>LPNX010668176.1:19326-59120 GCA_001517045.1 Pseudotsuga menziesii | reverse complement strand
ATATATATACAAGTATATCATATAAGAAAACAAAAACTTTTTAAGATGAGCTCCAAAAATTATGTTCATAAGGTTCTGAAAATTAGAAGGGCATTAATCAATCTGAAAGGCATGACCAAGAACTCATAGTGTCCTTCATATGTTCTAAAATATATTTCGGGAATGTATTCTTCTTTTAATTTGATTTGGTGGTATCTTGATTTAAGAACCAACTTTGTGAAATAAGACACACCCTGAATTTTATATAATAGCTCATCAATATTTGGAATAGGTAATTTATCCTTGATGGTGATTTTTTAATAGATATCTATAATGAGGACACATTCTCCAAGCATGATATTATATTCTTACCTAAACTACTGGTGTTGAAAAGGAACTCCTTTTTTGAATAATACATGAATCCAACAAGTATTTTGCCATTTTTTTAATCCCCTCTTTTTGTTTATGTGGATATCTATAACAAATTTTATTAGGAGAAGTACTTCTAGGTATGAGTTCAATTTGATGGTCATGAGATCTAGATGTAGGTAGTCCCTTCAAAATTTCTTGAAATACCCTATGGTGCTTTTCCAAGGTACCTTTTAATTCCTATGAAATATTTCACATTGATTTTTACTTCCATAAAATAAAGTCTAACAGTAACTCCATTATTACCCTTTTTTATGATTTATCCATTCTATAAGAGCTATTGAAATGAGAGGGTGCATATTTTAACCCTTTTCGTGCATATTAAACTTCTTCCAATTTAAATCTCATTAATAATTCATTATAGTTTATAGAAATTGTACCCAATGTTCTCAATCATTGAATCTCCATATCAACATATAAGATTTCCATAGGAATTGCATACATGGATTGAAATTTATATTCTCCCACATCAAGTTTACTATTATAGAATTTTCCTCCATAAACAATAGTTTAAGGAAAGTTACCGTTAAGAAATTAAATGTCATTAACATGAAAATTTCCATTCACAAATTTTGTCAAACACTTGAATATCTAGGGTTTTTTATTAAAAGTTTACTCATAAACTTAAAATAAGAACCACCACTTCAAGATCTTCTCAAACACTGAAGTTTTAATCATACACAAGAGACACACATATTTTTGGTTAAGAACAGGAAAAACCCCAACTCCAGGGAAAACCCTAGAAGAAGAAAATTATATTTAGAAGAATACTCAAAATTGCCTCCATCAACACGTGAATTAATTTCTTCAACCCTCACTGACATAATTACTCCAAACTAGAGCAACGAACAAATACCTCAAAATTCATGCCAAACAACAATTGTACGACTGATGTACGGACCACCACACATGATGTATGACTGTAATTTTTTTATTCACCTTTTTTCCTCGAAAATCGTGCCATCCATGCCATAAATAAATGTTGCAATACAACCTATCAGTTTGCACTAAATGTGGCAGGGATTCCTTGGGATTTGTTCCCACACATGCTGTTGTACGACCTATAACAGAGTGCTATTGTATGATTTTCAGGATGCCTTGGAAAGTGTGTTGCTACTCATTGCCTTGGAATTATGCCACTTCTCTAGGGTATCTCTTATCTCTTTTCACTTCTCTTCTTCCTCCCTCTTCATTAATGGTGCGTCACATTTTTACTCTCTCCCTTTGTTTTATACTTTAAATTTACTAACTACTTATCTTAACCACCTAATCTAGGGTTGAGATTCATTTACAAAATCTAAGGTCGTCATTTAATGCACCCACTTTTAATAATTAATTCACTTTAATTATTAAATAATCACTTAAGTGAGACCCATTATATAAAGTATGAAACATCACTTTATTTATATAACATTCACTTATTATATAAATATACAAGGACAAAGTCTAAGTCCTCCTCATCACACCCACACCAAAAATATGAGTGAGGACCTTTAGAGTTATCTTTTAATAATCCCTCTTAATGAGGAAGAACCACAACACCATATCTATCTATGAATTCCGAAACAACTCCCTCCTGCTCTGGAACCACTCTCAGATACAAGTGCTCAACTCCATACTAGAACTATGAAGCTTGAGACTCGACCTGATCCTCATCCACCTTCTCATCAACACCATCACTGGACTAGGTGAGTCTCATGCTAGTGCTATAGAGAGAATTAGTCTCCTCATCAGAACCATGCACATAATATGAAACTCTCTCCTCATTCTTTGACTCTGACATCCACCCACTTGTTCCTAGACGTATAATATGCCCTGTCAAAACATAGAGCTCGTCATTTGATCTCTTAACATAATGGTAGTACCAACTGGATCATCTCTCCGATACAGGAAAACATGCCAGACCTCACCATCATCCCATAACCTTCGTCCTTAGAGGATGATATTGAGGGTTTTCTAACTTTAATCCCATGAACAAGAAGCACTCAGTGTATCTCTAAGATCTCACCAAGGTCTAGTTGGAACTTGACAATTCCAACCCCTCATTTCCACTTGTGGACTATCAATATCTGTCTGAATATAATGTACTGGTACAAAATCTATGATAATATGAAATATATCATAGACTCCAGTCATGTATCTGGTTTCTCCACTGTCAATAGCCCATACATTCTAAAAAACAAAGCTCCCTATACTAGAATCAATAGATACAAGAGAAAACTCTTGTTCAAACTTCATTGCATAGTCTTATACTGCTACAAATGCTGCCATGTCTATCTCTGTCTTATATTTCTTCTTCTCAGTACACTTAGAGGAATAATTTCCCAAATGACCACATTGGTAACAAATGACTTGCATGATGTATTTATTATTCTTGTTTGCTTTTGTTGGCAACTGCCACGTTCTGCTCCAGTTCTTCACTGACCTGATTACATGTTGGCCTGTTTTTCTGAACTAGGCCAATAAGGAGGTTTTGTCCACACAATCAGCTTAAAGCAGCGTCCGGTGTGTTTGAATTAACAAAACCTTGCAGGTTGTGGTCCTGCTACCAGCTGGTTTTTCTCTTAAGGAGAAATTAAAACCAACAAAATCTAACCTATTCTAATGTGATTTATACCTAAATAAATTCTATAATTAAATTAAACTACCTAAACTGTCTTATGGTTTCTTTCTTAAGGAAAGACTCAAATTTTGAAGAGTTTTCTGAATGTAAAGACTTATACAAAGTCTGCAAATTGATTTAACAGCTACTAACTAAAATATATCAAAATAAAACTTAATCTAGACTATTCTATATGTCCTATCTCAACTATCTCAGCTGAAAGCGTTTCTTAAAACTAGATTAATTATTAATTAATCTAAAGATGAATTGAAAGACAAAAAGCACAATTTAAATAGAAATATTTAAATTGTGAATAATAAGTCACTCTGTTATATGACAACAGAACCGAAAAACAACTGAAAATAAACAGTTATTCTAACTTTCTGAAATTAATTAATAATTAATTATCAACATAGCTATTTGAACTTAAAGATATCTGCTATAAAATCACTGTCAAAACACAAATGATATTTTTAACAGATAGAAGAGTATATCATTGCAGTTTAAGTTTATAGTAAAAATACTAATAAACACAATCATAACGATATATTTGTTCAAAATACGATATCGAACTGATAAAGTGCAAATTGTAATCAAACACACATAGATCAAAGCATAATGTGTTAATATTAAGATAGAAGATAAGATGCTGAAACATATATATAATATATCCAAAACAAAAATACCAGTAATGGCATCAGTCTGAAGATGTCCAGTTGTATTCAAATCCAAAGTTTCAACTTCAGGAATGAAATAACACCAGCAACAAAATATACTTTCAGTATGTTCTCTTCCAAATACTCCACCCAGGGACTAAGCGTTTCCATTTCTCCAGCAGAGAAGCGCAATAGAGTCTTTAGAAATCAAAGTTGTCTTCAACTCCATCGATTCCCCCTCTCTCTGACGGCAGCAACGTCTCTCCTCTATCTGCGGATATCAAAGTCTCACAAATAGAAATAGAATTTCAAAGAATAAAACTTCCCTCCATTCTATAGAGATCTGACCTCCCCTGCTCTCAAGAAATTTGCTTTTCAAATAGATTAATCCACAACAGAAACTCCGCTGAACTCTTTAGCTGGCCGCACCTACTAAAAACGTGTTCAGAGCACCTCGAAAATCTCCCAAACTGTTCACTTTTTTCAGCAAATTCCTCACGAGTCTGGTAAATGGGGATATTCTGGAAAAACCCATGTCCCAGAATTGTAATTTTCGCCTTAGGTTGCCCGCAGTTCATTGCAGAAAATTGCCTCCTCAATAACGACGAGAATTCGGTTCGGTTCTTTCCTTTTTTTCCTGTGATCTCAGATATGCTTGAAGTTTGATGTGGCGTCATTATTGCTAGTGAGTAGATCCCATATATCTCAACGTATTCTAAACAACAACTGCATCAATCAATTTCTCCCATGATTAAGGCTGGCGAATAGCGAATTTCTGCCTTTCTGTCCATTTCTGCCAGAGGATTTGAAATATGCTCACATTCTGTTCAAACTGTTTCCCGAAACCTTCTTGAAATTCATCAACCTGCTACCATCTTACTTTTCATGTTTTTAATGAGCTCCGTTCCCATAAAACCTGCACCAATATGAAATCGCAGATTAATAATTTATACAACTGAGAAACAAGATTTATATATAAAATTTTAAAACTAATCAAACTGTAAAGGGTTTCTCCCTTCAATTTGGTTAATGTTTAATGGTTGCCTTACGAATATAACTGCAAGATTTGAGCATCTTCTCGAAGATTCTAATGCACACGTCAATCCTTTTGACCAAACAACAGATTACATATGGCTATTTTACAATGCCTACGAGCTTTCCATGCATTGGCATTTTTATGGCAGTCTTCATTTGACAATTAACTCAGTGGTATAAACATTTATCTTAACGTCTTAATTGCCCACGATATGGTATAACAATGTCCTTTCTTTTCTGGAAATTATGGAGCTCGTTTTATGGAATGGCTACCACATGACTTTAACGGTGACGTATATTCTTTATTTCATTAACCCTCGATAATGATTTGAGTGCATTCGAATCTGTTTTTAATGGACTGTTGAAGATATTTTGCTAGCGCTCAAATCTATGATTGAATCATATTTATCTTGTAGTGATCCCACAATGCAACGTGGAGTTCTTTCTTCATCGATTCAAAACCAAAAGCAATAAATGAAACAATCTCGTAGCCTTGGGAAGAGTAAACGTGACAAGGTACCAGCTTGACAACTAGTGGACTGATTTCTTCATAGTTAAAATTAATAACTACATGGCATAAGTAATGCCATCTCGTAGTCCATCAATAATTTTGCAGCAAAAAAGTATAATATACTTTCAAACGAGCTTCTCTTTCCTGTGACACCGAAGAACAAACCCATAGATGATCGGAAAATTGTTTTTTTTTATAATCACAGTGTGATATTTGCAAAATCATTGGTCTCGAATCTTCAAATAGACAAGAAACATTTATACCAAACTATGGCTTTAACTAATAGTTGGAAATGCCAAATTTTATTAAGCACGTGTACAATCTTCCAGATATGAAATGATAGCCTTTAGAATATTATAAATGCAATTATTGAAGGTAAAAAAAACTTATTCCTTGAGTGAAATACATCCACGTAAACAATCTGAGAATTGTAAAAGAAGCTTAAAACTTTATGGGAAACAATGCTTTATTTAAATACAGAATCCCAAGATTTGTTTATAGAAAAACCTCAAGGGATAATCACATGTGTTAAAATTGCAATATTAAAGAACCCTTTAAAATAACAATTAAAGCTTTATCAAAGATTCTTTCATATTAATATATGTACATGATATTGTTAAAAGAGATTTTTGGATAAAGGATTTTGAAAAATGATTTTGTAACTGAAGTTGAGAACATTAAAGATATGATACTTCATATAAAGATTAATTTTGATTTCTTGAAATTAATAATTTCATATATATATAAGAAAATCAAGGATTGAAGATAATCTTAATATTTTGATGAGATAAAATGTTCTTCTTCTCTTAAAATATATATATCAAACATATAATCTTTGTTAAAATTTATTGATATTGATAATGACTATGATTATGATGAATAATGAGAATATAAATTTCAACAAAAATCAATTTTAATTAAGGACCAACTAAAAAGTAAGTCATGCTATTTAATGAATTTTGGCCACAAATAAAATTGTAATTATTTAAGGAGAAGAACCACCATTATGTTTAAGCAACATAATGAAATAAAGTCATCATATCAAGAAAGCGGAAGTATCAAGCATGAAACACTCCGAGCCAAAGCTTGGGAAAGAAAATGTTCACCAAACCATTTTTCATGGAAAGTCAAGGATCCAACGAAGATCATAAAAGAACCTACTGAATCAAGCAATGTAAAAGAAAAATCTAAGTATTTACAAAATTTACATGGGGATCCCTTTGATTTTTACCAAAATCAACGGGAGTTGTTGGGGTGCCAACAAATGGCGACATGCTGGGTGAACTAGTTATCTCTGTATGTTTTAGCTAAAGGTTATAGATATAGGAAAACAAAAGCAAGGTTTTCTCAAAATATCAAACTTTCACACCACATGACATTCTCGCATCACTAGCTTATATAGTAAAGTTTAAACTTAAAGTGCTGTCACAATCAAATGAATTATCACAACTATTATTCAGAGACTTTGTAAAGATGAATGAGTTTGAAATATATGCATAGCAAATAAACCTTATCAAGAATGCTTTCTCAACAGTTAAGGATAATCGAACAACACTAGCATAAAGATATGACCTCCATATCTTAAGAAGATATCTGGATAAGTTCCCCATCCATTAAATATAAATAACTGAAAGATTTGTTTTGTTTTGTTTTGTTTTTTTTTTAATCTTTGATTCAAGACTACTATCCTCTCTTGGTAACCAGCTATTGATAGCATCATTCACGAGAACTACCAGAGATAAACAAGCCGGCTCGTGATGAGACCTCCTGTCCCTTGATCTTATGACCAAGAGCCATCACCCTGGTGATCAGAAATGATGTTATCCCTAACAAGACTGATGATCATGATTAGGTCGGCTCATAATGAGACTTCCTATTCTTCAATCAAAGTTTAGTTTAATTTAAAAAAAAATTCTAATGGATGAGAAACAAATCCAGATAATACCCCTATAATAACATGGAAGGCCTACAGATGACTAATGCCATTGATTTATAAAGATTCTGAGAGAAAAGTTTCCCAACAAGTTAACTTGCCTAGCTAATGATATCATTCTAAAATAAAGTCCAAGAATAATAATCGTGAGTTCAACTGACTGATTAGCTAAGTTCATAAGAAATCTTTTAAGGCTAGGAATGATTCAGTCACAGTAAGAACATTTGATATGGCAAGAAACTCCTTACAATGGTTTCCCTTAAAAACAAAGAAGAAAATAAAAAAGCTGAAGAATATTAAATTCACTACTGAAACCAATCAACCAAACAAATTTTAAGACAAAATTACTAATTGAACCAAAACACTCAAAAAGCTAGAATCCGATCAAATCCAAAATTCAACCAAAAGGTATGTATTGAAATCCAAAAGAAAAATAAAAAATTTATCGAAACTTTAACTGAGAGTCGAAGATAGTTAATAAACTCGAAAATCAAAATTCAAGATATGATTACTTTCTATATGATGAGCTATACAAAATAACGTAAAAATCATAAAATTATGACATACGTAAGAAATAACGACAAATCTCCTAAAATTAAAATTGACCACAATATAAAGATTTAAAGATTTAAATTTTAAATAAAGGTCAATATAAAATGGAAAATAGGAGACACAAATATAATATGTATGTCATAATGGTGATTTTCACAAAAAGTATCATAAACTTATTATTGATGTAAAGTTTCGAAAATATTTGAATATTGTAGAATCATTCAATTGTTAAAATCTCTCTTCATTCTTTTAGGACTCATTTAATTAATCGATGAGAAGATTGAGTAAGTTGAATCCTTTTATTCATCATTATTTACAAAAGGAAAATGAAAAGTCTAAGTTGTATATTTTTGTGAGAATAATTACAAAGTGAGCTAGATGCAATGATTACAACTCTTCATTTTGAAAAACAAAAATAAATGAAAAACCTAAAACAAAATGGTCAAAACAAAATATTCTAAACCAAAGATAATCAAAAGACATAAATAAGACTTGTAAGAAACCAATTATTTCAATAAACAAGATATCAACTCAAAATCTAGTCAATATGTACAAGGTTGAGGTGATAAGAAATCTAATCATCTAGGTCTAAAAAGTGAAAACGAAAAGCAATCAGGTGAAACCAAACTCAATATTAATTTTCTTTGATGTGCAAATAATTATTAATTCTATGTCACAACTTCACTAAGTATCATAATCGAATAAAAGAAAATTTTTAAATTGAAGATCAATCATGTAATAATATTTTACTTAAATTGATCTGAAATTATAAAACAATTTTCCATACCCTCAATTATATTTATTTTAATTTATGGTTGTGACAATATCAAAATAAGACTTTTCCTTCATTATAAATATGGTAAGTATTCATAGAAAAGCCTAAATTATTAATTTTGAAAAATGATCAATTACAAAAATATAAAGAAATATTCATCAAAACAATATTTATGAGCAAAATCAGGAAATGGCATGAATGATTTAAAAATTTCAAGGAGTTGATTTAGCAAATTCATTTCAAGAGAAAATCAAGATTTGAATGATAAAAGAAATAACCATAAGGCTAGTCTACACATTTTAAATAAATTGATGAATGTCACTGTAATAATTTAAATATAGTCTAAAAGTGTATAATTAATGACATCATCCCACAATCGTGTAAAATAACCTAATGATAGATTTATCATTACTGAATTATTGTAATTTATGATTTCTCACAATTAATACCAAAATTCAATACTTCACAATTTAAAAAGATAAATAACAAGTATACAAATTTTGAAATGGAAATAAGATAAAGAATTCACTTCCCTGATGCAAGGCCATACTTGTATTCATGCATTCCCGATTGTATCACTTGCTTCAAAACGCTTTCTAACTTGTCAATCCAACCAAGTGTACCTGACCAAAAATTAAGTAGAGATCAATCTATCCTTAGCACAAAACTATTGAGCTGATTAATAAATATATACATTCTTATATTTACTACTATGTGTGAAATCAAGACTAAAAACTAAGAAGTAAAGAAAAAGAAAAGAAACTACTCTATCTTATTCCTAGTCTTATTTTATGTACACTAAAATCAAATATTCAATCATAATCAGGTAAAGTCAAAAAGCCAATGAAGCCATTGAAGCATTTGTAACCCTGCAAAATAAAACATATCGAATATTAATAATATGAATTGAAATGCTTCATACTGAAAATAGAAAGTATTAAATTAGAACTCATATTTACAAAAGAAAGAAGAAGATGACATGAAAATCTTTTAAAATATGACTCTTCCAACCATGCATAAACTGGGTCATAAAAAGAATATTCGAGGAGGTCTAAAACTCGTGAAGATTCAATGGAATGTGTGATAGCAAGTTCATCGGGATAGTAATAAAAAAGTGGCATGTCGAGATTATGATCAAAGGATCCAGGAAAAGTTGAAGTAGAGGATATATGTTGTAAGGAAGTATCGTCATCATAAATTTGAAAATCAAATTTTGACACTTCCTCAGAGTAAGCACTTTCCCTTTGAAATTCATGATATTTTGACGATTCGATTAATTTACAATTGAAAATATTAGTACCACCAACATTATAAGAAATGGTTTTATCTTCTAACTTAACTTCTTCAATATTATTGTATGCATGAGATTCATGAGCGATATTTATAAGATTATTTTCCTCGTCAATATCTTGAATAGAAATATTTTCCTCATTCTTATACACCAAATCACTTTTCATAGGAACTGGCCATAGTGTTTGTATTTTAGTATATGGATTTGAACTATAATCAGTAAGTAGGTCCAGATATAAAGCATGATAACTTTCCAAATGTTGAAAGTTAGATGTTCTTGTTTGCAAAGGACAATCGTGATTAATTGACTCAAAAGAAAAATCATTATCCAAATTTTGATTTGTTGATATATTTTGTGAAGGAATGAGATAATTTTGTTCAATTTGAGAAGAAGAAAATGAAAAATCATGATTTATGCAATGATCATTCAAAGATTTGGTGTTAGGTCCTAAAATCATCGATTCCTTTTTGACTACAATTGCTTGAACAAGAGAATGATTTTTTAATGTAAGTGTCGAATTTAAATTCTTTTGTTCTTGAAATTGTATATTAGAATATCCTAAGATTTGTTGATGTTCAACAATTTTAGTGTCAGAATTTGGATCAGTAAAATTAGACCTTGAATCAATATTAACTGATGAAGTGATGCAACCATCAACATACATATCGTCAATTTGGAGCTCATCATTATTTGTTTGATCATGTAAAGTTGAATGAGAATCAAGAGATAAAAATAAATATGTTATTTCTTCTGCAGAAAGTTGATCTTTCTCATGAAATCTAAAATGCATTGACATAAATCTTGAAAAGAAAGTACTAGTAGATTCGCCTTCTTGTTTGCGAAGATTTCCAATCTCATACCTCAACGCTTGATAATTATAATCCTCATGCGCATCAATGAATAACTCCATGAAATGTTTCCATGAATGAATGGATTTAGTTGGGAACATTTCGAACCAGCCTCGAATTCTTCTTTTGAAAGTGACAGTAAAAAGCCTGCAAATCTTATTCTCACACACTATACGATAATGGTTACAAATATCTATAAATTCAGTGAGATGTTTCAAAGCAGTCATTTTACCTTCTCCATCAAAACTTAACCTTTGCAAGAGATTTACTGCACTTTTAGAAATACCTCCAGCAGGCCCAGGCATGCTGAAAGCATGTTCTAAAACAATAATAGGAGTCATTTTTAAAATAAATCGAAATTTAAAAGAAATAGCTCAAAAGGGCTTACTTGCCGATCGACCCTCCTTCTAGCGCCATTTGTTGGCCTATTTTTCTGAACTAGGCCAATAAGGAGGTTTTGTCCACACAATCAGCTTAAAGCAGCGTCCGGTGTGTTTGAATTAACAAAACCTCGCAGGTTGTGGTCCTGCTACCAGCTGGTTTTTCTCTTAAGGAGAAATTAAAACCAGCAAAATCTAACCTATTCTAATGTGATTTCTACGTATATAAATTCTATAATTAAATTAAACTACCTAAACTGTCTTATGGTTGCTTTCTTAAGGAAAGACTCAAATTTTGAAGATTTTTCTGAATGTAAAGACTTATACAAAGTATGCAAATTGATTTAACAGATACTAACTAAAATATATCAAAATAAAACTTAATCTAGACTATTCTATATGTCCTATCTCAGCTATCTCAGCTGAGAGCGTTTCTTAAAACTAGATTAATTATTAATTAATCTAAAGATGAACAGAAAGACTAAAAGCACAATTTAAATAGAAATATTTAAATTGTGAATAATAAGTCACTCTGTTATATGACAACAGAACCGAAAAACAACTTAAAATAAACAGTTATTCTAACTTTCTAAAATTAATTAATAATTAATTATCAACATAGCTATTTGAACTTAAAGATAATATCTGCTATAAAATCACTGTCAAAACACAAATGATATTTTTAACAGACAGAAGAGTATATCATTGCAGTTTAAGTTTATAGTAAAAATACTAATAAACACAATCATAACGATATATTTGTTCAAAATACGATATCGAACCGATAAAGTGCAAATTGTAATCAAACACACATAGATCAAAGCATAATGTGTTAATATTAAGATAGAAGATAAGATGCTGAAACATATATATAATATATCCAAAACAAAAATACCAGTAATGGCATCAGTTTGAAGATGTCCAGTTGTATTCAAATCCAAAGTTTCAACTTCAGGAATGAAATAACACCAGCAACAAAATATACTTTCAGTATGTTCTCTTCCAAATACTCCATCCAGGGACTAAGCATTTCCATCCAGGGACTAAGTGTTTCCATTTCTCTAGTAGAGAAGCACAATAGAGTCTTTAGAAATCAAAGTTGTCTTCAACTCCATCGATTCCCCCTTTCTCTGGCGGCAGCAGCGTCTCTCCTCTATCTGCGGATATCAAAGTCTCACAAATAGAAATAGAATTTCAAAGAATAAAACTTCCCTCCATTCTACAGAGATCCGACCTCCCCTGCTCTCAAGAAATTTGCTGTTCAAATAGATGAATCCACAACAGAAACTCCGCTAAACTCTTTAGCTGGCCGCACCTACTAAAAACGTGTTCAGAGCACCTCGAAAATCTCCCAAACTGTTCACTTTTTTCAGAAAATTCTCCTCAATTCTGGTAAATGGGGATCTTCTGGAAAAAACCCATGTTCTAGAATTTTAATTTTCACCTTAGGTTGCCCGCAGTTCACTGCATAAAATCGCCTCCTCAATAACGACGGGAATCCGGTTCGGTTCTTTCCTTTTTTTCCCGTGATCTCAGATATGCTTGAAGTTTGATGTGGCGTCATTATTGCTAGTGAGTAGATCCCATATATCTCAACGTCTTCTAAACAACAACTGCATCAATCAATTTCTCCCATGATCAAGGCTAGCGAATAGAAAATTTCTGCCTTTCTGTCCATTTTTGCCGGAGGATTTGAAATATGCTCACATTCTGTTCAACCTGTTTCCCGAAACCTTCTTGAACTTCATCAACCTGTTACCATCTTACTTGTCATGTTTTTAATGAGCTCCGTTCCCATAAAACATGCACCAATATGAAATCGCAGATTAATAATTTATACAACTAAGAAACAAGATTTATATATAAAATTTTAAAACTAATCAAACTGTAAAGGGTTTCTCCCTTCAATTTGGTGAATGTTTAATGGTTTCCTTACGAATCTAACTGCAAGCTTTGAGCATCTTCTCGAAGATTCTAATGCACACGTCAATCCTTTTGACCAAACAACATATTACATATGGCTATTTTACAATGCCTACAAGCTTTCCTTGCATTGGCGTTTTTATGGAAGTCTTCATTTGACAATTAACTCAGTGGTATAAACATTTATCTTAATGTCTTAATTTCCCACGATCTGGTATAACAATGTCCTTTTTTTCTGGAAATTATGGAGCTCGTTTTATGGAATGGATACCACATGACTTTAACGGTGAGGTATATTCTTTATTTCATTAACCCTCCATAATGATTTGAGTGCATTCGAATATGTTTTTAATGGATTGTTGAAGATATTTTGCTAGAGCTCAAATCTATGATTGAATCATATTTATCTTGTAGTGATCCCACGATGCAACGTGGAGTTCTTTCTTCATCGATTCAAAACCAAAAGCAATAAATGAAACAATCTCGTAGCCTTGGGAAGAGTAAATGTGACAAGGTACCAACTTGACAACTAGTGGACTGATTTCTTCATAGTTAAAATTAATAACTACATGGCATAAGTAATGCCATCTCGTAGTCCATCAATAATTTTGCAGCAAAAAAGTATAATATACTTTCAAACGAGCTTCTCTTTCCTGTGACACCGAAGAACAAACCCATAGATGATCGAAAAATTGTTTTTTTTTATAATCACAGTGTGATCTTTGCAAACTCATTGGTCTCGAATCTTCAAATAGACAAGAAACATTTATACCAAACTATGGCTTTAACTAATAGTTGGAAATGCCAAATTTTCTTAAGGACGTGTACAATCTTCCAGATATGAAATGATAGCCTTTAGAATATTATAAATGCAATTATTGAAGGTAAAAAAAACTTATTCCTTGAGTGAAATACATCCACGTAAACAATCTGAGAATTGTAAAAGAAGCTTAAAACTTTATGGGAAACAATGCTTTATTTAAATAAAGAATCCCAAGATTTGTTTATAGAAAAACCTCAAGGGATAATCACATGTGTTAAAATTGCAATATTAAAGAACCCTTTAAAATAACAATTAAAGCTTGATCAAAGATTCTTTCATATTAATATATGTACATGATATTGTTAAAAGAGATTTTTGGATAAAGGATTTTGAAAAATGATTTTGTAACTGAAGTTGAGAACATTAAAGATATGATACTTCATATAAAGATTAATTTTGATTTCTTGAAATTAATAATTTCATATATAGATAAGAAAATCAAGGATTGAAGATAATCTTAATATTTTGATGAGATAAAATGTTCTTCTTCTCTTAAAATATATATATCAAACATATAATCTTTGTTAAAATTTATTGATATTCATGATAATGACTATCATTATGATGAATAATGAGAATATAAATTTCAACAAAAATCAATTTTAATTAAGGACCAACTAAAAAGTAAGTCATGCTATTTAATGAATTTTGGCCACAAATAAAATTGTAATTATTTAAGGAGAAGAACCACCATTATGTTTAAGCAACATAATGAAATAAAGTCATCATATCAAGAAAGCGGAAGTATAAAGCATGAAACACTCACAGCCAAAGCTTGGGAAAGAAAATGTTCACCAAACCATTTTTCATGGAAAGTCAAGGATCCAATGGTGATCATAAAAGAACCTACTGAATCAAGCAATGTAAAAGAAAAATCTAAGTATTTACAAAATTTACATGGGGATCCCTTTGATTTTTACCAAAATCAACGGGAGTTGTTGGGGTGCCAACACTACCTAGAGACCCTTCTCGAATCTCCTCTTCAGTAAAGCCATCACATAGTCTAGACCAGTTGGGAAGATTTTCTCTACCTACAATGCACTTCACAAATACACGTCACTTCTTGGTGAAACCATTCAGGGTTATCTTCATCAATTCTAATTCAGGGACAATATCTCCCACAATTGCTAACTCATCCTTGACTTGCACCAAACTAGTTAAATAGGAGGCCACACCCTCATCTTTGTTCATCTTTACATTGCGTATATTGTCCTTTAGTGCCATCTTGTGGTTCTCATTCTTGGCTTCAAATAACTGGTTCGGTGTATCCCACATGTTTTTAGCAGTTTTCTTCTCTGCTAAATGTGAAATGAGATGATCTTTCACTCCAAGTAGGATCACTCTTTGGGCTCTAGATTCGAGGGATTCAAAATCATCTAATGCATCCCAGTTTATAGTCTTGGTCAGCTTAGTGTTATAAAAAATCCATATCTTCCATTCTTTTAATACAACAATAATCTTTACTTTCCATGGAAGATAGTTGGATACTCCATATAGTCTATCCTCATACTGTATGCTCATCATTGGAAATTACTTACAACAGATATTAACTGAAGGACAACACAACTTAGTTTAATCGAGAATCACAATATTGAACTCTACTTCAATTTAGCTCTGATACGAAGAAAATAAATGACATTAACATCAAAATTTCCATTCACACATTTTGTCAAACACTTGAACATCTAGGGTTTTTTTAATTAAAAATTTACTCATAAACTTAAAATAAAATCCGCCACTTCAAGATCTTCTCAAACACTGAAGTATCAATCATACACATGAGAAATATTTTTTTGGTTGAAAGGCCAGGAAATACCCCAACTTGGGGGAAAACCCCAGAAGAAGAAAATTTTATTAAGAAGAATACTCAGAAAATTTCCCATCAACACATGAATTAATTTCTTCAACCCTCATTGGCAGAATTAATCCAAATCAGAGAAACAAATAAATACCTCCAATTCGTGCCCAACAACAGTTGTATGACCATCCACATGTGCTGCACAACTATACTTTTCTACCTAAAAAATTGTGCCACACGTGCCAAAAATAAATGTTGGAGTACGATATGTTAGTATGCAATAAATGTGACAGTGCTGCCTTGGGATTAATGCCCACATGTGCTGTTGTACGACCTTTATCAGACTGTTTCTATACGGTCTTCTGGATTCCTTGGAAAGTGTGTTGTTGCTCCTTGCCTTGGGAATCGTTCCACTACTCTAGGGCATCTGTTCTCTCTCTTCACTTCTCTTCTTCCTCTCTCTTCATTAATGGTGTGCCACATTTGTCCTCTCTCCCTTTGTTTTATACTTTAAATTTAGTAACTACTTATCTTAACCACCTTATGTAGGGTTGAGATTCATTTACAAAATCTAGGGCCGTCATTTAATGCACTCACTTTTCATAATAAATTCACTTTAATTATTAAATAATCACTTAAGTGAGACCCATTCTATAAAGTATGAAACATCAATTTATTTATATAACATCCACTTATTACATAAATATATAGGGACAAATTCTAATTCCTCCTCATCAGAGCCACACCAAAAACATGAGTGAGGAACGTCAGAGTTATATTTCAAAAACCCTAACTTTCTATTGTTACATTAAAATTTGGTCAAACATCTAGCATTGCATTAAAGTAATATTAGGCTACTAAAATAATTTTTAATTATAGGGGCCTAAATTTTAGAGTTACTTCAAGTGGAAGGTTGGTTAGCAAGACAATCACTAAATCATTGTTTTAAAAGTTGTCATATTGAAATTAACATAAAATTTGAATAGAAAGTTCAATTTAGGTGATTCATAATATATTAGAAAGACGAAACAAAGGATAATATCTTAAAAAATGATATTAACCATTTTGGATCATTATTATCAATATAATGAGGTTGGAATTTTAGGGTTTTCATTAGAGGAAGATAGAGATGAAAATTTTCCTATGGGATGGTTGCAGATGATGAAGAAAACAAAAAAAATCCTATGGAAAGTATTATATTTTATGGTTAAGCTTATACTATGGTGAATGAGTCTTGATAAATAGACTAGACTAAACACCACATGGGAAAGATTTGAATATTTTTTCTTAAAACAATGGATCAAGGACTAAAAATGGAAGCGATGCATACAATTGAAGATATTTTCAAGGAAGCTAAAGAAGAACATTCCAAACTATAGGAGTATAATGAGAAACTAAAATAATATATTCGGGAAAAGGTGATCAATTATTTAAAATGAAATCCTTTAATGAATCACTCATTAAGTGTAGAAATATTGACAAAAATTTTAAACTTTTGTCAAACACTTAGTTTACCCAGATTTCAGACTTAAAACTTGTCATTAATAAAGACACCTCTCATGCATTTAAAGCAATAACCCAACAAGATGAAACACTAAAACTAATTGTGTAGCAGCGAAAAAATCACATAAAAACAATAGACTGATAAACCCATAAAACAATAGAAATTTGGTCAATGTGAGCCTGAAAAAACCCCACCCTGGGGAAAACTAGTCCAAGAGAATTTTTATTGCAGCATTTATCAAGTAGAAAATTAATTTACAACAACATATATTTCAACATTAAATGGCTGTACCAGATTCCTTGATTTCCATTCCCACCTCGATTTTTGTTCCCACCTTGATTTTCTTTCCCAGCTGACAATACGACCAGTACGTAATTGTACAAATTTCTGTGCCCAGTTTTGTTTTTCTTCTTGAAAATTGTGCACAATTTTTTTCTCAAAATTTGTGCCATTTTTGTACCATATGGAATGTACAGAACAATACAAATCAACATAATTAAATGCTTGGGAAATGTGCCCAACTCCTTGGGATTTTTTTCCTCTTGAGAAAAACATTTCTCCTTGGGATTCATGCCCACTTAAGAAAAATTGCAGGTCCCACTCTCTCTGCAAATCACCTAGCCAAAATGCTCACTCTTGGAAATGCTTTCCTTCAACTTGTCTTGCGCACTACCCTAGGCTCTTTCTTATAACTTGAGAGTGACTTTTCACCTTTTGCATTTCCTAAATCCAAAGGCCAACATTAAATCTTTCCTTTTCAAGATCAAGGTTTAAGCAACTTCCCCCCCAAAAGAGGTTACATTTAATTTTAATAAAGTCACCTTTACTTTATGAAACAAGTGCACTTTATCTCCTAAAGTCAGTTTATAAAATTAAAACAAGGGAATCCTTTGTAAAAAGTTCCATTTACATAAGAGTCACTTTAAATTTTATAAAACAACATTACAAAGTAAAGTAGCCTAGCTAGTGCATGGTCACTTCCGCATACATGACACCAACATACAAAGTGCCTCCAGAGCTAAATCTCTAACACTCCCTCTTAGTGAGGGAGGTACTCAATGTCATCATCAACAGGTCCCATCCTCAAATTCATCACACTGTTCGTTGTAGGAGCTCCCTCTGAACCTAGAACCAACGCTACCACCGACACTGAACTCGAATACGAAGATAACCATCTGGAAGCCACCATGAACCCTGAGTGCCTGGGAGAATCAATTCTCCACTTTTGAGCATTGGTTCATTCATGCTAGTTGAGCCTCCTTCCAGTACTCAGAAGAGACTCAACCTCTTCCATCGGAACTCGAGACTGTACCCTTGGCTCCATTGCAGCCTCAAGAGCCTCCTGCTGCTTGTCCGATTCATCAACCATGGGATGTGCACTAAACTTGTACAGCTCACCGAACCGATCACCAATCAATTATGGATCAATCAATCCCGCTCTCTCTGAGTATATATAAACATGACCCATATCTTCTCTATATGGAAAAATGTACACATGTCCCCTCCAGAACAATGCCAAATACTCTGCATCTTCCAAGGATGAGATTGAGAGAAAGTTTACCCTCATCCCTGGAACAAAGAGGATCCCATCCTGATCAATGCATACTGCATGACTAAGTTGGAATCTGGCATTTCCAACTCCATGCACTGCACGTGCATGTCCCCATTCTGACAGAACGAACCGGTCAGGACAAGTCTTAGAAATGATACATAATATATTCCATATTCCGGTCATATGACGTGAGGCTCCATTATCAACATACCAAGTACCATTATGAACTACTCCATTGCTGCCGACACTAGAAATAAGGGAGAACAACAAGAAGTCCTTCTTGAATCTTCTTGCAAAGTCCTCTTCTTCTGCTGTAGTTGCAACAACCGTATCTTCCTCCTCCTCCTCCTCCTCAGGACACTAAGAAGCAAATTCACCCATACAGGCTGTAAGGAAAACATTGAATTTTGCTTAAGTCCTTCTTGGAATTCATCTTTCTCTTAGGAGAAAGAGAAACATTCGCTTCATTAGCACCCTCCTTCTGTCCACTGCCTTGAGATCCCTCCCGAATCTCCTCCCGAGTGATATCATCCTATAATCTACTCCAATCTGGAAGGTTTTCTTGAGCAACCAAACACTTCACAAATAATTTTCATTCCTTAGTGAAGCCTTTCAAAGCTATCCTTACTCACTCAGAATCAGAAATGAATTCTCCAACTGCAGCTAGCTCATCTTTTATCTGGGCCACCCGGGTAAGAAAATAAGCTACACTCTCACCCTTGGCCATCTTGGTTCCCTGCAATTTTCCTTGAGAGCTATTATCTAGTTCTCATTCTTAGCCTAAGCCTTTCAATGTAGTCCACATATCATAAGCAATCTTCTTCTCAACTACATGTGGAATAAGGTGGTCCCTTGTACCATCCATAATCAAACTTTAGGCTATGGTCTCTTTTATCTCATGCATATCCAAAGCAACATGATCAATATCAGGAGGAGGAGTTACCATGGTTCTAACTATGATCCATAGTCTATTTTCCTTGAGAACAACAGTCATCATGAATTTCCACCGCAAGTAGTTGGACATAACATCCAATCGATCACCAGATATGATGCATGAAACCATCTTTGCTATCATAGAATAAAAATAAACCACCAACATAAAAATAGCTTCACTCTTCCCCACTACCTACAAGTCACATCCAGATAATGTCTTCCAATATACAAGTTGTTAAAAAACCACAGCAAGAACCCTTACCCAAAAACTCAACACTTTTGGTATGCCCATAATTAGCTGTAATCACAGAGACTCTACTCTGATACCAAGTAGAAATATTGACAAAAATTTCAGACTTTTGTCAAACACTTAGTTTACCCATATTTCAGACTTAAAACTTGTCATTAATAAAAACATCTCTCATGCATTTAAATCAATAACCCAACAAGTTGAAACACTGAAACTAAGTATGTTGCAGCAGAAAAATCACAAAAAAATAGTAGATTGATAAACCCATAAAACAATAGAAATTTGGTCAATGTGATGCTGAAAAAACCCCACCCTCGGGAAAACTAGTCCAAGGTAAATTTTCAATGCAGCATTTATCAAGCATAAAATTAATTTGCAGGAGCATTTATTTTAGCATTAAATGAATGTACCAAATTCCTTGATTTTTGTGCCCACCTCAATTTTTGTGCCCACCTCGATTTCTATGCCCAACTGACAGTACGGTCTGCACGGAATTGTACAGATTGTATAGATTTCTGTGCCCATAATTTTTTTCCTTCTTCTCGAAAATCGTGCCCAAAATTTTTCTCAATATTCCTGCCACTGTTGTATCGTATAGACTGTACGAAACAATACAACTCAAGAGAAATAAATGCCTTGGGAAAAACACCCATATCCTTGGGATTTGTGCCCTCTTGAGAAAATAATTTTTCTCCATGGGATTCGTGCCCACTTGAGAAAAATTGCAGCTCCCCCTCTCTTTGCAACTCACTCAGCCAAAATGCTCACTCTTGGAAATGCTTCCTTCATCTTGTCTTACACACTACCCTAGGCTCTCTCTTATAACTTGAGAGTGACTTTTCACCTTCCCCATTCCCTAAATCCAAAGGCCAAGATTAAATCTTACATTTTTCAAGATCAAGGGTTGAGAAACTTTATCCACAAAAAAGGTTACATTTAATTTTATTAAAGTCACCTTTACTTTATGAGACAGGTGCACTTTATCTCAGAAAGTCACTTTATAAAATTAAAACAAGGGAATACTTTATAAAAAGTACCATTTACATAAGAGTCATTTTAATTTTTATAAAACAACATTACAAAGTAAAGTAGCCTAGCTAGTGCATGGTCACTTCTGCATGAAAGACAAAAACATGTAGAGTGCCTCCAAAGCTAAATCTCTAACATTAAGGAGGTTAATAACTTAAAGAAAGAAAAGACAAGAAAATGAAAAAGGATGAAGAAATATGTATATTACAAAACCGTAATAAAAAACTACTTGATGAGTTCAAGAGAATGAAGGAAGAAAATAAGTATTGTAAAAATCAAGAAAAAATAAGGATCTTGGATGAAAAGAACTACAAAAATACTTGAAGAGGAAATTTTCCAGAAGGTTGAAGAAAGGCCTAATACTAATGAATAAAAAATACAATCTAGAATTGAAGGACGTAAGAATTTGATGGATCTCATCAACCTGAATATTCAGAAAGTGAAAGAAGACATGATTTGAGAAGTTGCACAAAATATACTTGAAGAAGTTGAGCTCCATCTTGTGGGTGCATATCTCAAATATGAGGGTATTATCTCAAACGGTAGAGTGATCAAATACCAAGCACATAGGATAGAGGATCCCATTGTCTCTAAAAATAATATTGATGATATGGGTGTGTCACCTTTACTTTATGACACAAGTGCACTTTATCTCATAAAGTCTCTTTATAAAATTAAAACAAGGGAATACTTTATAAAAAGTCCCATTTAAATAAGAGTCATTTTAATTTTTATAAAACAACATTACAAAGTAAAGTAGCCTAGCTAGTGCATGGTCACTTCCGCATAAAAGACAAAAACATGTAGAGTGCCTCCATAGCTAAATCTCTAACATTAAGGAGGTTAATAACTTAAAGAAAGAAAAGACGAGAAAATGGAAAAGGATGAAGAAATATGTATATTACAAAACCATAATAAAAAACCTACTTGATGAGTTCAAGAGAATGAAGGAAGAAAATAAGTATTGTAAAAATCAAGAAAAAATAAGGATCTTGGATGAAAAGAACTACCAAAATACTTGAAGAGGAAATTTTCCAAAAGGTTGGAGAAGGGCCTAATACTAATGAATAAAAAATACAATCTAGAATTGAAGGACGCAAGAATTTGATGGATCTCATCAATCTGAATATTCAGAAAGTGAAAGAAGACACGATTCGAGAAGTTGCACAAAATATACTTGAAGAAGTTGAGCTCCATCTTGTGGGTGCATATCTCAAATATGAGGGTATTATCTCAAACGGTAGAGTGATCAAAGACCAAGCACATAGGATAGAGGATCCCGTTGTCTCTAAAAATAATATTGATGATATGGGTGTGTATAATGAAGGGAAACTATCAAATGTGAAACAATACTGTCACCATCAATATTAAGAAAGTTTATGAGAAGGAAAATAAGATATACACCGACACTATTGTTGTAGCGTTTTTTTGTCACAATTTATCCCAAAACATCATGATAGTCAATCTTATCCCTTTTCTTAGTTGTAGAAACCCCTTTTCCCTTGTTCCATTATGGACAATCATGTATCTTGATAAATTCCTTTAAAAAAACATTATTTCTCAAGATGTACTTGCCCTATGCTTGTATAGCACGCGCATACATGGATTAGATATGTCGAACTCACATACATGTCCATACGAGAGTAAACAATAAATAATTTTTTTTATGAGTTTACTTTCAGTTGATACCGTTTCCCAACTCCCAAATCCCGTGAATAGCTAATCCTAAATCCCTAACTTCTCCTTACAAACCATAAAAGAGCATAGGTGAGAGAAAAGCCAGTCTCTAATTACCTCGACTATTCCTTAGTCAATATTTTCTTGGAGAAGAAACCCGCTTTGTGATCATATTGCACAACCCATTTCACTTGTCCACAACATCCCCGACTCCTTATATGGAACTCTTGTATTCCGTTCTTCTCATTGCAAGCCTATTGTTTTAGAGAATCCTCATATTCTCTTGAGCATACTTTGTATTGAAAAGTTTTTTAGTTAAGTTGAGTGCTACAGTGACTTGGGAGTTCCAGAATGGTGCAATAGAATGATAAAATTCCTTCTTTCCATGTGTCTTCTTGTTAATTTTAATATATAAATGAACTCTGATCTCTATGTCGTCCAATATATGATGTTCATTTTAATGGTTATTTGTTTTGAATAGGAAAGTTATGATTCTGCAAGTTATTTTGTCATCTTTATTGTGGAAATTGTGATTCTTTTACTCTCTTCTGTTTCTATTTTAGAATGTTGTAAGGGATTGAAACAAAGGAGCAAAGATAAAGACCTAAGGTATTCGACTACAAATGATTGGACCTAGGTATGCATTTTTGAACTTTGTATACTTCTATTTTATTGTTTGCTGAAAAAATCAGTTGTTTCTTTGTTTAAATTGATTTCATTTATAGGTTTGCTCTGTAACAACTAAACTCAAATATTTGTTGGGGATTTATTCCTCTTAGAAACAACTAGTGACTCCACTAGTGTCCTTTCTTTTTGTTTTGGGTATTTTTGGGTTGTTGAATTTTTGAGTTGCTTTTCTCAGTTTTCTTTTAGTTTCGATTTGTTGGGTTGTTAAATTTTAGTATAAAAAATTCACAGTCATCTTGCAATTCTTATAAGTTTGTAAATTTAGAGTTAGGGTAGTGTGATCTTTATCTTTTAGATTTCCCAGAACTTATATGTTGTCTGTAAGGATATACAATCATGTATTTTTCCTATATGAGGGAATTTCTTTTTAAATTTCACTATTTTTCTTCCTGTACGCGATTTTTGCATTGACAAGCCATGTATATGCAAGCTACCTTCACACATGTCGCATATACTCTTGTTTGCACTTTTTTAAAGTTATCTGTTTACTAGAACTTATAATTTTGAATTGTGTGGGTGCCTATGTACTATCTAAGATCTATTGTTTGTAACCCTAACATCTCATGAGAAAAATATTTTATTTTTTAAGGCCAATTTGAGTATTTTTGTGGAATTTTTTTCTATTATTTTTCATCCGCAACTTTTTTTTGTTTTGCTTTCCAGTTTTTATTGTCATTTGGTCTCAAGTTTATAAAACTCATACTAGAAACGACAATACAACACCGGATTGCTGCTGGGAGACTCCCAACCTCGCTCACACTGTATTCAACCACACTCTTATGGAGTTGCCTCTGAGTCACAAAATCGATCTGTGCTCAAACTATGGTAGCCGAAAGAGGAAAAAGCCCCCTTTCTCTTCCTCATTTTCCTCTTTTTATTAACCCTTTCGTCAATAACAATGCATCCATGCATCACTTTAGTTTAACTGATTCTTTACTTAATTGCTTTATTTGTTTATTTTATTCACTCAACCTTATTTTGTTATCTTAGGGTATCTTTTACTTAGTTGTAAGTTTAGTTTAGTTTATTTAGTTCATGTATTTACTTATGATATTTATTTATTTATTATTATTACTTTATTTCTTTATTATTATTATTATTTATTTATTATTATTATTTATATTAGATTTATTTATATTTAATTATTTTAATAATAATAATTTATTTATTTCATTTAACAAATCCGGATATGTTTACGTTCTTTAAGACCAATTTTTATTGTTTCTCTTTAGTTCATTTAGGTGTTTTATTACCGCCGCTTCTCGCCGTGACCAGAATTATCAAGGTGCTATGCTCCCAGCATGCCCTTTCAATAATTCCCACAAGTGAGGAGTTGGTTATGATCACTGAGCTGATGTTACCTCAGTTCGCCTACCTTGGGAAGATCCAGGTGGTTCCTGGGGAATAGGGATGAATCCCTATTGCGCCCCCCCTAGTATAATCCTTGTGAGTGACTGACTTGTAGCCTACCCTCACAACACCCGCATCTGATGAGCTAGATTTTTCCTCACTCTATTCAAAGCTCATCGCACCGCCCGTTTCTAGACTTACAAATATAATTTCTCAGCCCCTTCACTTGTTGTGGGTCAATTGACGATCGTCTCCCATCACCTGCACATATAACACCCTGTGCATCATATCTCATAAAATAAGATTTTAATCATAACATAATTATTCGTTGACCTCAATTGTCGAGGTTTCCCGACTCATTCAGAGTCCATGCATGCTTGTGCATCAAAACATATCAAAATGTAATAACATTACAAACAATTTTGGTATCACCTGCCATAGTCGTTGACTCCCTTAGAGTCTTTGCATACTGATGCTCGCTTTCCATTCATGTACCTTCCTTTCCTGTCACACTTGACAGACCATCAGAGTACATGCTACACAATAAATTTTTCAATCATTCAACAATATATAATTTATCTCTTGCTTGATAACTTCACATAAATTTCTCATTCATTCATAATTAAAATCATCATATAATCCATAAGTCAAACAATTTTGTTTAGTTCATATCTCTTAAGTAGCTAATCATTTTACCCAAGTCCGGGTCATCCAAAACCAGATGCCCTCAATAACATGTCCAAATAAAGTTTTAAATACCAAATTAATAAATATTTGGGTCATTCTTCATAGAACTCCCTTAAAGTCTAGTCATAATAATATCCAAAGTCAAGGTAAAAACAGGGTGTTACATACACCCCCACTTCAGGAAACTTTGTCCCGAAGTTCTAGAATAAGTACAAATACTGTTTATATATTTCCAATGCGTCTTCTTAGGTCGCAGTATTGGGACTATATCCATCCTTGATATTAGATCCTCATATATGAATCCTTCCATGCTAGTTTACCCAAGGATACTAACCATTATACTTTTGTATCGAATCGTTACATCTATTTATATTAACAAATGATTTTAGTCAATCACCTTTCCTACCCTTGAGTGGGGCATTACATACTCCCCCTCTTTTAGGAAACTTTGTCTCAATGTCAATTCTTATGGTATATTCAATGCTAGTTTCACTTTATTTTCACATTCATGTCTTTATCCTATTCTGTTTTATTTTCATCAATTGATCATTCCCTAAGCACTAGATATGATACATCATTGAATTTATGTTACAAACAATAAGGTTCCAACACCTTTTCTTTATTTCAATAGAAATTTTACACAATGTAAATTCCGTAATATCTTAAGTAATTTCCAATCTAATCTAGATTCTCAACACCTCCTAATCACTCATGAGGGTTTGTGGTACATCCAAACTACAACATATATCACTTGAATAATCATTCAACATTTTGCACATCCAAAAGGTAGGTAAGAATTCAACTCTATTAGGCTATCCTCTCTTCCTAGGCGAGAATGATATACAATCCTCAATAGATTGGTAGTTACAATTTATGAATTTCTAAATCAATAACGTCTATTAAGTAGTCAACAATAAATGCATAAGTTACTCATCACTTTCAAGGCTTCTCCCAAACCTATAGATATTGATAAAACTGACTCTCAATTTAGATATGATTCCAACATGTCAAAACTTAGCAATTTAGTCAAACATATTAATTTTAATTTCCTAGCCATCTCTGATAAAAATTTACAAGCACTCAATGAAACTTCAGACTAGGTAATTCAAGGAGTTGTGTTGGGAAATTTGCAGGCACGAGAGCAGGATGAGGGGGAAAACCAAGGGTAAGTTACTGAACAGTGAATTCATCTCCCCTAACACATTTAGACTGGGGACCATTCAGGTTTCAGATTCCGCTATGCGGAAACCTACTCCCACGCTTTTGGGTCACCCAACCGTGAAACTAGGTAAATTTATTCAGTCCCGTCGACCAGGGGCTTAGGGAAAATAATAGAGGTGTTATCAGGCCTTCAGATATTAGAAAATATGGGTTGGGACAGGTCGTAACATCATGTGCAAGTAAAGGAGCTCATCCTATCCATACCTCATTTCATCATTCTCATTATCATATGACCTTTTCGACATATACTCTAAGTCACGTCCTATGTGAGTCTTGTCTCTAGAGTTAGACATCTATTCATCTAGGTTTTATCATTATAAGTGTTTAACATCAATGCATTCATCTTGTTGTGTGAATCATCTCCCTACTTTGTTTGACAAAACTTTCTTCAATTGACCTCTTCGGCAAGTTTTCTAAGTTTCATTTCCCTTTTGCCATATCATGTTTTAAAGTCGAGTTTGAAATATTTAGTTTTCATTTTTTTGGTTAATAACATTGTCATGTTGCAAAATCCACATCTCTGTGTTCATATCATCATGCTAGTCACATTGATATCCCTCTCTCTCTCTCTCTCTCTCTCTCTCTCTCTCTCTCTTCAAATTCCAAGCCTATCTCCCGCTTTCAATAATCTGTCAAAGTTTCGACAAAAATAGCTTTTTGATGTCTCTATTTCATTAATTATCTCGATTTTCAAAATTTCTCTATTATATCACGAGTCAAATATGCACTAACAATCAATATATCACCTCCAAATTATATAATAATATAGTTTCCCAAGTAAAACATGTAAAATGCTCCTTTTATCCGACGATGTATATGTCCCAACGCACTAGTCATATACTATAGACATTGTACTAGCAACCATATATTGACCCAATAAAATTATGATCAACTCACAAAACCACTTTCAATAATTCTAAAACAAATAATAATTCAGAAAAATACATACCATTCCATTTTTGAAAAGGATAATTACATTCACTACCAAAATCAATTTTTGAAAAGGATAATTACGTAATGATACATAACGTTACGTAACGTTATTTTTATTAATAAAAAATAATTTTTTTAATTATAGGACAAAATAAATGTCGGCCACAAAAACAATCTAATATGGGGGAGATGTTGTAATCTTCCTACCTAACAAAACAATAAAATAGTAAAAAATTAATTATTCGTAAAAAAATATGTGGGTCAGGAAAAAAATACAACATGGGGGAGATGTTGTAATGTTCCTACCTAACAAAATAATAAAAAATAACAAATTGAATTATCCGCAAAAAAATGTTGGCCTTGCACATGGTTTTAAAACCATGTGCAAGGCCTTCTAAACAACCCATGGCTTTATTGTACATGGTTTAGGAGGGCCTTACACATGTTTTAAAACCATGTGCAAGGCCTCCTAAACAACCCATGGTTTTATTGTACATGGTTTAGGAGGGCCTTGCAAATGGTTTTAAGACCATGTGCAAGGCCTCCTAAACAACCGATGGTTGTAGGAGGGCCTTGCATATGGTCTTAAGACCATGTATGGGGAAATGTTGTAATGTCTATTCCAAACAAAATAAAAAAAAAAAAATAGTATATGTCGGCCATAAATAATATTAAATATTAATAACAAAAATACTATATGTGGATCTTAAATAAAAAGATGCGTCTTTTGGTTTGAATCAAATCAATGGATACCTAAAAAAATGTTTGCACCTCAAGAGATTTGATCCCTCTCGATACTTGATAGAGCCTACGATTTGGATCTACGCTGGTTTAAATTAAGTTTTCGACTATTAGACGCCTACCTTGAACACAAGGGGCCAAATAAAACCTGCACTATGCCCCCTACCTTTTTAGAACTTCAAGAAATTCATTTCTATAATAAATAACCTTTTTTTTAAAACTTTGCAATCAACACATGTCAAATTCATTAGGTAAACACATCATACATTAACATATTTTCATTATTTTAACCCATTAACTCTTGGTCAAGAGAGATATATTCATTATCTAAACATAATGGATTCACGTAAATCAATTATCTATATATTCATTATCCAAACATAATGGATTCACGTAACTGAATTATCTAACTTTTTGTTATATATATATATATAATTGGATTCTATAATACTCATAATGGACTCGTGACTACCCTTAACCTTTGATTAATAAAGTGCAATAACCGTTTTGAATGGTTTCGAGGTACAATAAAGTGCATCCTTTGTGAATTAAGCAAGGTAAACTCTTAAAGTATTTTATTGATTATCCTACATGGCCATCTTATATATACACTGTCACGATTATTCAATACATCCTATCCTCTTTTAGTCAACCTTTCCATCATTCTTTATCGTGTCATAATATTCTTACCAGTACCAAATTTTGTCTTTAATTTAGCTATAGTTATATATATATACACAAATTTTGTCTTTAATATATATATACTTCATATTGTAGGACTCTTGATATATAAACATCTTGACTATATTATATAAACAAATTAACTAGTATCTCTAGTATGTTCTTTAATTTAGTTATATATATGCAATCTCCATAAACACAAAAAGCGAATTTTGTCACGGGTTGAAAAGAGATCTTTAATAGCACATATTGGTTGTCTGTGATTAGTGACATTCTGAACATGACATTTGGTGATTATAAATAATACTTTACACCATTTCATATTCATTTTTGTGGTCCGTACAAGGTTGTTTTCATAGTGCATTAAACATTGTCTCGGTAAATATCATCTTTCTGGAGACGAAGAGTGGTATATTTGCCCAATTTTTTTTTTGGGGTTTTAACTTCTTATTAAAATAAAAGGGATGAAATATAGATTTCTTGCCTCATTTCCTTGGAAATGACTTCACATTTATAATTACTTTTTCTTTTCTATATATCGAGATCGATATAACAATCAAATCATGCCTACACAATATATATATATTTAAATATATTAAATTTTCAATATCAAGATGATATATTCATAAATGTCCATATTAGAAATGGAATATGTTAACTTACAAAACTTCTTGCTTTCATATGAATACCAAATGGGGCTTCCCGTCTTGGTTTCTCGAACACTTGAAATCCAAGTTGTGGGGAACTTTTATTTCACTGTATTTGGAATCTTGTTAGTCTTATTAGTCCCTGCCCTCCGGCTAGCAGAGACTCTAGTAATTGGTTTGCCGTCGTTTTATTAATATGCACAAAAACCAGAGCAGTTTTTTAAACTTTATCCTAAGTTTTCTTTGCGATATGTTCTTAGCATGATTTTTAGACCAATAAAAATCTTTGAGGCGTTATTTGGCCTCATATCGAGGCCAATTTATATTTTGTGCTTTTTAACTTAGGTTTAAAACCCATCATAGTAGCATAGGCATATTTAACAGGGTTTTCAAAATTTTCATTTTCGTTAATGCTATCTCAAACATAGCATTAGTTTATAAGCATAAAATGTTAGTCTAATTTCTTGTAGAAGGAACATGCAGATAACTGTAAGCATGTAGATTCTTGCATGTTTGCCATGTGTTTATCGTCATGCTTCCTGTAACAAGAAGCGTGTGGATACCTGTAAGCAACATGTGGAACCAACATGTGGATACCTGTAAGCATGTTTGTGATTAATTATTTCCTCATAGCTCACATTCAATCTCATCACATGAGCGTAGTTGTCACATACCCCAATTTTGTAAAAGAATGTTAATTGTTTTAATTATATTCCTGAGACATTATGTTAAATTTAAAGCTACGTAGGAACCGATGACTCAGCAGAGTCAACAGAAGTGGAATGTAATTCAGAATATTTTATTATTAATAAATAAATTGTGGAGACAACAACATGGGAGAGTTGTTAAAAAGAGGTTACTGGTCAAACTGGTGGATGGAACTAGGTGGAGGGAAAAAGATAAGTGGCAGCATCCTCAAACACTTCCTAAGTTGCAGGTGGCAACTTCCCTATATTTGGGGTCATGATCCCCCAAGAAAGTGGGCTCATTAAATGACAACTAACCCAAAAAGACCTAGGCAATCTTTTAAAAGTACCCAATGAATAGAGCTGAGGCTGCATTCATTCAGGAAATTCATTGAGGGAAAAGGGAAAAACAGTAAGGAAGTTGTTCTGAGAGGAATGCTGCAGTAACTTGGTTTATTACAGCTTGTTAGCTGGGAGAACTTACTGATAAGTTCTGGATTAATACTGAGTTTGAAGACTGGTATCTGACTATTGCCGCACCTAGTTCCAGCCAGGGAGACCAGAGCAAGCTCGGGGGTCCTGAGGAGTTGCTGTTTGAGCGCTCTCCAGGAATTGGTAGGGAGGAACGGCCTTCCATTGCTGTTGTTGTCCAAAGCTGAAGCAGGTTCTGTCACTTGACTGCCTATGTTTTAATAAACTGTGAATGGTTGATTGTTATGATATAAATATTTTACTGGTTTAGTGATGTAGATGTTTTTAGTTTATCAGTAATAGAATCTGTTGATGAAGAGTAAAGACCCACTGTGTTTTTCCACATCTGGTTTACCAGACCGTACTCCAGCACAGGGGTAGAATTATAAAAGATGTATGAATAGATTATAGAATAGTAGATTGTTTCTTTATTTATTATCAGAAGAAATATTTGTTTTACTGACAGTTGCTATGCTTATAGATAAAACTATCCCCTCGTACAATATTTCATTCTCAGTAAATTCTATTATTTGCAAAGAACAGATAGAAGAATATGATAGTTGTATTAAAGAAAAGTTAGACTAGGTATACCTGCGGTTTAAACCTTACAATTGTTTTTCTTCCAGTCTTAAAGAATTAACTTCTATATGCTGAAAAGACATCACTTTTAGTAGGAGTAATTAAATATTGTTTAGACTCTACAGTTAAAACATAGCTAGTTGTGTTAGTCTGTATGTATGGTTATTGATGTAGTCATTTCATTACTTAATCTTCCTTTTATATTTGATTGATCTCGAATAGTTTATAGAGTTGTTATCCTATTTTTCTTAGATGGTAAAGGAAAGCTAATATATATATATATATATATACAGATAGCATAACTAACAGATAAACTAAATAAATAACAGAACGTTATAAAATAAACTAAATAATAATAATGGAAACATTTGTATTCTTAGGAGAGATAATATCTTTATTGTATTAACAACAATAAATTTCTATTACATATACTATAGGAGTATTACCATTATGGAACTTCAGGTAATGTGTTATTTACATTAAATACAAACTGAAACCATTTATGCTTTCTATACTGCTAGGTAAATAAACAGTACTTAAGAACATTAATACAATAAAAATAAGAATATAAAGACCCTATATAAACTGAAGGGTATAAACTGTATGTTATCTCTTACAAAATTTCTTAGTAACTAGTAAGTCAAGGTTAAACCGAGTACAAAATCCTAGACAATAAATTTATAAAAGTAAAAATTAAAGTGCTTAATCTACAGTAAGCAATTAACAAAGTGACAGAATGCTCGATTTCGAGCTTAACTATATTGTATAAAACATAACTAAAAACCCTTATAATTTCAGAAATGCAGTGTAAGTAATGATAAGTATTAAGGATATATTAACAACAGGTTATTTTGTAAGCAGAGAACAAGTTATTATTTTCCTTTTAAAACATGTAAAGAACCTAAACAGAGCTAGCAGTAAAGGTAATAAGTATTCCAGGTAGGGTAAGTTTACACAGTAATATATTTATAATCTATTATTAATAAACAGAAAATTAATATAAAACCTGTAACCAAGGTTACACTGTTAATGATTTTGAGAAAGTCATAAAAACATTATGACTTTACAACTTACAAAGTATAACCATTATAACAATTTGTAAAATTCTTTGAGTAATACTTACTCCAATTTATTATTAATATACAGAAAAACCCTATCAGCTGAAACCATAAATAAATTGTAGAGAGTAAATTAAATATTTATCAAATTCACAGGAATCGAAGGTATCGAACTCAGATAGGCTTAATAAGCCGAGTTTACACATTTTATTATTTCAAAAACTGTGTAGTAACAAAATATTAATTCAAGAAAAAATGTATGGACAGCTTATAGCTCCAAGTTCAGGGTAAACCCTGTCAAAACTAACAAGTATGTACTAAGGTTCATCAACAGGATGGAGTTTTATCTCCTTGGTACCTCACGACTACCAACATCAATTACCAAAAATAAAGCTTATAGCCTATATCAACAGTAATACACTTATGCATGCTTAACTTAGCAATCGTTTAAAGACCTAAAACCCACAGTGTTGGCTTCAAACAAGACCCCATGATAAACAAAGAGCCGAACTCTTTTAATAGCATTTAGGTTCACCAACTGAACCAAAGTAACAACGAGGTTTACACACCACGAAGCCAAACCCATGACTGCCCTAAAGGACCATCAAGGAGGAGAACGCCATGGGTAAAAACTAGGCTTACCGGGAGTACCAGCTGTTGAAATCTCGTACCCTCCACGTCGAGAGGAAAAGACCAACCCTGTAACAAAAGATATTCTAAATATTAAAAATCTTTCCAAAAGAAACTGTCGTTTGCTTAAGCTTTTACATTGAAAAGAAAATAAAAGGAAATCCCGTATCTTACCTTAACGCCTGATAGAAATATGGCCACTGAAGAACAGCAAGACAACCACCAACAGGAAGAAAGGTAAACCCTTCATTTACCGCAGAAGAGAAAGAACTCGCTGAAGCAATAGGTAATTTGTCACGATGGAGGTCAACTTACAGCAACGATCTACACAGCAAGGAGTTCAGGCAATGGATGCCAATGGAGAAAACCCTAAGAGAATCGACGCTACTCAACATCCAACAACAAGCTATTCGACACAGTATCTCCCTCACAACGCAGTATATGTGCCCACGAGGAGCTAAACCAGCATAGGGATTGCTAGCAGCGAAACGAACCAAGAGGTTTTGCAGAGCGGCCAGAGGCCCGAAGGCAATGGAGGAATGGCGACTAGAGTTTGAGTCAACCTTTTTAAACGACAATGCATGGTTGGGAAGAGCCCACGTAACCTTTTTAATAATCGACATGCAGTGGGTAGGAACACTATAGTTCCACGAACAGGATCTCCAATGATTTTTATCAACCAAAATCATATTGCGGGGATTCCACAAGGTTCATTATACCTTAGTCAATCACCCGCGTTTTAAAAATCAACCATATAATCATTAGAATGATGTTTCGAAAACCTTGTAGTGTAGATTTGGTTCATCGTTGGTCTATCATATTTTATGTATGGAGAGTTGTATTATTTGTTAATGAGATATAAGAGCAAGGAGTAACAATAGTTACCATAGCGTAGTTTGTTTATAAACCTATTGATTGTCTATATTATCTATTGCCTTAATTCACCAATGAAGGTAAGGGAGTAATAATATAAAAGCCTTTAGCATTATAATAATCAAATTAAGTGATCCATTGATCATGTGCATGGTTTTACTCATAACCTTATGGCCATCCATAGCTTGTATAATCACAATCCTTCTAATAGTCATAAAATCATTATGTGACAATTAGTCTTTTGTCAATCACAAGCTCAAAGATTACAAAAGATAATATAAGTCAGTATATGATAGGTAGCTTGGGTAAATTAGCCTTCTTGTTTGATAGTATAGTTATGAATATCATAAATGGTATTCGAGTATAATAAATATGAGAATGATCTATAAGTTACCATCAAATCATTGACCGTGGAATTGAAATAATATTCTAAACTATACAGATTTTTAAATACTAAAGGAAGACTTTAAAAGTTACTTATATCAAGTAGTAAACCTTTTAATTCTTGTTGTAAGAAAAATATAAGTTGGGTACTTAAACCTCCTTATCATTTTACAATTGCAGTAGCAAATCTAATCATGACATGATGCAGTAATTATGAACAGTTAAAATTAGATCTTTGATGTTGTAATCCTACCATGCTTGCTGCTAGTAAAGAAATATCATTTGCATTTTACACTTGCATTCAGTATGAACATCCAATGGTTTCGTACTCCGTAGAAATGTTCAATCCTGCTTTCTTGATGGATAAATAGCTGCCATCTTTACTAGTAGAATTCAATTCTCTATTAGTAAAATCTTAAAAGGAATCATAGATAAAGCTTACCTTTATAAGCCTGATAAATCTGACTAGCATGTATATATTTTTACCAAACAAATTTTGTACAGCGAATCGTTATTGAATACTTTAGAGATTTGTTAGCAGCAACCCGAATATCTTACCTGTATATCTGTAAGAGTAGGAAAACTGCTGCGTTAGCTCGGAAGTTAAGTAAGCCCAGTCTTTCATGACAATCCCACCTTGTGGTCGCAAACAGAAAACAAATCAGTATTTGAAAATAAACTATTCTAGAAAGATAAGCATAGTCAAAAGATCTTTCAGATATGAATCTAATAACATTAAACTAATCAAATAGTTAATGACTGTATTTAATGAAAATATATGCATTTAAAATTTTTTAAATTTTTGTAAAATTTGGGGTTTTGATATGTGGTATCAGAGCATGGTTCAAACACTAGGCCTTAATGTAGCACAACTAGTTTCCGTAAAATAGTAAAAACAATGTACTAACCTATATTTTGTTTTATGTAAAGAACAAAAAATTTCTTTTTCTGAATCTAACAGGCAGGTATGGAGAAGCTAGGAGAATATGCTGAGGAGGAGTCTCCAAACACCGAGACAAGACAGCTGTCCAGAGAACCTATGTTAGAAGAGGTAACTGCTCACTCTTCAAAGCTGATGCAGACTATAAAGGATTTGAATACTGAAATGGAATCAGTCAAGAAGGACAATGAAAGGATTTTGAAAACTCAAGAAGAGTTGAACCAAATTTTGATGGAAAAATTTCAGACTGAAGGGAGGAGCAAAAGATCCGAATCTGAGGAAGTTAGCCATCAGAAAGGATCTAAAAAGATGAAGCTGAAAAAAGCGGAAAGCAGTTCATCATCTGAAGGATTCAGGGAACAACAAAGCTATTACACTACTAGTGACAGTAGTGAAGCCGAGTTGTATAACAGAAAGAATAAGTACAGGCCATATGAAGAGATTTCCGAGGAGTTTAAAAAAATAAAGCCCCCAACTTTCAACGGAGAGATCGAAAAAGGGGAGGAAGCAGAGTCCTGGTTATCTGGGATGAGGAAGTATTTCCAGATATACAATTATTCAAATCAGTTGAAGGCAAGAATGGCCATCTATAATCTCTCTGGAAAAGCAGACATATGGTGGCAAGATCTGAAAAGAGTCAAGGGGATCAAAGAAAAAGAAGTTAATTGGAGTACCTTTAAAAGGTACTTCAAGAACAAATTTCTGTCCGAACAATATTATGAAGAAAGAGCTAAAGAATTTTACAAATTAAAGTTAGGATCCATGACTATGAAGGATTTAAACAATAAATTTTTAAGCTTGTTGAGGTATGTACCTTATTTAGTTGATGAGAAACCTAAAGTGCAGTGGTTTCTCAGTTGTCTGCCATATCACATCAAGGATAGAATCGAGTATGATAACCTGAAGACTCTGGATGAAACCATGCGAAAGGCTAATTTCTGTTTTGAACAGAACAAGAAGAAAGAAGGCATAGCCAACTGGAAGGCTAAGAAAAACAACAGTCAGCCTGAGTTCAAGAAAAAGGAATTTGCACCCCAGAAAAATTTCAAGAATAATAAGAACAGAAATTATTCTAACAGTAAGAACTTCCAGGGAAATAGAAATGGTGCTTCTAACAATTCTAATAATTCCAGTAACTTTAAAGGCAAGGAAGTTGTAAACAATCATGGGAATTTCACTAAGAATTTTGAACGAAAGGAGCCTGTTAAGTGTTGGGAGTGTAATGGCCCGCACTATGCCTCAGTTTGCCCAAATCGGAAAAAGTCAGATAGCAATATTCACACTGTACAGGATAAAATGACTGTTGGAGAATTTGCAAGGACTATGCCCAGAATAAATGCAGCATTGGAGAACCACCAAGCTGACTATCAGACTTCCATGGTGGAAGTGGAAGGTATGGTTAACCAAACCCCTGTAACCATTTTAATTGATCCAGGAGCTAGTCTTAGTTACATTGCACCTCAGGTAGTGGAAAAATGTAATTTGTCTGTAGATAAATTTGATAATTCCTGGTTAGTTCAATTAGCCATTGGGGCAAAAAGGAAAGTAACCTGTTATGTGAAAGAATGTGTTTTAGTTATGGATGATTTTAAAACTACCGTTAAGCTTAATGTTTTGCCACTTGGATCGTATGATTTACTGATTGGTATGGATTGGTTAGAGCATCGCAAGGTAGTTTTAAACTGTTTTGATAAAACTTTTACGTGCGTAAATAATAATGAAGAACCAGTAACAGTTAAGGGTATTCCTAGGAAAACTATAATCAGGCAGATTTCTGCCTTACAACTTAAAAGAGCAGTTAGAAAAGGGTGTAAAGCCTATGCTGTAACTATTACGGATGAGGGAAGTAAATCTGAAAAAGATAAGTTAAAAATAGAGGATATTCCTGTTTTAAACGAATTTACTGATGTTTTTCCAGAAGAAATTCCAGGATTACCTCCCAAGAGGGAACTGGATTTCACTATTGAGCTGGTGCCAGGTGCGGTACCTAGCTCGAAAGCTCCGTATCGTATGGATATTTTAGAACATAATGAGCTAAAATCACAGTTAAAATAATTAATAGATAAGAAGTACATTCGACCTAGTGTGTCCCATTGGGGAGCACCGGTCATCTTTGTAAAAAAGAAAGACGGAACTATGCGATTATGCATAGATTACCGTTAACTAAATAAGATGACTATTAAAAACAGATATCCACTGCCCCTCATAGATGATCTGTTTGATCAGCTACGTGGAGCTACGGTGTTTTCAAAGATAGACCTGAGATCAAGATATCATAAGGTAAGAATTAAATATGAGGACATTTTCAAGACAACCTTCAAAACAAGGTATGAACATTATGAATTTGTCGTAATGCCATTTGGGCTTACCAACGCCTCAACTGTCTTTATGTGTCTAATGAATAATATAATGCATAAATATTTAGATAAATTTGTTGTCGTATTTATCGATGACATCTTAATTTACTCTAAAACTGAAGCAGAACATAAAGAACACTTAAGGAAAATTTTTCAAGAGTTGCGAGAGCAACAGCTCTTCGCGAAGTTTAGCAAGTGTGACTTCTTTAAGGATGAAATCCAGTACTTAGGTCACGTAGTGACTAAGGAAGGGATTTCAGTTGATCCTGAAAAGATTCGGACAATAAAAGATTGGCCAGTTCCAAAAGACGTAACAGATGTTAGGTCATTTATGGGAATTACCAGTTATTACCGAAGATTTATTGAAGGTTTTTCAAAAATAGTTAATCCAATCACTTCCTTACAAAAGAAAGGCAAGAAATTCGATTGGAACTTAAAGTGTGAAGAAAGTTTTAAGAAATTAAAAACCTTATTAACAACTGCGCCTATTCTAAGAATAGCAGATCCTAATAAGGATTTTGTGGTATGCACCGATGCTTGTAATGATGGTTTAGGTGGTGTGCTGACTCAAGACGGGCATGTCATTGCCTATGAGTCCAGGAAGTTAAAGATCCATGAAAAGAATTATGCAACTTATGATTTAGAACTTGCTGCTGTTATACATGCCTTAAAAATGCGGCGACACCACTTAATAGGCAGAAAGTTTATTTTAATGACTAATAATAAAGGTCTAAAATACCTTTTAGATTAGCCCAACTTAAATGCAAGACAAGCAAGGTGGTTGGCCTTCTTGAGTGAATATGATTTTGAAATCCAACACATAAAAGGAAAAGAAAATAAGGTGGCTGATGCTTTGAGCAGAAATGCAAAGTTGAACTTTATAGCAGCAATCAGCACTTATGCTTCTGATTTAAATGAACAGCTTACAGAAGGGGTAAAACATGATGAAATTGATCAAAAATTACAAATTACAGCTAAAGAAGAACCTACAGAAAGCTTAATAAAAGGTTATAGTCTAAATAAAGATGGATTTTTATTGTTTAAGGACAAACTGTATGTGCCTAAGGTCAAGTTGCTGATTCTGGACGAAGTTCATAAAACACCTTACTCAGGACATCCAGGTTACCAAAAGACTGTAACCATGTTAAGGAAAGAATATTTCTGGCCTAATATGAAATCTGAAGTAGCTGAATACATAGCTAGATGTTTGGACTGTCAACAAGTGAAAATCGAACACCAACATCTAGCTGATTTACTGCAACCTTTGCCTATTCCTAGTTGGAAATGGGAAGTAATCAGCTTGAATTTTATTATTGGGTTGCCCAGAAATCAGAATCAGAATGATTCAATTATGGTGGTGATAGATAAATTAAGTAAAGCAACACATTTCATTCCCGTTAAAACCACTTAAAAGGCTACCAACATAGATGATATATTCTTAAAGCAAATTTTTTGGCTACATGGTGTACCGAAGGTTTTCATTTCAGACAGGGATCCTAAATTCACAGGGAATTTCTGTAAATCCTTGTTTAAGGGATTGAATACAACACTGAATTTCAACACCTCTTTCCATCCTCAAACAGATGGACAGACAGAAAGAGTGAATCAGGTGCTGGAAGATTTATTAAGGATGTATGTTAAAGATCAGCTAGGTAAGTGGGAAGACTACTTGCATTTAGCAGAGTTTGCATACAATAACAACTATCAATCATCAGCTAAGTTCAGTCCATTTGAAATTCTGTATGGGCATAAATGCAACACTCCTATCTCCTGGAATAATCCAGTAGATAGATTAGTGTTAAGACTAGAATTATTGAAGGAAAGACCAGAATTATTGAAGGAAATGGAACATATTGTGAAACAAGTGTAGGAAAATTTGAAGGTAGCACGGGATCGGCAAAAGAGCCAAGCAGATTTAAAAAGAACTCCCAAAGAGTTCCAGGTGGGTGAGCACGTGTTTATAAAGGTAAGACCCAAGAAAATCTCTCTAAGACTGGGGAGTTGTGCAAAGCTAGCACCACGTTACTGTGGTCCGTTTGAAATTCTATCCAGAATTGGTCAAGTTGCATATCAGCTAGCGTTACCACCTAACTTGAAAGTGCATAATGTTTTTCATATTTCTGTTCTGAAAAAAGTATGTTCATGATGCTACTCATGTGATTGATTGGAATGTTGTACATGTGGAACTAGAAGGAGAAGTTCTGGTGGAATCAGATTGTATCCTTGAGATGAGGGAAATTACTCCGCGGAACCACACAATTGGACAGTTGAAGGTGCAATGGAAGCACCTTAGTCCTGAAGAAGCTACCTAGGAACTGGAAAGTAAGATGTGGGAAGCATACCCAAATCTGTTCCAGGAGGTTGCAGAGGATGAAGAAAAAGTAACATC
>LPNX010668176.1:3920-18452 GCA_001517045.1 Pseudotsuga menziesii | reverse complement strand
TTCAGGTAATGTGTTATTTACATTAAATACAAACTGAAACCATTTATGCTTTCTATACTGCTAGGTAAATAAACAGTACTTAAGAACATTAATACAATAAAATAAGAATATAAATACCCTATATAAACTGAAGGGTATAAAATGTATGTTATCTCTTACAAAATTTCTTAGTAACTAGTAAGTCAAGATTAAACCGAGTATAGAATCCTTGACAGTAAATTTATAAAAGTAATATTAAGAGTAAAAATTAAAGTGCTTAATCTATAGTAAGCAATTAACAAAGTGACAGAATGCTCGATTTCGAGCTTAACTATATTGTATAAAACATAACTAAAAACCATTATAATTTCAGAAATGCAGTGTAAGGTAATGATAAGTATTAAGGATATATTAACAACAGGTTATTTTGTAAGCAGAGAACAAGTTATTATTTTCCTTTTAAAACATGTAAAGAACCTAAACAGAGCTAGCAGTAAAGGTAATAAGTATTCCAGGTAGGGTAACTTTACACTAATATATTTATAATCTATTATTAATAAACAGAAAATTAATATAAAACCTGTAACCAAGGTTACACTGTTAATGATTTTGAGAAAGTCATAAAAACATTATGACTTTACAACTTACAAAGTATAACCATTATAACAATTTGTAAAATTCTTTGAGTAATAATTATTCCAATTTATTATTAATATACAGAAAAACCCTATCAGCTGAAACCATAAATAAATTACAGAGAGTAAATTAAATATTTATCAAACTCACAGGAATCGAAGGTATCGAACTCAGATAGGCTTAATAAGCCGAGTTTAGACATTTTATTATTTCAAAAGCTGTGCAGTAACAAAATATTAATTCAAGAAAAATTGTATGGACAGCTTATAGCTCCAAGTTCAGGGTAAACCCTGTCAAAACTAACAAGTATGTACTAAGGTTCATCAACAGGATGGAGTTTTATCTCCTTGGTACCTCACGGCTACCAACATCAATTACCAAAAATAAAGCTTACAACCTATATCAACAGTAATACACTTATGCATGCTTAACCCAGCAATTGTTTAAAGACCCAAAACCCACAGTCTCAGCTTCAACCAAGACCCCATGATAAACAAAGAGCCGAACTCTTTTAATAGCGTTGAGGTTCACCAACTGAACCAAAGTAACAGCGAGGGTTACACACCATGAAGCCAAACCCATGACTGCCCTAAAGGACCAGCAAGGAGGAGAACGCCATGGGTAAAAACCAGGCTTACCGGGAGTAGCAACTGTTGAAATCTCGTACCCTCCACGCCGAGAGGAAAAGACCAACCCTGTAACAAAAGATATTCTAAATATTAAAAATCTTTCCAAAATAAACTGTTGTTTGCTTAAGCTTTTACGTTGAAAATAAAATAAAAGGAAATCCCGTATCTTACCTTAACGCCTGATAGAAATATGGCCACTGAAGAATAGCAAGACAACCACTAGCAGGAAGAAAGGTAAACCCTTCATTTACCGCAGAAGAGAAAGAACTCACTAAAGCAATAGGTAATATGTCACGATGGAGGTCAACTTATAGCAACGATCTACACAACAAGGAGTTCGGGCAATGGATGCCAATGGAGAAAACCCTAAGAGAATCGACGCTGCTCAACATCCAACAACAAGCTATTCGACACAGTATCTCCCTCACAATGCAGTATATGTGCCCACAAGGAGCTGAACCATGATAGGGACTGCTAGCAGAAAGTGCAAGCAGCGGAACGGACCAGGAGGTTTTGCAGAGCGGTTGGAGGCCCGAAGGCAATGGAGGAATGGAGACTAGGGTTTGAGTCAACCTTTTTAAACGACAGTGCATGGCTGGGAAGAGCCCACATAACCTTTTTAATAATCGACATGCAGTGGGTAGGAACACTATAGTTCCACGAATAGGATCTCCAATGATTTTTATAAACCAAAATCATATCGCGGGGATTCCATAAGGTTCATTATACCTTAGTCAATCACCTGCGTTTTAAAAATCAACCATATAATCATTAGAATGATGTTTCGAAAACCTTGTAGTGTAGATTTGGTTCATCGTTGGTCTATCATATTTTATGTATGAGAGTTGTATTATTTGTTAATGGGATATAAGAGCAAGGAGTAACAATAGTTACCATAGCGTAGTTTGTTTATAAACCTATTGATTGTCTATATTATCTATTGCCTTAATTCACCAATGAAGGTAAGGGAGTAATAATATAAAAGCCTTTAGCATTATAATAATCAAATTAAGTGATCCATTGATAATGTGCATGGTTTTACTCATAACCTTATGGCCATCCATAGCTTGTATAATCACAATCCTTCTAATAGTCATAAAATCATTATGTGACAATTAGTCTTTTGTCAATCACAAGCTCAAAGATTACAAAAGATAATATAAGTCAGTATATGATAGGTAGCTTGGGTAAATTAGCCTTCTTGTTTGATAGTATAGTTATGAATATCATAAATGGTATTCGAGTATAATAAATATGAGAATGATCTATAAGTTACCATCAAATCATTGACCGTGGAATTGAAATAATATTCTAAACTATACAGATTTTTAAATACTAAAGGAAGACTTTAAAAGTTACTTATATCAAGTAGTAAACCTTTTAATTCTTGTTGTAAGAAAAATATAAGTTGGGTACTTAAACCTCCTTATCATTTTACAATTGCAGTAGCAAATCTAATCATGACATGATGCAGTAATTATGAACAGTTAAAATTAGATCATTGATGTTGTAATCCTACCATGCTTGCTGCTAGTGAAGAAATATCATTTGCATTTTACACTTGCATTCAGTATGAACATCCAATGGTTTCGTACTTCGTATAAATGTTCAATCCTTCTTTCTTGATGGATAAATAGCTGCCATATTTACTAGTAGAATTCAATTCTCTATCAGTAAGATCTTAAAAGGAATCATAGATAAAGCTTACCTTTATAAGCCTGATAAATATTACTAGCATGTATATATTTTTACTGAACAAATTTTGTACAGCGAATCGTTATTGAATACTTTAGAGATTTGTTAGCAGCAACCCGAAAATCTTACCAGTATATCTGTAAGAGAAGGAAAACTGCTGCGTTATCTCGGAAGCTAAGTAAGCCCAGTCTTTCATGACAATCCCACCTTGTGGTCGCAAACAGAAAACAAATCAGTATTTGAAAAGAAACCATTCTAGAAAGATAAGCATAGTCAAAAGATCTTTCAGATATGAATCTAATAACATTAAACTAATCAAACAGTCAATGACTATATTTAATGAAAATATATGCATTTAAAAATTTTTAAATTTTTGGAAAATTTGGGGTTTTGACAGTAGTCTTCCCTTCCAGTCCAGTTTCATCTCAGAATCTGCAACGACCCGGTCTCCAGTCTAGCTCTGGTTCGAAAGCTGTTGCAGCAACGCTAAGGGATTCGAACATGCAACTGAGATGGTGGCGAGCATACGAGACGATGGCCAGCATCCAAGACGTCTCAGAAGGTTGCTGAATCTAAACTCCATACTGATAGTTTGTTGTGCGCTCTTGCTCGGCCTCAACAGAATCTCAACATTCTGTCGCAGAAGTCAGGGTAGATTGAGAGCACGACGATGAATTGGAACACTGCTATGAAACCAACAGTTACAGTTCCTGCAATTACGTTGAAATAGTCTGGCTATCAAGATAGATAATACAAATTTATATTTAAAAATATCAACTATTTCTTTATATTTTGGTACTAAATATATGCATAACTATAAACAGATCAATACAAAACATCTTGAGACAAAAGCTTCCTCTCCGTCGTTCGACAGACCATATGGACATTGCACATGTACAAAGAGAAGTACGGATTACCATCCAGACAACATAATCAACGAGTATGGTTTTTTTCATATGTACTATGTTTGTGTCTTTTCTTTCTTAGATAGGTTGATTCCCAAAACAAAAAGCTATAATACTTACTCTTTTCACCATTCTTCATTGCGACAACAACAAGAATAGATTCTTTGGGTCTTTCTTCTGTTGTTTTTATTGTTTTTTTATTCCAAGTCCTCAAACCTATATTTCTACATCATTGCTTTCACTTATCAAGATGCTCTATATGAGGGAGGCCGACAAATCCCAACAGGAACGGACTATGGAATATTCCAGTCAGAATCCTCATCGCCATAGTCGTTCTAGAGGTTGCTTGCTTGGGATTGGAATGGTATTTGTTCAAATGATACGGGACGTCTTCCTACCTGGGAATTTAATGGTTTAGTACAGGTCCAGAGAGATTCACGTTTACACAAATTGAAACAACGACCAACAACTTTAGCGAAATCATTGGGAAATGAGGCTTCAGGACTGCTTACAAGGGAAGTTTATCAGCCAATAAAGAGGTGGCCATTAAGAATCTGGAAGGGGTGGATAGAGGAGAAGTGCAATTCATAGCATAAGTTATAATAGTGGGAAGCATCCACCACATGAATCTCATCTGCATGTTGGGATTCTGCGTAGAGGGCGAACACAAAATATTGGTTTATGAATACATTCCTAAGAGATTGCTAGATAACTACTTATTCTAGGAGGATAAGAACGTTCTACAGTGGAATCAATGACACACTATTGCTATGGGAATGGTGAAGGGCATCACATACATGCACGTGGAATGCCTAGACTGGGTTCTTCACTGTGACATAAAACATTAGAACATTCTCCTAGATGACAATTTCGTTCTCAAAGTACCAGACTTCAGGTTGGCCAAGCTGGTGGACAAAGAACGGACTTTGTGCTTCTCAATGATCAGAAGCACGAGATTATTTCTATTATTTCTTAAATGTTGTTAAGCAAACACTATGGACAAGAAATAATTTCCTTTATAAAATAAATCAATTACCAGTGAAAAAATAAAATCAAAATATTTATGAATTAATGTGGATTCAAATGCTAACATGGTGGAATTGATCACAAAGATGGTGCCATTATGGAAATTGCAGGGCACATTGAATACAGTGGCGTGCAAAGAAGACTGCATGGCGTCCTATTTTTTGCGTCCTGTTTTTTTTTACTACCTTCGAAGTGAAGATCACGATAAAGGATGCATCTGTCATATATTGTTTTATCGACATTGTTTTTCTAGAGATTGTGAGCGGGAAGAACAAGGCAATTTCCAGTGCCCATCATGAGACGAGCATGGGAAGTTTCGGCAGATGCACCCATGGGTGGTTATGGGGATCATTCTTGATCTACCACAAAGTCTGACATCCACATCATGCCTCCCATAAAAGGATTAGTAATTTCCATGACATATTGGTGGATCACGAGGAAATCATTCCTTAGGTGACCTTCTATTTAACAGAGCATGCACCATACCACCAGTCTAACAGTCAACTGCTTGAAGCTCAATAATGCAACAAATAATTAATCTTTTGAGGGAGGCCTTGATTGTTACGACATGGAAAACTTCTCATGATTTAGCACTCATGATCAAGTTAAAACTAAATCACTCTTAGGAACTCATTAAATCTATTTTTTTTTTAGTATTACTTATTATAAAATGCTTATAGATTGCAATTGTTGCTTGAGTGCTTGATGTAGGTCGTAAAGGCCTTGTCGTTGAATGTTGGGTGATCTTCTTCGGCCCTTTGGGCACAAAAGCTTCTATGAATTCACTCTTTTTCCGTGGGGAGAAGCTGGAGTCCAAGTGGTGCTCCCTGGTTGAACATGGAAAATGCTTTCAAGAAGTAGCCATAGTTTAAAGGAAGTGTATTATCATAGGCTTCCATTTTCTGATCCTACCACTAAATCTGCTACCTTTGTTACTGCATACAACGACGTTCATACTACCTTTGCTTCTACGAAGCCTCTATTAGATCAATCAATCAAGCGCATTTGGGCAAGAGGAAAGTTTCGAAGCAGGCAATGGTAGCTTCTTGGCATGGAACTAAGAACTATACTACTATTTATTCATTGAACAAACTGATTTCACTTCTGCCTAATGCCTTGGTATAAGTTCTTCCAATGGATAAGATGGCTTGTGTATACCTTCATTCATATACCTTGACAATAGTTGTGCCACTATAGCAATTGACATGTTGCTAATTGAACCAATGCCATAGCCTTGACCCTTTTCCTTCACATTATACTTCAGTATCATGTCCATTTATTCTTCCATAAACTCCTCTTTCGTTGAACCTTGTCCATCTTTGGGCGATGGTACCTTTACTATGTGCCTCAGTAACATACTACTCATCGTCTGGTAACCCTGTGATTGCATTCACCACCTCATTGTTGATTGGGATCTTGCGGTTTATCGAAATCCCCCCATGTATGCCATCTATGATAACAACAATGAAATACACTTCTTAACTACATGGAAACTTCCAAAGCAGGAGCATGTAGCAATTACGCCTATAATTAGGTGAACTACCCAATATAAATCTATTGTTGGTGGATTTTATCCTACTTTTGGAACTGCATATGAATTTGGAACGGGATTTGAGGCTCAATATGGAATTGAAACTAGAGACTTTACCATTGGATATTAAATTGGAGCTGGAGGCTATGGCCCTTCATCTAAATCTACACCCGTAACTGGATCAACTCCAACTGTATACGCGTCTGTATCTATATAAAATGCACTTGTTGGTTCATCGATTGGATAAATTGGTTAATGCTCCCCCTCACATGCAACAATATGCTACAACCCCTTTTCAACCGACAACCTCTTCTGTTTGTTGCAGGGAAAACATCTAAAATTCATTATGTTGCCGTGTTTGCTTCCTGGTAGTTGCTTGCACGTCACAATGCATGCATGCCAACGCCCACTTGTCATATTAGCCTTAAATCCAAGTCCAGATGGTTTATGTGTTATATTAAACTATTAAGTTGTCTTTTTGTGCTACTCCCGATATGTCCCACTTTTCTCCACGTAGTTGGAAACTTTGAGATATGAGACCTTTCTATTAATATTATTATTTCGCAAGAGTCAACATCCCTCAACCCTCAAGGTACCCCATGTCTCATGTGTTTATTTATTCTAGAACTACGATTTTGTTAGGTGTTTGCTACATGTATAGTTGTTGGGGCTTATCATATTTTTTCCAAAACCAAATCACTCCAGAACCTTGCAATAATCAATTTCATACCTCATGTAGGATATTCTCTACCATATATTATATAATATAGGTTCTGAAATAATCAATTTCATACCTCATGTAGGATATTCTTTGCCACATTATATAATATAGGTGATTTGTTGCTACATATTATATAAGATCTTCGGTCTCCAAATCCTCTGTGCGATCAATCCAGATCCCTGCAATTTGGATAGCCAGAAGTATTATCTGGTACAACCAACTGATATTCAACATCGAGTGGGAAGCCATCCTTCAACGAGATTTGTAATCCATGGCGATATGCGCTCAACCATGCTTGCACATAAAAATATAGAATTATTATCTCTTAAAATTAAATTTTGAAAACGGTGAGAAACACGAACCAGAGAATAATTTTGAATGATAAAAAATAAAAATGGAAAATAAATACTCCCCTCCAATCACAATTTGTTTTACAAATACTCCAGATAGACCAACAAGTCTAGCAATCAAAAGATCTGATGCGTTTCTTGTACAACAATTTGATAAATCACAAACTGTCTGTGTTCTTTGTGGAGATGATGTGGAGCAATTTGATCTTAATTTGTGTTCTCATGGATTCTCCATGCAAGGTGCAATGATCCTCTCAATGTTTTGATGTTCAAGCCCTTCTAATTCTCCAATTTAATAATATGATTGCATGTGATTTACTTTCATGTTTCTATTAATGTACAATAAATACTTGGACATTCCTTCTCCTTCTTGGGAGGCGCTATTTCATGGAAAAAGATATCTGATGATCATGAATTCACTTTTTCTGCAGATTGGTAAGTGAAACAACCCTCCATTATGAATCTGAAAAGGAATTGTCTAGTGTAAGTCAGGGCTAGGCATTAGGGCAGAACTTGCATAGGACTGTCTTTTCAGCCAACATAGCATCATGGAGTGATGCCAATCATTTATCCACCTCCTGTATCTCAGTCAATTGTTCCACCTTCTCCAGAGGCTCGACCAAAGCTCAGGCCTCCCTATTAATTTTCCTTATTTGATATTGCAGCTCTTCTAGAATTCACTCTCATTGCTACAAGAGGCACGTCTAGTACGACACTGAACTGTAGATAAGAAGACTCTCCTTAGTGGCCCTCTGCAACTATTCCAATGCATTGTGACCTCCACTGATCAAGAGGGGTACCCTTTCCATCAATCCCTGCACCTTCTGGTTGTCCTGGTTGCGCTTGATCTCCAGCTTTACCTACAAATATAATGTCTACTGGTGCAACTACCTCCATGATTTACAAACTACATCGATCGCCTAAGCTAAGCAACCATTAGCTACAAACGCCTCAATCCGAGGTTTTAGTTGCCATAAAATTGGGCTATAGGTGCATTAAATGAATCTGCACCACCTTACTGGCACCTGAAGGTATTTATAAGTAGTCATGATCTCTTATGATTGAATTTGGAGGCATTGGTTAGTATGTTGTAGCTCTTCTTGACGTTGCTTAGTCTTTACCACCCGCTATGCAACTTCCTTACTAGTGAGCCGAGCCGAGCCGTCCAAAAAAAGTTAGGGGTCGGACATGTATGCACATAAAATACCTGTACTTGCAGTACAACAGGTTTTTTCACCACAGGAATTCACCAATTTATTAGAAACCTACTAGCTATGGAGTCGCAAGAGATGGACCAACGACATGAAGACCCAATGACCCAATGGGTATTAAAAATGCACTTTGTATAGCTATAAGGTCTTGGAGTTTATGTCTTCTTACTTAGGGTCTTTATGCTAGGATCATTGGATTGTTGCTTCTTACTTAGGTAGGGACTTGCTGCTTAGCAACCCCACTTGTTTATATTATGTTACACAATTATTATGTAGACAAAATATCATATTAAATTGTTGATATTATAAAATATCATCTTTTAAATGGTCACAATTCCACATGTGTTATACGTCGAAAGCACATCATTTTCACATCCTTTTCGAAGTGTTGGTTAGAGGCAATAGGATCATAAGGTACTCTATGGATTCAAGACCTCAGAAACTGTATGTTTATATGGATGGTCACTCTTATTTGGAGCTAAGCATTTAGAAGGCCGCTCACTGCACCAACAACGACCAAAATTAACATTGAGCCGACGGCATAGCAACATAAAATTTCACTTGTTTAATTGACACCCACATTGGCATTCATAGAAATTGTAGCATGCATAATGCAATTCATACGTTATGCATATAATCCAAATTTATTCAAACATCATGCACATAATCCAAATTTATTCAAACATCATGCACTCCCATTCAATATATGAATAGATGAGGATAGCCTTGAATGTGCGAGATTTAATGAACCTTATAGATTGATCGAAGACCATGCTCTATGTATGTAATGTATTTTGAGTGTGCCTCAACATGTTTAAATTCATAAATTAATCACAAGACCTTCACAATTTCTCTTTACCTTCGGAACAACAAGTGAATTCTTGTTTAAAGTAACCCAATGCTATGAAGTACACATGGCCAATATTTACACCATTCTTTCCCCATTATGCATTTTTAATTGGTTACCTATCACATAGTTAATTGGTAGGTTGACTGTTTGTTTTAAATGCTAGCTTAGCAACAATGCTAACTGTGGTCTCACTGGAGGTTCTATCGACCTCCTTGGATATTTCATAAATTTCATTTTTTTTTGAGTGGTGCATATTTGTTATATCGACCTAGCAATTTATATTCTTTTTAATTTTATTACAACATAAATTCTCTACTTACATTTCTACTGACAGGTGCACATATATAGTTTCTATCAACAATAGATCTATCCCTATTTCAAGTGCACTAATGATCAAATCTTGCACTTGTACCACTCACGCAAGCGCTAAAGAAAATAAATAAGTCCGGGTAACAGATGCTCAATGGAGCGTAAAATAAAGTTATGTGTCGATCATGGCCATCCTTATCTCGATTACAGATTCCCTGTAGAGTCAATGTCTCAAACATATGTATCCTTCTTTAAATTGAACACAGTCAACCAGATCTTGACGGTGATTGCTAAAGGAAGTACAACAGTGTATGTAACAAGGAGGAAAAATATCGATTGTAGAGAAGGATTACAACGTGGTACCTTTTAGTAATGGAATGCAATTTTATCCGGTCTGTACAATATTCTCTGCCAATGCCAATCATATTGTTCACACATTAGATCGGTGGATTATCGTTTGAGGGTTTCTGTGCCCACAACTATTCCATAGAGATTTAGATAATAGAACAACCCATAAACAAATTTAATAAGGATCTATGCAAACCATCAATTACATTGCCTCTCAAACAGATTCAAAACATAATTAATCTAACCAACTTCTGATGTCAGTTAAGTTCTAGATCTATGCTGCCGTTTAAATTTTATGGCTTTTCGTCATTGAAATATAGATCTATATGGCATGCTCGAATTTAAACAATTTATTTCATATCCATATATCAAGATTTAAATTATTTCTATCCGTGAACACAAGACAATTTAGATCTATATCCCAATTTATTCGTCAATTTTTTCACTGCATTCCAACAATAACATAGATTCACCTAAGAGAGTGATGAACCTCAGGTCCAAGTGTGGAACCTAGCTCTGATACCATTTGTAACGACCCTCCATAGAGTCCAAACAAAACTATTAGCATGCATGCATATTCATAAAACTAGATCTGATAAAAATTGCAATACATCTAAATTTTTCGTTCTACAAAATTAAACGAATTCAAATAGTTTTAACATACATGCAAATCGCTAGTCGTTGATGTTTGAGGATGAGGCCAAAGGTTGCTTTTCCTCACTCCGCTACTGTTGTAGTTGCTGGATTTCCAATCTTTGATAACCCATCGGTTTCCTCCCTATAATACCCTGACGGGTACTCTCCTTCCCCTAGGAGCCCCGAGTTCGATGGGGCTGGAAATATGTGGCTAGATACAACAATACAACGCCAGACTGCTGCTGGGAGGCTCCCCACCTCGCTCATGCTGTATTCAACCACACTCTTCTGCAGTCGCCTCCAAGTCACAAAATCAATTTGGGCTCAAACTATGGCAACCGGAAGAGGAAAAAAACCCCTTTCTCTTCCTCATTTTCCTCTTTTTATTAACCCTTTCGTTAATAACAATGCATCCATGCATCACTTTAGTTTAATTGATTATTTACTTAATTGTTTTATTTGTTTATTTTATTCACTCAACCTTATTTTGTTATCTTAGGTTACCATTTAATTAGTTTAGTTTATTTAGTTCATGTATTTACTTATGATATTTATTTATTTATTCCTTTATTATTATTTATTTTATTATTATTATTATTATTATTATTTATTTATTATTATCTATATTATATTTATTTATATTTAATTATTTTAATTATGATTATTTATTTATTTCATTTAACAAATTCGGTATGTTTATGTTCTTTAAGACTGATTTTTATTATTTCTCTTTAGTTCATTTAGGTGTTTTATTACCGCCGCATTCTTATCGCAGCTAGAATTATCAAGGCGCTATGCTCCCAACATGCCCTTTCAATAATTTCCACAGGAGGGAAGTTGGTTATGACGACTGAGCCAATGTTACCTCAGTTCTCCTGCCTTGTGAAGAGCCAAGTCGTTCTTGGGAATAGGGCTGAATCCCTATTGTGTGCCCCCTAATATAATCCTCATGAGTGACCGACTTGCAGCCTACCCTCACGACACACACATCTAATGTGATGGAGTTTTCCTCACTCTATTCAAAGCTCATTGCACCGCCTGTTGCTAGACTTACACATATAATTTCTTAGCCCTGTCACTTGATGTGTGTCGATTGGAAAACGTCTCCCATCACTTGCACATATAGCACCTTGTTTATCAAATCTCATAAAATAAGGTTTTAATCATAACATAATTATTCGTTGACCTCAAATGTCGAGGTTTCTTGACTCATTTAGAGTCCATGCATGCTCGTGTATAAAAACATATCAAAATGGTATAACATTACAACCAATTTTGGTATCACCTGCCATAGTCGTTGAATCCCTTAGAGTCTTTGCATACTGATGCTCTCTCTCTGTTCATGTACCTGCCTTTCCTGTCACACTCGACAGACCATCAAAGTACATGCAACACAATAAATTTGTCAATCATTCAACAATATATAATTTATCTCTTGCTTGATAACTTCACACAAATTTCTCATTCATTCATAATTAAAATCATCATATAATCCAGAAGTCAGACAAATTTGTTTAGTTCATATCTCTTTAGTAGCTAATCATTTTACCCAATTCTGGGTCACTCAGAACTAGATGCCCTCAATAACATGTCCAAATAAAGTTTTAAATACCAAATTAATAAATAACCAGGTCATTCTTCATAGAACTCCCTCAAAGTATAGTCATAATTATCTCCAAAGTCAAGGTAAAAACATGGTGTTACTTTAAACTTGTTAGATTTATCGAAATCAATGAACAACATGGTGTAATATGATCCATCTTGGCCTCCCATTTCCATTAATCTGCCTTCATACATTCCAAAATTCGGAGGAAAAATTGGTGAAGATCCAGGGGATCACGTTACTGTTAAATTTCATGAACGATAGATCTACAAGCCAAAATGAGTGCTATCTAAAAATAAGTATGCATTGAAATTTATCAAACCAATGTAAACTGAACAACCGATTCATAACGAAAATTTCACACAAATCGAACAAGTATTGCTCATATGATCATAACATTAATCTTCCTTAATTTATCAGTAATACAATGGTAATACAATAAATAGAATTCAAATACTGTGGAAAAGATTCAAATTCACCAACTCAAATCGATTGATTAGCTAACTTAGTGTGGAAATAATCACAACTGGAGCTCACTAGTTAACTCTAAATAACTAAATCAGTATACAATCAGTTAACTGATGAGGTAGGTGGACAAAAGGCACCACACTCCCTGCATGCATGCAAAACCGACGCTAGGATAACTGGTTGTGATATAAATGATAATAACTGAAGCATCAATATTTACCTACCACAACCAACTAAAGGTGATTGCTAGTGGCACTTGTAGGGATTGGTCCCTAGGGCTCCTAAACTTATGCAATCAAATGACGTAAGTGGCATATGACCCTTATGTGTGTCCCCCATGTATTAGTGGATGATGATGACCTCCTAAGCTATCCTAAATGAATCAAATAGACTTATGTGGGTAAAGGGACGATTAATTAACCTTAAGTGCCCCCTTAATCCTAACTTTGGACAACTTGGGCCTTGAAAACTAGGCCAAAAGTCACCCATACAATTTAAATTAAATAATACTGATTAATAAACAAGGAAAATAGGGAAAACCTCATGGGAACCCCCCTCTCAAAATAAGCAGATAATCAAGAAATAAGTTTCCATAATTAAGAGAAAAAGTTTCTCTTTGAGAAAAAACTTGTGAAAAAATTGCTGCAATCTGCAAGTTTGTGGAGCATGTTAGGATATTTAGAAACTTAGGAGTTAGTTAAGATCAACTTGTGTAAAATATCCGTTAGGTAAAAGTGTGTTTCTTTAGTATGCATTAGTATGCATTTGTAAATATTCTAATCCGACGATCACGATATGTTATAGACATAGAGTGATCCGATGGTTCAACTTCTCTTAGATCATACCTACCATTGATCCATGGCTTAACACCCGATTGGTCTATGATCTCTACTTAAAGAGCATAGAGTGTCCTTGGCTAGCTGATTAATTATGAGAAGCTCATATGTAACTTTCTTTCTTTTGCATAATAAATTGCTCTAAGTAGCTATTTGGTTGGGGCCGTGGACTGTTTCCCTCTTGAGGGTTTCAACCACGTGACAAACATCTGTGTGTTGATCTATGAAGTGGTTGCTGAAGGTGTTCGGTCTTTTGGTAGTACCCTATGTACCCGAACATGGTATCAAAGCTTTTATGAAGAGCTGCTTTCGGTTTTGATTTAGATCTGGAACTGGTGTTGCAGAAACTTTGAAAGGGTTTCTAATTCTGGATTTTCTGTGCATTTTTGGCTTATGGGAGTTGTTCCATTGTGTCCAGAGCATCGTTTCCATTGGGAAATAGTTTTCGTTTTATCAAAAACCGTTTCCGTTTGTTCCAGAAACACCCATTTCGACAAATCTGAAGGTATAATGTTACAGTGACAGATTTGTTTTTTTTTTAAATCTCTCATATTTTATCAGTTTATTATTAGATATTTTATGTTTTAGTCTCAGACTGTTGTTTTCCCTAATTGTGTATGCTCTTTTCTGTGCACCTTGTGCGATCGCGGTGAATCAGAAACAGGAAGGGAAAGTTTTTTTTCTTGTCTTCTCGGCTACGTATGCTTTTTGCCGTGCACCTTGTGTGATCACGACAAATTAGAAACAACGAGAAAACTTGAAAACATAGTCTTTCCGGGTAAGCTAACCAAGATCTAAC
>LPNX010668172.1:172183-303886 GCA_001517045.1 Pseudotsuga menziesii | reverse complement strand
AGAGAGAGAGAGAGAGAGAGAGAGAGATTTCAGGTGATCCCCATGTCTTGCTTGAAATATGCAAATGGAAGCCATTTCAACCACCAATAATTATAGTGGATAGCAACCTCAAGTTATTGGACTAAATCTAAACCGATGACCTCCTTGTCTACAACATGCTTTGAGAAGATGTTTCAATTAGTTGAGCTAACCCTTTATATATATATATATATATATATATATTCAGCTGTAAAAATGTCCACTCCCTATCATAAGAAAGATCTCCACAAAAAACATTGCTAGAGTCTACCAAGTTAACCTCCACTTAAATTAAAACTGAGTACAAAACAAAAAAAGATGACTCAAAATACATCAACATAAAAATTATCAACATAAACCTGTTCAATACCAAAAACATATTCCATGTGCTACGATCCTCTAATTGGTCTTTATATCCTTCCCACTATAAAATGTCGCCTTCTAAAAGGAGTGCCTCTTTAGAAAGCATGTATGTAACACCATTGTTTTCCTTATAAATATGAAAAATCTCCAATAAATTAAAGCTGAAAGTAATGATTTGATTATATTACACCAATTCGCCAAAAAAAATATACAACCTATAAAATTATAACATCCTTGCCCAACTTACAATTACCAAGTCACCATAAATTTTAATAGTATCAAGAACAAAAGTGCGAGTCACCTTACAAAAATACCATAAAACTAATAATATAGGGAATGATTTTAAATTGAAAGCAAGTTTATAATATTGTTTAAGATCAACACAACTTAATAATATAATGTTTAATATCAATATTTTGAACCTTTAAAAATCATTAGAGATTATTTCATGGAAATAAATAAATATATATTAATTTTTTTATAAAAGATTATTTCTTTAACACCATTAAAAACTCAACATGATTGAATTCATTACCAACAAGTTGGGAAAAGGCCTTATTATTTATTATTTATTATTATACCTGCCACAGCAGGTATATAGCAATCGGTTTCCCTTTGACCTTCTATTAGTTGCCCTTTGACCAAAAATTTAAAATCTGTTTTGTAAAGTTTAGCTTTGGAGTTTGCCAAAAAATATTTTAAATTTTAATTAAAATATTTTCCTTTGCTATTTTGTCAACTTCTAATTGGCCAATAAGGAATGAAGCCAGCTTTGGAGTTTGGTATCTGGTTTTCACTTGACACATGGCTACTATGACATCAGCATTTATTTTATTATTATGTTATTTATAATTCAAAGAGACAGCGGATCCATGACTTCCGAGGCCAATCATAAGCGTTGCATGGCAGCGGATTAGAATTCTGGTGAGCAGCTTCAGTTCCATATATCTCCATCGCTGGGATGCTACGATTTCTGTTGCATTTTGATCTTACCCTAAGCGTCTCATCCACATTTTCTAGATTTCCAAAAACCGAAGAAAATGCATTTCTAGCCATATTCAAAGTGCGATCAAATAGCCCCAAGCTCCCCAATTCATTGTTTGCAGCATAAATAAATTCGGCTTCCCTCAGCAACATCTGAACAATGTATGGATGTCTAGGTACCGTAGCTTGAATTGCTTGCAGCACCTTCAGTCTTCCCCATATATCATCATGGCGGTAATCTACAGAAGCTTCTTTATAATACAACACAATTTCTTTAGTGGACTTATACAATTTTGGGTCTGAAGCACGTAAAAGACTGTGCTGGTGCGACGCGAGAAGCCATTTCCTTTCCATGGGCTTCCCTGCGGATTTGAAACTTTGATAGAATTTTTCCATTGAAACTGACCTTGACCCTGATACAATTTCCTGAGAAAGCGCCGAGGATGTTTTATCAATGTTCTCTGAATCTGAGACGTGAGATTCGAACTTTCATCTGCTACAGTTGCAATTGTCAATTCCCCATTCGCTTAGCGCCGCTTCTCTTTCCCGAACAGGATGAATTGCACAGATATAAGGAAGAGTGATCTCCTCATCGGCTTTCATGTCCCTTGCTGCAATCACAAACATGGATTTCCCAACATAAAATCTCGATGCAGATGGAATGTAAGAATGGTTAATGAACCCCGGAAGCAGATACATTGCACAGAAAATCTTGGCCTCTGAAGGTTCATTTTTATCTGGATATTGCACGCCTGTAGCATTCAATCTCACACGATCTTGAAGTACTCCTCCTTCTAGCCATTCATTGATCTCAGTCTCTACATCCATTTCTGCTCTTCTTTCTTCATAATTTTCAGGCCAATGCAGATGTATATCAGGGACAGACGTCCCGGTCCGAGATAAGAAAAGAGTCCCGATTTGTTTTTGTAAAACATGGGATCGATTCACCTCAACCGTGAGTTTGTGATATAATACTTGAACTTCCTCTTTGGTAGGGGCATCCAATCGATGCAGCCCTAGATGAATCTCATCTTCTTTCATGGTGTCCACAACGGGATCAAACATAAGAACCAGCTCCCCTGCCATGCAATCCTGTGTGATAAACAATCCCCACTGACTTTTGCAAGATTCATCTGAAACCCTAATCTCGACCGGCCCTACAAAACTCGGCAAGGTCTCCGTTTTCCTACTTCTCTGCATACAAAGATACCTCTTGAACTGCCGGCGGAGTTTCAGTATATAAAGATCTCTGCATCTCTCCATGTCAGGACGATAGCGATCTAAATCAAGATCACCTTTGTTAAATTCCGATTTCCAAAGCAATTAGGCTTCTTCATAGTTCTTAGTAACCTCAAGCAACTGAGCCCTGAGGATCTGGTGACGGGAGTCTCCATTAATCTGTAGAAACAAGACATCTGCCTGAGCATTTGCGTAGCGCATTTTCTTGATGTATGCGTTTGCGCGATGAAAATGCAAATCCTTAATATTTTCAGAATCATTATGAGAGATGTTTCGAAGCGAATTTAGGGCGCGTGTGAACAAGTGAATAGCTGTGTCTATGTCTTCAGCTTCAAAACCTCGTATCCCTTCCATGAACAAATCGGCCGCAGTGGGTACTCAAGGAATGGAAGGCACCGGGGCAATGTTATCTAAATTATCAATCCTAATGCAGAGGCAGCCATTATTTGTGCACATCATATGAGGATTTCTGATGGCCACCTTCGACCCACAAGGAAATTTGCACTGCTGTGATTGAGTGGAATAATTATAAGCAAAATCAGTCGAGCTAGTTATATCTATCGATAGGACGACTCCTCTATTCTCTCCATCGTCAAGAACTGTAAAGAAACTTTTCACTAATAAAAGACAATCAACGCAGAGAGTTCCATACAATTCTTTTTTATTAAGATTATGTTTTGCTTAAACTGTTTTTTATCTTGTTATACAAATTTGTTTGACAAGGATGACACAAGTGTATTGTTTTCATTTGATGGTATGGAAGTCTTTTAAGAATATAAAAATAACTCATAGTTAATAATTTAGCTTTAAACTATATACAATATCACAATAAAATATTTCTAAGTGGCAGGTATAAGCAGCTTTGCTGCTATTTCACTTGTTTATTATATCTTTAACATTTTATTATATCTTAACATTTTACATATAAATCTAAACATGAAATATTCCATTTAAAAAAAGAGATGTCGTAATAAGTGAAGATGTTGGAAAGCACGCCGATACTTATAACGAAGAATCAAGTTGTTTTTTAAAATATATATTGTTTTATATATGACATTTAAATAAAACAATATATATTTCAAATGAAAAGATTAACAGTGAAAGGGAGATACACAAAGATACTCGTCCTCATCTCTCATTTAACATCATGGTATGAGATTCAGGTGATGATGGATATGTTAAGAAGTTTGAACGATCAGGATGAACCAGAACGTAATCTTAGATGGCGGGATGATACAGAACATAATCTTGGAAAGCGTATTTTAGATTGATCACATTTATGAGGTTCCTCTTGATTTAATGAAGGTTGCATTATCTGTATGGAATTTGATGGGTAAATGCCCGTCATGGGTCATTTTACCCGTCAAATACAGCTAAGATTTTACCAAGACCGTCAAAATATGGCTTAGAATATAGAAAATGTTTCAGATTTTGATTGTTACCAGTAATTTTGACAGGTGTCCGCCATTTGAAATTCCAACCCTGACTCCATGCATTAACTAGGGCGCAATCTTGGGTGGCGAGATTAGTTTGCTCTTATTTTTTATATTAATGCAAGTGGGATTAGTGATTGTAACCTTGATTAACTAATCTAGGGGTTTGATCCAGATTGTTAAGCTAGATTTACCTTCTTGATTATCTTGATTATATTATCATACTTGTTGTACAGTTTCTTGGTTCTAGAACCTTCTTTATGGTGTTTAGGTGGACTTATGAAGAGCTTTATCCTCTAAATTTGTGCTGAGATTTTTCGTACTATCTGTCTGATCACCCTAGGATACGGTTTACTTGGCCTTTGCATTTTATCGACACGTTATGACGTTTCGATCAATAAAGAAGCTAGCTCGTACGCCGCCAGGAAACATGCTAGTGAATATTGATTGCAAGGGAGTCGAACAAAAGGTTTATGCGGTGTTCGGTAGTCATTCTGGTGGGTTTGTTGAGAGGGAGGTCATGGGTGCTCCTCTGGTGCGATCGGTTGATGATTGTGTGAGTTCTCCTCTGAAACCGAGTTTGAATGGGGTGATGTCAGTCGGAAGAAATTTGTGTACATGCGTGGATGATGGGTTATCTGCTTATGATGCTTTGAACTATTTGGATATTCCTACGTCCGGATATGAGGGTGGCAGTGGCGTGTCATTGAAATCTGTGGATTATGTTCATAATCCTTTGGAACCTGGTAATATCTTGCTGGGCTTGGGCCAAGATTTAAGTGGTTGCTCTGTGGTGGGACAGAGAGGTGTTCAGGGATATCATAGTCAATGCACTGATTTTTTGTGTAAGCCAGGGAAAGGTATTGTTTGTTCTGACATTCGCCTGCAAGCAGTTAGTAAGGCCATTCATGAGGGTGATGGTAGATTTATTTTATTAGGTGGTGATATTATTTGAGATGCTTCCTGCATAGATGGGGTTGGTATTGTTTACTCTGGTGCAATCAGAGATAATGGTCTTGGGATATCTTTCAATAAGGAGTTACAAACAACATCTGTTGTGGATGTCGGTTTGTGTGATAAGTCTAGAAATTTGGGAGTGGGGGCTTATATGGTCTCTTCTGAGGAATCTGTTTCTACGGGGAGTTCCCTTCGGAATTTTTCTACTGTTAATGAATCTGTTAATATTGTGGACTACCTGATCGATCATCTTTCTGATCCAATCCATCAGCCCATGTCTATATTTCTGGAGAACGGGGTGAAGAAAAAGCGTCCTATGAAGGCTATCAAGAAAACTGATAAGCCAGTTTTGATGACTGTGGGAGAGGATGTGGGTTTGAATGAAATAGTTCTAACAAATGCCATGACACTGGTTGGGAATTTTGGAAGTCGCAAATTCAATTCTGGTAGCCTGAATGTTTGGGCCGCTTTGGTCTGGAAGAATGTTATCAGTATCCTCCGGCGATTTGTCTTTTACTGAGAGGTTGGATAGCTTTTCAATTCCTTTCCAAGGAAGATGCGGATCAGGTCCTGGCTGGCATTTGGAGATGGGATAATGCTGGTATTTTGATCAAAAAATGGACGCCATTATTCGACCCCCGCATTGAAAGGTATGATCAAATCCCGATTTAGGTTAAAATCCCCAATTTACCATTTGAATATTGGTCAGCTGATTTTTTTAAATTGGTGGGCAACACTTTAGGGTCTCATCTAGAAACTGATTTTTCATACCTGAAGACGGGGGTTTGTTGTTTGGTGCGGGTATTGGTGCTGATTGATTTTAGGAATGGCTTACATGCTGATTTAATTATTAAAAAAGGCAGTTATGCATTCAGCCAGCCTTTGGATTACTAGGGTCTCCTATTTAGATGTTATCGATGCCATGATTTTGGCCACCTGATGAATGAATGCTCCTTACCTTTTAACAAGAAATATTCTGTCCCTGCTCGTAAGACCTGGTGGGTTAAAAACAGTGGGTTAAAGGTGGATGATAAGGAAGGTTTGGCATCAGATGTTGATTTGGAGGATTTGAATCTTACACCCAAGCCATTAGAAGAAAATGTTTTAGCTTCTCAATCTTCCTTATTATCTCTCAAACCTTTAAGTATTGCTTCTTTATCTGATCCTAAGGGTTTGGGGCGAAATCAGACTGATAAAGAATCTGCTATGGTTTTTGTTCAAAATTATGTTCAATCTGAAGCGCTTAGGGATCTTGGGTTTGTTTCTCCTCCTAAATTTTATCCTGTTGTAACCAAGGGTTATTATCTGCGCTCTTGTTCGAAAATTAATAAAGGAGGTTTAGGATCAGATTGGGATCCTGATGGGTTACATCTTTCTGTTAAGGGTAGTATTGGCATTAGTGTGAATGCTTTTTCTGATGCGAAGGTTAGTTATGAGGAACTTAGAGCTTTGAATGCCTCTACAGTTTTTCCCTCATGATCCTTATGACCCTAAACTGTAGGGGTTTGGTTAGTCTACCCCAAAAACTAGCGGTAAAAAGATTGATTGAAGAACAGTCTTTGGATGTTATTTTTCTATAAGAAACTATGTTTGATGGCAGTGTTTTGGTGAAGGAAATGGAATCAATGTTAAAAGATTGGCAGTTTATATTTGTAGATGCTAAAGGTAGATCTGGGGGACTTCTATTGGGGTGGAGGTCTCGTAAATTTCTTTTACATAATGCTTGGGCTATGAATTTGGGTCTTTGTGTTGTATTGCACTCTATTGAGTTGCAATTGGGTTTATGTTTTATAAATCTCTATGGGCCTTATACTGATAGGGAAGGTTTCTGGAATAATCTATCGGTTATGGATTGTTTCAATTATTCTAATTTGGTAGTTGGTGGGGATGGTCATTCTGAAATATGGGGTGTTAAAGCAAGAGTGGACGTTTTAACTGATTTCTTCTCTCACCTCTTGGAGGGACTTGGTCTCATTGATATCACTCCTTTGGATTCAAGACCAACTTGGTCTAATCCCTGAATTGGTTCGGAGAGTATTAGCAAAAGGTTAGATAGATTACTCTTATCAGTTGATTTTCTGGACAGTGATTTTCTTCTAAAATAGTGGATCGCATGTGGAGGAGACTCAGACCATCAACATGTTTTCTTACAAATCTTACCTTGTTCTCCCAAGGCCCATTGTCCCTTTAAGTTCAATGCCTACTGGTTAGAAAACACTGAATTGGTTGATTTATTGAAAGCTTCCTGGAGGGTTTTTGATGCATTGTCTGAGGTTTCCCCTGCTTCCCAGTTTGCTGGCAACCTTAAAAAATTAAAAGATGTTTCCATTGTTTGGTCAGTGAAGAAAAAGGCTTGGGATATTAAGGATCTTGTTGATATTGAAAGAGAAATGAAGAGACATATTGAGTGTATGGGTATTGGTTTTAATTCGGAGATAGGCAAATTATCTTTGATTGAGCTTGAATCTCGTAAGAGAACTATTCTTTGTGATCAGGAAAAAGAGGCTCGACAGAAGAGTAGGGTCTTATGGCTTGTTTGTGGAGATGACAATACCCCATTTTTCCACAAATACGCTACTCATAGGAAAAACCTTAATTCCATTTGGAAAATCAATGATGATTCTGGTACCCTTGTAGAAGGTTCTGAGGCTATTGCTGAGTCTAGGATTCAACATTTCGAGACTCTGTTGCAAGAAGAAGTTGATCTTCATCTGCCTGAAATTGTGCTTAGTGCAGGTTATTTTCCCACTACTTTTTCTATGGATGATAACTATGACCTTATGAAGCCTGTTACTTTGCAAGATATTCAATTTATCCTTTCTATTAGTAAAAATGATAAGAGCCTGGGACCTGATGGGATCCCTGTTGAGGTTTACAGATGTCTTTTTGATGTTCTGGGTGAGGATCTTCTGAGAGTTATTGAACTTTCCTGGGTTAGTGAAAAAATCCATGCGATCTTCAATTCAACTTTTCTTGCTCTCATCCCAAAGATTGATCATCCTTTATCCTTTGAGGATTTCAAACCTATATCTTTGTGTAATTTTGTTTACAAAATTATTGGTAAGCTATCTCTATTCGAATAAAAAATGTGTTGGGGAGGTGCATATCTGGTGAACAGTTTGGGTTCCTACCAGGCAAGCAGATTCATGATGCAGTTGGGGTCATACAGGAAGGTATGCATACAATGCATAGAAAATGTATAAAGGTTGTTATGTTAAAAATTGACTTATCTAAGCCTATGATCGTGTAAGTTGGACCTATCTCATGGTCATTCTTTCCAAAATGGGCTTTGCTGGGAATTTCATTGCTTGGGTCATGAGCAGCCTTTCCTCTGTTTCCTTTTCCTTGCTCATTAATGGATTTGCAACTCCTTTTTTCAAATCTGGCAGAGGACTTAGACAAGGCTACCCTTTGGCACCTTTACTGTTTCTTATTGTGGTTGAAGGGTTAGGAAGGGCTATTCTTTATGCCAAATACTATGAGAACTATCATGGATTATCTTTTGGAAATGATATTGTTTTAACTCATGTACTTTTTGTGGATGATGTTGTAATGGTCAATGATGGATCCGAACAGTCTCTTTCTACTTTATATGATATTTTAATGATCTTCTGCAAGGCATCCGGGATGAATATTAATAATGATAAATATTCTTTATATTTTTCTTGTCTGGAAGAATCAGAAGTTATTGCATTACAGAATCTATTTTCATTTCCTATTAATAGAATTGAAAATGGTATGAAATACCTTGGTTTTTATCTCAAACCTTGCAAATACCTTTTAAAGGATTGGGATTGGCTAATTATTAAGGTGGAAAATAGGATAAACAATTGGAGCTTCCGATGGTTATCTAAGGGGGGTAAGTTGATACTGATTAAAGTAGTTTTAAAGGCCATTCTGGTCTATTGGATGCACTTTTGGTTACCAATGGGGATTATTGAGAAAATTAGAAAGCTCTGTTTTAAATTCCTTTGGTCCAGTCATCAGAAATCCTATGGTTTACCTTGGATATCCTGGAAGATTCTGGCAAATCCAAAATCTTTGGTTGGATGGGGATTGAAAGTACCTGGAATATTTGATAAAGCCCTTGCAGCTAAAAATGTCTGGAATATTATTCATGGAATAGGCCTTTGGGTCAACATAGCTAGGCAGAAATATATTCATCCATTGAATATATTGGAATGGATTAGATCTCCTGTTAAAAAGAAAAAATGCATATCAATATGCTGGAAAGTTGTTCTTTGGGCTTTTGATATTGTTGGTAATTTCTTGGTATGGAAAATTGGAAATGGAAATGCTATTCATATTGGATTAGATCCTTGGATAGGATGTAAATGGAGACATTCTTTGCCTTCTTCCATGATTGAAAAGTCACATTTGGTAGGTTTCTTTTTTTTTATCTGACATTGGTCTTCATGGTTTGACAGCAGTGATGGCTCAGCAATGGTTTACTGTAGATTTATAGGTTTTACTGATCCTCAAGATATTGCTGTGTGGAATGGGTATTTAGCCATTCTAAAATCTAGTCATGCAAGGCTTTCTAACGAGGAAGATACTCTGGTTTGGAATTTATCCAAATCTGGTAAGTATACACCTAAAGAAGGTTATGCACAGCTTATGAACAGGGAAGTGGAACATAACTGGTGGTGGAAAGTTTTATGGAAATTGAAATGTCCACTCAAAACTAAAATCTTTTGCTAGTTTATCTTATCCGGTAAAGCATTGACATGGGATGTTCTTAGCATGAAAGGTAGAGAAGGACCGGATAGGTGTTTCTTGTGTAAGGTGGGATGTGAATCCAATTTTCATATTGGAGTGGATTTCCCTTTTACTCAGACTGTTTGGTTACTTATTGCAGATAACTTAAAACTCAATAACCTTTGGAGTGGTGCATCTGTGTCAGAATGTTTCAAACATTCGTGTTTAAACATGGAGGTTGCAGCTTTTAAACCTTTACGTATCTTAGTCTTATGGTTCATTTGGAAGGACAGAAACTTGTCTTGTTTTGAGGATCGATCATTGACACTAGCTCAGGTATCCAGCTATAGTTTGGGCATGTTGAAGGCTCTGCTGCAGAATAGTTTAGTGGTTTCTATTAGAAATATCTTTGTGGAAGTTATTGATAAAACCTATGCATGGGGTTTTTTTGATGGATCTACAGCAAGGGAACCAAACCTTTGCGGTGCTAGAGGTATGCTGTTTTTATTTGATGTACATTTTTTCTCTTTTAAGGTTGGATTAGGAATGGGTACTAATAATTTTGCAGAATTATGTGCCCTCAAGCTACTTCTCTATCTGGCTAGGAGGAACTCATTAGTTAAAATTCAGGTTTTCGGTGATTCCCAGTTAGCTATTAATTGGGCATCTGGTAAGTACCGATTAATAAATTTAGAGTTAGCCATGATTCTTCAGGATGTAAACAGGCTTACTAATTCTTTTGATTTTGTTGTTTTCAGACATATCTACCGGGAAAGAAATACTGCTGCAGATGCTTTGGCAAAGGCTGGAGGAAGGATTCTGGAAGGATCCTGGTCAATTATGGAACATCGAGCAGATGAAGTTGTGGAAACCTTTCAGGTTTTCTAAATTATTGACAGTCTCTTTGGGACATGGGGTAGAACAGTGTGATGATAGTTTGTTTATCCATCAGCTTGGATAAAGTGGGCACAGTTTTCAGCTTTTATAACTGTTTGAGAAGTTTTTATGTTATGATAATTTTATCTTGGGACATATTGAGCAGTATGTGAACAGTTTTAACTTTTGATATGTTTTGATCAACATATATGGTTTATATGCTAGCACGGGGCTTTTTATTAAAGATACCTTTCTAAAAAGTTTTTTGGATAATGGATCATTTCCATGCTTTGGAATTTTTAGAGACAGCATTATGATTATGTCTGTACAGATCAGTTTTGAAACAAATAGTTTTTTGAGCAAGTGAAATTGCATTTGGATGATGATGCAGAGGACAGTGTTGGAACTGTTTTAAGCAATCTTGGTGATGGAGTTTAAAGTTTTATATGAATAGTTATGTGACTATTTTTTTGTAATGGCTTATATGCCTTTGAACACAATGTTTGCTTTTTTTGAGCACCTTATGGAGTTTAATCTTAACTGTAATTACCAGCTTATAAGGTTGGGTTTCATTGAGATAATGGACTTTTGTGCCATCTATTGAATGTAAATAAAGATATTTACGAATTTTTTCCTTGGAAAAAATATGCCATTTAAATATATACATAAATTTACAAATTTATGTATGTCATCCACAAAGAGTTCAAACAAAGTTTGAATCTATGATGTTATAAGGAGTATTTTAAAAGTGCACTTTATCACCAATTAGTTTATATTTTATAAATATATTTTGAATTTTTTTTTGTTAAACTTTGGTTTATTGTTTTTAAGGGTTATGTTCATAGTAGGACATACACTTATTATTAAAAAAGAATTAAGGAATCTTCAATGTTTAGTATAACATGTCATGAGCTAAACTTGAACCTGAGTAGGGAGTGTCACAATCAATGCTCGCAACCACCTAACATAGGCTCTATTGACTAAAAAATGTGGTTCATCAATGATATGGGCTACATTCACAGAAAGAACACATACCTGCTATTTACAAAAAATCAAGGTATCCCTAATGTCCATCGTAACATGTCACAAGCTATATTTGAACATGGGTGTGCGGTATCACAGATTCACAACCAAAGCTCCCAACCACCTACTCTAAGTTTGTTTTTGTAAGCTAGTACCCATAAAGTTTCGAACCGGTGACCTTCACAAGGAGTGCCTTAATAGTACACCTATTCACCGTTTATTCTACATCTCGTGGGGCAGGATCTATTAAAATAAATACAATTTGTTGTTTAAGTAAAATTTGAAATATATATTAAAAAAATTAAAAGATAAAAAGATAAAAAAATCTAAACATTAATTTTTTTGTTTATTTGTTCAATTGCCCATCACTCGGGGCCGATAGCAATGAACCCTTGGTTAAGAACCACAACCCAGGGACCTATAAGCCGTCAAAGTCACTCAGGGATCGTACACAGCCTAGGTCACACCAATCCTTAGCATGGTTGGATTTTTTGGTGTCTCCTCCCAACTAGCTCACCCCTAAGGGGAATTGAACNGTTCACCATGGAAGCCCAATTTTACACCATGGCTACATCCACTTGGGAAAATATCTTATACTCGCTAGGCAAGTATACATGAACTTGGACATCATTAATCACAATAAACGGCTCACCAACCTACTATTTCATTACATCCAAGGGCTCCAAAGGAGCAAATGTCCCCAACGAGATTCGAACCCGAGTGGGGTGTGAAACAACCAAATCTCCCAAGCACCCGAGCTACGCCCAATGGACAAAATATATATATATATATACTTACAATTTTATATTTTAGCTTTTTTATATTTAATAAATTTAGATTAATAATACACCACTTCATTTACTAATTGAACTTATTGCTCCTCTTGAAAACAAATTATTATTATGTCCTTGGACATATAGTATTCGGCGAGATGTATTAATTAGATAGTACTAAAAATCAATTTTCTATTGTGTAATGTTTTTATATAGTTAGATTTTTGTGTTATTTATTTTGAATTTTTTATAAAATATTTATTGATGTTTCTTTTGGTTGAAAGAGGTGATGTTGTTCTCGAAATTTGTTTCCCACTTCCCGATGGCTAGCTGATGTAAGTTTACTGACATTGTTAATTAATTGCTCTGAATATGATATTATTTAAATATTATTTTTGAGTAATATAGAGACGTTGCAGGAGTGATGGTGTCCCATTATTTTGATGTTTTTTTCAAAATGTTGCTGCAAATGGAATTGGATTCTTCGTCTGCACAATTGAAAACAGAACGAAGGTTGTCACATCTTTAATGGTTATTCATATTATGGTGTTGGCTTCTCTCTTTGGTGTCTGGGTGGTTAAGATCTGTTTGTGTATTTGTTGTAAGGATCGTGTGAGGACTGTTGTGAGAATCATTGGGTTGTGAGCACTAATTTTTAGGGGTCTTGCACTCATTCATGGTCGCTTATGGTTGATCCATGAAAAAAAGGCAACGATCTTATATGCTCTTGGATTCAACAATCTCCCTCATTATTTCTTGGAAGTTTTCTTGTTGCAACTTCTTATCATTGATCATTCGTTGGATCTTTTGTGGTCATAGGTAATCAATAATTAGGTCCAGTTACACTGTCGTGGCAATTTTTAGGCATTATTCCAGCACTTGGAGTGATGAGATCATGTGTCTATCTTACATAGATCCATAACTCATTTTTTGTGAGGATGGAAACTACGGACAATCTGCCTAGAGGAGAAGGTGCAGATTGATCCCTGGGTGTTGGTTATCCTTGAAATATTGATCATTTGTATTTTTGGCCAGGTTTAGTCAAAACTTGAGGGGTCGAATACATGAGAAACATGAAGATTCTAGGGTGTGACAGTCATAGCAAAGTGTGGCTAGGTGGTTGGTATTGGTTGGCTTAACGAGGTGGGTGGTTGGCTTCACTTTCACGTTGGTTTACTTACTTAAACCCAATTCTATCATTTGTTCTCCTATAAATTAAACTCAAATAAAGATACTTGAACATGGGGATTGACTCTTAACATGATGGAGAGATCCGTCCTCATCGTCTTGACAAGAGAAACACCATAAAGCGGAAGCTACTTGTAGTAAGGTGGCTCTGCTTTCCCCGAACCCACAACAACCTTATTATACATTGCACACTGGATGGATGGAGGAGGGAGGAGCAACTCAGAAGCCCACCACAATTATAAACACCAATTCTAGATATAGTTGTTATTTTGTGTTGTTTCTACACACAAATTCACATGAAAACAAGTTGTTCAACGACGATACTATATATATGTCATGATGCTCAATGTAGAGACCACTTGTTCATTATTATTCATGAAAACAACATGGCTGACACAACATGTATGGGGTTTTCCCTTCATGGCTCCAAATTAGGTTGAAATGGAAATAATGATACTGCTCTTGGTTGTAGTTCTACTTTTTGTGGTTATGCTAGGCCTACCTACTTCTCCCGATTCGAATAATGATGCTTATGTGGTTGTGTCCAAATGACGATGGAAAGAATAATGATCCCGAGAATGCTATTGGGAATAATAATGTCGGTTACACTGATGATGGGAATGACACTGGTGCCACTTTAACTGCTATTGATCGTAGTGCTTCTTGTGTTGCCTTTGCTAGGAATCAGGGAAAATTTTAGGGGCAAAATTTCACCAATTGGCTAATTTTTGGGTTTTTAAAAAAAAAATCATTATTTGGTCATTTTTAGGCTCTAATATCNGCATAGAATACTACACTTAAGTATGCTATTATAATCCTTAAAAAATACCCTGTTGGGAATCCTTTTGCTTTTGGGGATGCTGGTTCTTCCTCCTTCACTATTGGTTTGGGGAACCTTGTTTTGCATGCTTTCTTTACACTTTCATCCATGGATGGTTCCCGTCAAAATCCTCTTTTACACTTCTATAGGGGCATCAAATAAGTCGAGTTAACAGGTTTCAGGGAAACATTAAAGCATTATGAGGATAATAGTTGTGTTTCCCAGAGGACACAACAAGCCTCGAAGTAAGTTCTCTCTTAGAGCTATTAATGTACCCTTTAGCTGGTTTGCTCTCTTGTTGCACTTGATGATATTGCATTGCTTTATATATAAATATACCTACTATTTATAAGTAGCCACCTAAGGGGGAGATCATAATATAGTCCCCACAAGCTTACTTATTGAAGCCTTAAGCAAGCCAATTCTGTTTAAAGTTCAATAGAGAGTGCATGCTTATGGTCGGGGGTAGAGCTTTCAACCTCTCTACGTATAACACCGGTAGAAAGGTGCTTATTGGTTAACATATGCATAATTTTAGTGTTGGGATGAATTTTGTGCTGAATTTCTAATTTGACGGGCCATTTTATTCTTTAGCTCTCTTTATGATGCAATCATAAAAACAGGAGGGATAATTCTGGTTTGTTTTAGGATGTCTGTGGTAGCATAGAAATTTTTTATTGGTATGTGAAGAAGAATACTCTTTTTACACCAGTAGAAAGACACTTATTGGTTAACATATGTAGAATTTTACCGTTGGGCTGACTTGTGTGCTGAATTCCTAATTTGAGGGGCCATATTACCCCAATATTGGCCCGGGACCAACTCATGCAACGATAAATAATAAATATTTACCATTTATTATTGCTAAAGGTTCTTTCTTAATGTCATGTTTTGTTGTGATATGCAGTGTGTAATTTTTATAACTTTTTCCTCATTTTTGGAATATTGTCAGGGCCACGTAGGATGCCTTTATGAGATTTGATTCGGATCTATTCAATCTCAAAGTCATGTCTTCTCTTGAATTAAGAGCAGGCTTGTTCTTACACCAGTCTTCTGCAGTTAAGGTATCTAAACTCAACATCGTATTATGAGCATACAAACATAGTTTGTAATGTGTTTGAATTTGGAACAGTACACATGGGTAATAGAACCACAATTCTATTTTGGGATTAGAAGGAGAGCACACTCTTATACTCTTTATTAGATCTTGTGCATGTAGTAGTAGATGAAGAAAAGTGGATGAGATTGTTTAAGTGGCATAAGCTGAAGTAGATGTACTCTCTAATTCCTAGGTGCATCTTTGGATTTGGCTCCTGTAAGTGGCAGGTTTGGTGATCCAGTCAGCTTGATGTAGAATCTATAGATGTACTCTTTATTGCCCTAATCCCTTCTTTTTTAGTTGGCAAGATATTGTGTTCACAGAGGCACTCTGGGGAGATGGACATTGATTGGAAAATTGAAGAGGCCTTTGAAAATCAACCTCATTCATGACCTATGTGGAAATCCGAAGCAAGGGTCTCTAAGGAGTAGAGTGCTAGGTGAGGGTATCTGTCTCTTCAGAATGCAATATCAACTTTTCTTAAACCATGGTAACAAATTCTGCATTCTAAACGAATAATTGTAACTAACACTATGAAATTAATACTAGAATCTATAAATATATACATGTAATATATATATATATATATATATATATATATAAAACTGAAATAAATTAAATTCATTGTCAAAACGAATTCTTGTTACTAAACAATTGAAAACTTGCACTGTATATAAACATGTACGATACAAAAATAAAATATATAACTGAAACAAATTAAATTCACTTTCAAAACCTGTTACTGTTTTTAAGCACGTGAGATGATGCCCTCCTTAAATGCAATGTGAAGGATGATGATTTAAGCATATTAATGACAAGGAGTACATTTAAGCCATGACATCTATGGACTTGATTATACTTGAGGTCATACAGTGTTGTACAATTTAATTTTTATGGACTTTTTTTCACATGGAAACATGCACGGGAAACCCAACAATACTTCCCCACATTAGTGGATGGTAGAGGTGGTAAACCGCCAGCCATCCTAGCAAAAGGCCTAACCCCAAAGGACTCAAGGCTCGAAACCGTGACCTCTCCCTGAACTGAAAGAGTACGCACGTCTTACCAATTGAGCTAACCCTTGGGTCTATTTTTTTTTATGGACTTTATATTTTGTGAGGTCGTATAGTTTGTTGCACTATTTAATTGTTATGTCATGTTAACCATAGTAAAGAATCTCCACATGCGAGTTTGTTTATTCTCTATGTGGTCTCTTGGATGATTAGAAACGTTCAAATGGTGAAGAAATTCAAACTTCCAAGATTACGGAAGGAATTATAAGTTTTGTTATGATATCAAATATTCATGTTTTATGTGTTTTGTGTTTGTAAAAAATGTTTTTGGTTTCAAAAAATAATGTTGTATATGTTTGTGAAAAATGTTTAGATACCAGAAATTAAGTAAGAAATTTTAAGTTTATTAAGAAGTATTTTAAACATATTTAACTATATAATGTTATAATATAATACAAAAAATACATTTAAAATAATAAAAAACATGTAAGTTATTTAATATTATAATAAGTTTGAACATCATAAGTTTTGTAATGATATCAGATATCCAGATTGTGGAATCATCAGAAAGCTTCAGTTAGTGGAATCATCGAAACAACCTTTCCTTCTAGAATTGATTCTCTCCAACCATAACTGAGGAGAAACAATTGACTAGAAAGTCAATTCAAAAGGAACTTGCATAGCTACACTTGTCCCTATGCATGCCCCCGTTGACCTTTCCAACCGTAATATTGTACACTGGAGGTGCACCCCTTCCACTAATGGATTTCTAGCCGTTGATCTAACCGAGCGAGGGGCTATTTGAGTGATTCATGGGTCCCTGAGACATTGCCTTTTATTTCCTATATACCTCCCATGAAATAATTTGGACCACTAATTTAGTTTAGTGGGATCCTTATGCAAGTATCGTATGTATAAGACCCGCATAAGCCCTGATTGGGCTAGTAGAATATTGTAATTATTATAGGTAGTTAAAGTTGCTCTTACTTATGGTTATACTTATATTGCGATTCAAGCCAATCACTGCATGGCATGAAGAAGAAGCCATGATTTCATTCCACTTATTGTTTATAGGACAAGATTGAAACAACTATATTGATCCCATTTATAACTAGATCCCACAAACTAGGTAAAATAAGTGTCCTTACCTTACTATTGATAGATTAGAGCGGCGCTTCGTCGTTAGGAAAACATTATGTGGGTGCTTTCCCCCCTATGATATGTAGTTTGGAAGCATCCTCCTCGATATGGAAAATATGAGCTAATATTCTAGAAAAAAATATGTAATTGTATTGCTAGAGTTCTCCTTTTGAGTATATAGTTCTCGTCAAGTTGTATAATTTGTTCATTTAGGAATAAACCATATTATCATTTAATTGAAGACTTAGGCACAAACGAATTAGAAGAAATCTCCTTGGTGACGGGTCTTAATACGAGGTTTCTCAATCAGAATAATATGATTTCTCGATCAAGATAGGAGAGAATACGAGGTTGGAGATAAGTACTCTATGATAACATATAAGCTTTCATATAACATTATACCAATAGGCCAGTTCATAATGATTTTTATACCAAGTTTTATATTCTTATTATATTTAAACCCTTATACTAGGAGTGGTAGTAGTTGATTAATTCTATTGTATGCTTGTTGCTTGTGTTTCCCAGATTTTCTCTTGATTGAAAAATATCATTATGAGTATTCCATGATACCCCTTGCACATATTTTTTTCTTCTTCTGAGAAATTCCATTATTATATATGTGAGTCTTCATTACTATATCTGTTAGTATTCATGGTACCCTGTCACATACTTTAGTGGCATACTTTCCTGGTAACTGTCTATTCATATCTAACAAGCCTAACATGCATAGTGCCAATTTCACATACCTCCTTACGAAATCTCTATTACCATATAAGATAACTAGCCAACACACCTTGAAATTGCTTCTAAGACATGTATTATTGTTTCTAAGACATAAACAAGTCTTTCTATGGTTTTATGGGAGTGGGGCTCTTCTCAATCCATGCCGATGCTTCCAAAAGAGGAGTCAGCAAATGCATTTCCAAATAATTTCACAGACATGGATTATATCAACATTCTTCAGTCCACAGGGCAAGTTGTTCACATATTTAAACCCTCATGAGAAATAACTTATTGGTATGATTTTTCATTTTGTTGTGGCATTTGTAAAACTATTAGACTTGCATATTTACGCTTTCTTGCGCTAATGGGGGTTATTTAAGACTTTCATTGGCATTGTTCAACATACATTGATGGCCATTCTCGCAGTTTTTGTTGAGTTTGGACTTTGATTCGAATGCATAATGCTTTTATCAAACTGAATTTTCATTTCCCTTCTTTTGTATTTGAAATGGACATCCTAGACTCGAGTCATAATGTATGATCTGCAAGGTGAACTTTAGTATCATCTCAGTAACTTAGTACATAAGAAATAAATTTCATGACATGCAAAGATAAATCAATCACTATAATCACTATGAGATAGTGGAGTAAGTAAACTATGACATGATTTGCAGTAACATTTATACATTTTTGCTATTGATACTAGCAGTTACTGTCTTTGTATATGTCCTCTAATATCTGTCAAAGGTCGCCAAACATTCTCAAACTAGATAATGTATTGAATCAACTCCCAGTAACAACATATGTTAATATTCAATAACAAGTGCGACTATAAAAGCATTGAAATCGATTGCGACATCGTTTGTACTAGACCAAACCAACAATAAATAAAAGAACAAAGTACATAAATGAAGCCAAGCGAGTTGGTAAACTGGTCATTGACAAGATAAAGCTATTTTAAAATTCAAATCATCCTATTATCAAAGTCCAAAGACATTTGTCACCCCGTGACTCTTATTTAGTTTAATAATTGAAGTTCACACAAATTAGTATAAATATACATAAAACAAGCATAATAATTATTATTTACAAACTATTTGTCTCAAAACCTCCAAAAGTTACTCAAAAGAGGTGAGGTTACTCCTAAAGCTATAGGATCTTTTAACCATATATTTATTCTGTTTTTATTTATTGTTGTTATAGTTTCCAATGGAATCTCATGTTTTTAGAGTTTAGAATTTTGCCGTGTTGAAGTTGGGTCTATGAATCCGTGAAGTGATAAATTGGTTAATATAATGGAATCTCGTGTTCTTAGATTTTAGAATCTTGCTTTGTTGAAGATGGTTTATGAATTTGTCAAGTGATAAGTTGATTACGATATTAATTTGTGGAACACTTTCTTTATTTATTTTTATTTTTATTTTTATTTTATATGAATATTAAGTATAATTTAAAAAAAAATAAGCCATAAAATAAAAAACAAGGAAGTTGGACAAATTAGATAATGTTAACATAGTTTTGTTGGTGAGGATGAATGTTAGGGTAAACTAAGTTTATTTGTCATATTTATTAAGATAACAAATCTTGAATGAAGCAATAATAATAAATAGCCAGCTTATTAAAATGTGATTTAAGGACAATTTATATAGGTCTATATTATGCAAATAAAGGTCAATATCCTTAATGCGTGCATACCAGCATAGATCTATCTAAAAGGGGATCTACCAAGCATCGAGAGGGATCAAATCTCTCAAGGTGCAAACCCTTTTTTAGAGTGGAAATGTTGAGGAAATGTGTAATCCAATGTTTATGATTTTAGTTTATCGAATTTATGTTGTTTTATATATATGCAATTCTAAACAATTTAAATTTAATTTAAGCCGACATGTTATTTTTAATAACATTTTTTTATTATTTTTTTATAAATGACACATGTCAACTCTAGGATGAGCATGGAAGGAGTTACACATCTCTCCCCTACTGGGCTCTAGAATGCACCTCTTCGGTGCAATGAAGTCAAGCTTAAGTTTTGGATGATTTTAACGATGTTGATAAGTTCCTTACAATGTCTCAACTAAGTAAAATAAAATATAAATACCTTAGTTAAAATTAAATTTTAAAAATTTATAGACAATATTCTTAAAAAGACAATAAGTAATAACATGCTAAACTAAAATAAATAAAAAACAATAAGTAATAGCATGCTAAACTATTGTTAGTATTGCTATCCACAACAAGAAGAATACGCTTTTTTTTTAAGGAAAAAGGGTTGAGATGATCAATGCAATGGATATTTATATTGCATATTATTGTTGATGAATTACTCCCAATAACCTAGCTCCAAAGTTTAGCTCAAGTGGTCATGAACTAGATATGAAATTACTTCTCTAAAGTAGTTGGGAAAGTTATAGATTCGATGCTCTTGACCTCCTTAAAATTTAGCTTTGTAATCACACAATTTACCCCCTTAGCATCTTGAATTTTAAAAAATACAAAAAAAAAAATTCCTCAATTTATTTTATTGAAAAAAAGAACTTTCTATAACCTAAAACCCTACTGCTTTAAAAACCTAAAACCCTTACCCAATAATAACGATATCACAATATCCAAACATACTTACATTGAACCAAAACGGTGACCAAATTGGAGTGAACCACCAATAAAACCATGCTATACTCAACCAGAATGAAATGTTAACAAATTTAGAATTCAAAGTGTCATCTCTATTTCAACGCATACGAAACCATTCTAACTTCGCCATACACAATTATTAAAAAAAAGGATGGAACTAAAATCATGAAAATATGCGTTGCGTAAAACAATACAATTTAAAATTAGCTAGTTAGTAAGTGGCCTATTAGCTCAGTTGGTTAGAGCGTCGTGCTAATAACGCGAAGGTCGCAGGTTCGAGACCTGCATAGGCCATTCGTTAATTTTTTTTTTTCACCTGTTTTGATGCTTTCAAATATGGTGTTTTTGTTACGCTGATCTCTCGTGCGTGATCGCCTTAACGTTTAACAGCCAAAAATTCAATTTTTAGAAATCAGATATAACGTTTGTTCAAATCCCAAACAAACATGAATCATGAATACCGTTTGTTGACTGTTCCATGGATTTGGTTGGAGAGAAGAGATCTCTATGACTATGTTATTTGGTATCAAATAAAGGTTCAAAATAGAACTAAATAAATGAGGGAATGAGAACCATGGAAATGAGAACTAGGTGACATGAAAATAGAACTATAGAAATGAGGGAATGAGAACTAGGTGACATGAAAGCTTGAAGAAGAAATGGAAGAACCACAACGAACATAGAATTATAGGCATAAAAAAAGAGAGATGTTACTGTTATTAGTGTACAATTTCTTAAGTGCACTGATAAAGTCAAAGGAATACAATGATATTATGTCGAGGAAAATAACATAACACAATTAGAAAACAAAGTGCAAGAAGGATATTCCCACCAATGTGAAAAAGTTGGGTGCAAAAGTACATTAATATATCATAACAAATTGCTAGATTGATTACCACCAAAGTGGAAGATAACACACCAAATTAACTTAATTCTAGATGCAACATTGCTAAATCAAGCAATGCGTAAGATGAGTCTAATGGAAGGCCAATAGTTGAATCAATAGGTAGGTGTGATGTTGTCAAAAGTCTTAATTAGAGAGTTTGCTGTCAAAATTCTTGATTAGAGAGAGTTTGAGCCCATGAATAGTTCCAATTTTGATAATGCCAAAGATATATGGACAATTTGATTAGGGAGAGTCTAAGCCCATGCACTGTTCCAATTTTGATAATACCAAATAGATATAGGCCCAATGGAGGACATGTATATACTGAAGACCATTGAACAAGATCACAAACAAATGTACATGTATCCATTGTCCAGGATTGTTGCTTCTCTGGGAAATTTGAGTGGCAAGAAATACTTCACGGAGATTGATTTGAAGAGTGGTTGCCACCATATTAAAATAGAAAGGGTGAGTAATGGAAAACGACATCCAAGACTAGGGACAATCCATGCCCGTAGTTAGTTATGTTGTCTATATTAACCAAACCATTAATAACATTCATGTGATTGATGACAAATAATATTATGGCCATATATTTGCAATTTCGTGGTAGTTTATTTGGATTATATATTAATTTTTAGTAACAACATAGAAGGCATTCACGACACCTAAGAATGGTGTTTGAAACATTGAGAAAGAATCAATTGCATAACCTAAAGAAGTATAAATTCTTCAAGGAGGACTCAATATACCTTTTGGTGCATGTTTTCCAATGATGGTTTGTGCATGGATCTAGAGAAGGTGAAGGTGGTTATACATTGGCACATGCCTCATAATATTACAATGATGATATTTTGTGTTATAACAATATTCTATAGGAAATTAATCATATTTTTCCATGGGATATGCACATTGATGATTGAGTAATGAATAACATGAAGATCAAGAATAGGTGGAAATGCAAGATAACAAATTCATTATTCAATGTATTATTCACATGATAATACAGTATGATGATGATGATGATGATGGTTAACATCTGCTGAGAGCAACTTTGGTCTATTGGACATTAATAAATTACTTGATTTGTGGTAATAATTTATTCCTATGCTCAAAAAGATTAGAAACAAGCATACCGATGTCACCGTAGTTTTGAAAGTTAAAAGATTAGTGAGGTTACTATTATAATAAAGATTGTGAAACTTTGATCTATTGTGGTTGTAGGTCGAGCACTCTAAGAGAAAGTGACTATATAGTAGAAATATTTGATAACCACCTTTAACAATCCATATAACTAATCATATGTTACTTAGGATAATGAGTACACCCCAAGATAATCATAAGTTGACTTAGGACTTAATCATTATGATCAATATTGCTAGCAACCCCCCCATTAATCACAAGTACATACAAAGACTAGTGAAAATGCTAATAACATATCCAATTCTTCAATATGATACTCATGGTCTAAAACCTCATGAGTGTCAACACAAATTTACCTTAAAAACCACCGAAATTGGATTCCAAAAACCAAATCTGAAAAACTCACTATACAACAACTGAGCCAAATTTCTTGCAAGTGTTCACTGATACGAGCCCAAAACCAGTGAGAGGAGATTTTGATGAGAAGTGAATTGGATGCAAATCCAACACATCCTAACCTTTAAAATCCTTGACAATTCAATGTTCCAAGCTAAAATATAGAAGGCTGATATGTCCTCTACTAGGGTTGAAAACCATCCTTGTGAAGTCAAAAGACCATGAAGTGAAAAAGTGATCACAAAACTGCTCTCAAATACCAACACATGAAAAAAAAACAATTGTTAAGAATCTACTTGATATTTTTTTTATCGATTAACATCCCACTATTGTATCATATAAAATATATGCCTAAAAAACTATGGTTGATTCAATAATGAGTGAATCATAATCCTACCAAAAATCCATTGAGAAGTAAATTGGATCTTGAAACCAAACCATCGATCAAAGTGTAAAAAAAAATGCAATTCACAAATCTATAAGTGAATAAATCCTTAAATTCCAAAACATGGAAAACCATCCATCCATCCAATATCATGAAAATCCTAAAAAACCCTCCATATCCTCATACTCCTCAAATGTTTCAAGTGATAAAAGTCAAACCAACCAATCTGAAACTCTATGTGAGTGATCCATGTATACTATACATATTCAAATATTGAATCCATCATAACCCAAAGTAAAAACGATAAAAAAATATCCTTAATCAGTCATCGTGAAGAAATCACATTCCTCAAAATCACTAAGAATACTTTGAAACTTGAAACCTCACAATCCTCATTTATATTCCCCCCTTGTTAGCTGAAAGGTGAGAAGTCCGAAGACATGTAAGTCAACACTATCAATATATGCCCCCTGAAAGTTGAAAAGTGTAACCATACTGTCTTTAAGAAAAGTTGAAAGATATAAAGACTACATCAAGTGGGTCCCAGTCACGCCTTGAATCATTAATTCTTGATTCAAAACATTCATATCCATTTGTTGTAGATACCTCTTAGACCATGCAAGCATGTACACGTGTATGAATCCGATGATAATACTGCTCCAACAACTTGGCTTCCAAAGTCCAGTGCCAAGTATCTAACAATCCAAAATTTACTTGTTTTCTCCAAATCTTTGTTTGCTTCCTACACCTTTTTGAAAAGTGAGTTGTCTTCCCACATAAAATCCATAGAGTAACATCAAAACAATGTAATTTAATATGGACAACTTGATGGTAGTGTTGGAATTGTTCAAGTATGTCATCCCACATGGCAACATCAAGTGTGTCATCCTCATCCTCATTAACTACACCACCATCACCCTTATCCTATTGATCCTCATCATGATACTAAATTTTAGATACATCCAACCTATCATATCAGTGGTACCATCATCATCAAATTCACCATCATTTTCGTATTCCACATCATCATCATCATCAAGTTTCCTCTTACTATCATCCCTTGTATGGTGTTGCAAATCATCACAAAGGAACCCTGTGCTCACAAATGTAAGTCTAGAGTAATCATGGATATGAAAGAAATTAGACTCATTGTTTTCATATCCTAATCCAAATTTGTTCCTCTTAAACCGACTCTTCCCAAGTTTTTATAACTTTATATTCATTCTTTGACTTATTCTTATCCTTTTTATTGTCTTCATATACTTCTTCTTTGTCTCTATACTGTTGTCATCAATTCTTTATAGTTCACTTTCAACAAAAAATAATCTAAATAATTGATTATGTTGAAGAAATATGGGTTCAGAATGTTGATGTTGAAGAAGTTGCAATTCATTATTTAACAAGCTGTTATGAGTTTGATGTAGATCAATCTTTTTGTACATGATGAGCATACATGTAGCCACATGACTTAGATAAGTTTTGCTAATTTGAATAGATGATGCTAATGTAATGTTAATTAAAGTGTATAGAAGACTAAAGAAATCTTTGATACTTGCCATAATGATCCAAGTAAGTGCTTCAAATGTTGCAATGTCAAAAACAAAGCGTCACAACAAAAAATGCAAAGATTGCAACGAAAAAACAATCATCAAGATTGCTAACAACACTAGAAAACTTTAATCATCATATTCAATTTTAGGCTATATTAAGGATAATTTTAGGGGTGAATTTTAGCCCACTGGGCTATTTTTCCATGTTTTTCTCCCAAAAAAATATTTGCCATTTTGCATTTTTTGAAGCCCTATTTCGCCCAATTTTGATTGGGTAAAAATTTTTCACCCTAAAAATCGCCAGATTATTATATAAACGATACAAAATCCTTGGAATTTTTATTTTTTTTGAAAAATATCGCCAATCATTTTATAGTTGTCGTTTTAAGAATTGGTAATATTCGCCAACATTTATACACTTTAAAATAAGTATGGTTCCTTAAAATCATCCCTAATATTATTAATGTTAACATTGATGCCAAAGACAAATTCTGAAGTGTGACAAATATGCAAAATTGTTCGACCTTCAATACTTCATAAGTGCTTCTTACAACTCGTCCTTGAAGTAAGACTCCTAAGACTCATTGAGATAATCATGCTCTTAGAAATGAAATCAAAGAATTGATGAAAATATATATAAAGACTTTAAAGAAGACATAATGTAAGTGACCTTATTATGCGATATACTTCAAAGTTCAAATTTGTTTTCACGTGTAGATGGATGCTTTACTTTGTTCATCTCCTTAGGATTATATTGTTTTATTTATGTGTTTTTCCTTCTTGATAGGATTAGATTATGTGTGTGTGCTTGTTTGCAAGATGAAAAAGAGCAATATAATAAAAAATCAGTATCACAAAACACAAATAAGAACGAAGGCGCACACACATTCCATAAACCCCCTTATTAAATTTTAGGTGAGTTTAAGGTACACTATGAAAAAATCAATCTTAATAAGTTTCTAGATCCTTCTAGAGAAGGGAATGAAATTAATTCCTTTTAACTTTCAAATCATCTTAGATTCCCAAATCCAAAGCTTAAAAAAAACCCTTATAACTCTCTAAAACAATTAAAAATCCTTATACTTAAATTTAAAGGTTTTTACAATATATTTTAATCCCGAATCTTTTAAAATATATTTCCTAATTAAACAATACAAAAATCCTGTAATTTTAAAACACCTTATACCTTCTTTTTAAGACAAATTGGAAAACATTATAAAGTTATGTTGTCTTTACATTACAAACATGTAAAGAAAAATACAGATTTTTTACTTGCACCAACTTTACAAACATTTCCAAAAATATATGCTTAAGCCGTTTGAGGTTCAAATTGCCAACACCCTTACAAAGATTTGCAAAGTAAGATATCCCAATGTTCAAATAAAGATCATTGCCATGGATTTAAAAAACACCTTTGAATGTCTTAAAAACACACCTCTTACCGCCATTTATACCCGTTACAAAGATTAACAAACCAACATCTCCCAATCTTCAAATGAAGATCCTTGTCATGACTTCAAAAATACATATTTGTAACATTATCATTAAATTAATTTGCCATCATTAATTTGAAACATTGAATGACCAAAGGTTTAAATGTTGAGATTATTCAAATAACTGAGAGGGGGGTGAATCATTTATTTCTAAGCTTAAAGAATTTCTAATTTTCAAATCATTATTACAGATCACAAATTTACAGTTATGGTGATGCAACAAGTATAACGAAAGAAATGGTAATCATCAATCATACACATGATAGAGACATAGACAAATATTAACAAGAATCTCTAATTCATTTATATTATCTTTGTTTTAGCACCTACTCAAACGAAGTTGCAACCTCTGTTTACAAGATCCTACTTGTAGAGGGCACCAACCATCATGATTTTATAGCACCCGCTAAAAAATAAAGTTTTCAAGCTACTACTTAGTGGAAGTACCCACTTCCACTTGTACATGCTCCAACTTGTACAGAGAAGACATCATGTTTTTCCTAGCACCACCCTGCCACCCTTATTCCTTAGATTTAAACATGTTCAGTACAGTATGCAAAAAATAGATATAACAGTGCATATCAACTCTATTACACTTTTATGATCTACTTCAGGATCTTCTTATTCAAACTCAGCTCCTTTTCTTATCTATGTTCTGCATATTATTGAAAGAACTTAGAGTCCTCTTTCATTCTGCAATCCCCACTTTGACGGTTGTCCATGCACCAACTCTCTGCCTACAAAGAGCACACACTGCAGTCCTGTCTCAACCATACTTTTATTCATGCCAAACCTTATTCCCTTCACCTATTCTTATGCCTGACTCTTCAGTTTCATAACTGCTCCAAAACCTTTCAGTGACTCATGAAAGACAAGGAACCCAATCGTTCTTGAATTCATACTTGCTCGGGCCGATTTTATTTTGCATTCAAAAACTTCATGAAGAAGAAAATCCATGTCCGTTTTCAACGCAACAATAAGAAAGGTTTCTTCTGCAACCTCAGTCTTCCCCCAAATCTGAGTTTCTGCAACGATGTTTCTGCAACCTCGGTCTTCCCACAAATCTGAGTTTCCACAATGACATTTACACAACTCTAAATCCTTCCACAATTGTCTTTTTCTGTAAGACTTCTTCCGCACCGTCGATTTCATGTAGACTCTCTCTTATTCATTGATCTGAAATAATATCAGATGTGGATTGCGGGTTTTCCAAATTTGTTCAAACTACTTCCGCAATTCCCTTTCCGCAATTTTTCTTCTACGCCGTCGATCTTAGATCTGATGTGGATTACGCATTGCGGGTTTTCCAAATTTGTTCAAACTACTTCCGTAATTCCCTTTCTGCAATTTTATTTTGTGCCTCCGATCTCTTGCGGAGTCTTTCCCAATCGTCGATCTTATATCTGATGCAGATTGCAGGTTTTCCAAATTTGTTCAAACTACTTCTGCAATTCCCTTTCCACAATTTTTTTTCCACGCCGTTGATCTCTTGTAGAGTCTTTCCCGATTGTCGATCTTAGATTTGATGCGGATTACGGGTTTTCCAAATTTGTGTTGATGTATATGTAACTTTGGAATGTATTTCACTTGTATTTATTATATATATTGTAACCCGATATTTATTCCGGGATGTACTTGAGTCATGTCATGCCCCGATGTTCCTATCGAGAAGTTCTATAATGTAAACAAGTCATGTCAAGTCATTGTAGGTAACCCTTCTATTGTCCAAGGGTTAAAGTCCCCGCAGTTCCGGGGCACTAGGGTTATTAGACTCTCCTAGTGAGGTCGGCCCTAATAGGGTTTAGTCAAGTCGGGAATTAGTATAAATAGAGAGTTGGCCTCTCTATTTATCACACATCTCATACACACTCAAGTGTAGCGCATAGTTGAGGAAGGAGAAGACATTGGGGCTAGATAGAAAGAAGGTTACTGCTGTCGAAAGATCACTTACTGTTTTTGGGTTCTACTTTTGGTGTTGATTCTATCTCTCAGGAAGTTGCAGGGTTTTCACCATTTATGGTTTCCCCGAGGATAAACATTGTGTTCATTGTCTCTTGTGTTTGATTGTTGTGCTTGTTATTCTCTCAGTTAAAGATCCTAATGTATTGCTAGCTTAATGATGAAATTCTAACATGGTATTAGAGCTAACCTGAGAAGAAGACAATGTGCAGCTGCAGGAACTAGGGCTTCCTACTTAGTGGATCTTCCTCCACATATTTTCAGCAAAAGAAGGTTGGATTAACTCTCCTCCTTAGGGCTCATCTTTATGTCGAAGCAAAATTCAATTCTGAGGTTTTTCAGTTTTGGACCCGACACTACTGTCGAAAATTAGGGCTTTTCACAGAAGAGGAATTTTTCAGAGAGCCCAGGCCTGGATTGATCTCCTCCCCAAAATCGAAGTTAGGGATCAAATTCAAAGCATTTGGGTGGACAGAACTCCGGAAAACCAAAACCCTAATTTTCTATTGAACCAACACTACAAGATTTCAGCTCCAAATTCAAATTCAACATCTTGACCTGGTAAGATCTAAATATTTTGTATTTCCATTTGAGGTTCTTAGTTTAAGATGTCTCATCATACCAAGCTTGATGAAAATCTTGATGGAGCTGATAACTTCCAAGCTCGGAAGTATAGGATCTCCCTGGTCCTGGAAGAAAATGAGTTGGACTCCTATATCAATGAGGAGGTTCCAGTTCCAGAGGGAGATGAGGTGAAGGCCTTACATAAGAAGAAGTTGGTTATGGCAAAGAGAATCATTGTTGATTCTATCAAGGATCATCTCATACCATAGGTGTCCTCCCTCAAGACACCTAAATCTATGTTTGATGCCCTAACCAAATTGTTTGAAGGGAAGAACATAAACTAGAAGATGACTCTGAGAAACCAACTGAAGAATGTAAAGATCCAGAATGATGAGACCATCCAGTCTTACTTTACAAGGGTATCTCAGATCAAGGAATAGCTGGAAGCAGTAGATGAATAAGTAGAAAATGCAGAGATTGTGATGACCACCTTGAATGGTCTCCCTAGATCATGGGACTCTTTCATTCAAGGGATCTGTGCCAGAAATAAGTTAGTCAAGTTCAACAGACTATGGGAAGAATGCTCTCAAGAAGAAGCTCGAATAGCAGCTCGAGAAGAAAATATGGGAAGTGAAGATCAAGCTCTCCCAACCCACACCAAGAAAACCAAAAGGGACCATCATCACTCCAAAGGTAAGCCTTATCACTCTAGAAGAGATTGGGCTATTGTTAGATGTTACACATGTGATGAGAAAGGTCACATATCCAAATTCTGTCCTAACAAAGGGAACTCAAAGAAGAAGAAGGGAAACAAGAGAAGACATCATGCTCATGCTGCAGAGGATGATGAACCTTCCACAAAGAGAATCAGACAAGAAAGTGATTCTTCAAGTGATGAAGAATATGTACTGATCTCCGCTCTTACAGGAACTGTATCACATGGAATAAATGATTGGCTCATAGACAGTGGTGCTTCCAATCATATGACGGGGTTCAAAGAATCATTTGTGAAGCTATCTGAACATGAGTCACCCCACAAGGTGAAACTTGGGGATGATTACCAGTATCCAATAAAAGGTAGTGGTGAATCCTCCAATATACTAGACTCTGGAAAGTCTATCAAGATGAAGAATGTATTATTTGTTCCAGGACTAAAGAAGAACCTCCTCTCCATATCTGCATTGGATGTAAAAGGAATGAGGGTTGCTTTTGTAGATGGCCAAGTTCTTATGTGGCCAAAGGGAAAGACTTTTGACAGTGCAATAGTGATTGGGGAACAAGAAGGAGGACTATACAAGCTGAAGGGCCAACTAGAAAAATCTTTGGTTCATGACTTAGTAGAACCAAATGAACTTTGGCATAGAAGGCTTGCACATGTGCATTACAGAGCACTACCACTTGCAAGCAAAGCTGTTGAAGGTCTTCCAGAAATTCAAGCAAAATATGATGGGGTCTACAAAGGATGTGTGAAAGGAAAGAATACAAAGAAGAAATTTGCAAGTAGCGAGAGCAAAGCAAAAGGAATCTTGGAAATCATCCACTCCGATGTATGCGGACCAATGTCATCAAGTTCTCTAAGCGGGCATGCATACTATGTTTCTTTTATTGATGACTTTTCTAGGAAGACATGGATTTACTTCATAAAGAACAAATATGAAGTATTCAACAAGTTCAATGAATTCAAAGCCTTGATCGAGAACCACACTGAAAAGAAGATCAATACTTTTCGATTAGACAATGGCGGGGAATTCACTTCAAATGAGTTCAAGGAACTATGTAAAGACTCAGGGATTAAGAGGGAGTTATCCACCCCTTATAATCCACAATAGAATGGGATTGCAGAAAAGAAGAATAAAACTATCATGGAAGCTACAAGAGCTATGCTTCATGATCAAGATCTTCATATGCATCTTTGGGGAGAAGCAGCCAGAACAACAGTGTATGTACAGAACCATACTCCTCACAGAGTACTCAAGAACAAGACTCCTGAAGAAGTCTTCTCCAGCAAGAAACCAGAAGTCAGCCATCTCATAATATTCGGTTGTCCAGTATACATACACATTCCAAAAGAGAAGAGGACAAAATTAGATCCTTCAGGAAAGAAGGGTATATTTGTGGGATACTCCGAAAGCTTGAAGGCTTACAGAATATAATTCCCAGGGTTCAAGAAGATTGACATCAGCAAGGATGTAACATTTGACAAAGATTCAGCCTACATCAAATCCAGAAATAAACTTACTGAAGAACCTGAAGAAGCAAAAGCTCCCAGAATTCATGATACAATCATGAACGAAGAAACTCAAGAAGAAGATCGAGAATTTGAAGAACCACAAATACCTATAGATCCACCACAGGATAAGAATCCTCACAAGAGGAAACCTACTTGGGTACGAGAGATTATACAAGGTGCAGAAATATATGGGGTTTCAGAAGAGAATCTCAAAGAAAGAAAGAGGACGAGATCCTATTCCAGTTATGTAGCTTTGCTATGTGATTTCATTGATAAAGAACCTTTCAAATATGAAGAAGCGACAGAACAGAAAGAATGGAAGGATGCTATGATCAAAGAGTATCAATCGATCATGAAGAATGATGTTTGGGATCTTGTCCCAAGACCAGAAGGGAAGTCTATCGTAACTTCCAAATGGATCTACAAGATCAAGCATGCTACAGATGGTAGCATTGAAAAATATAAAGAAATATTTGTTGCTCGTTGTTTCTCACAGAAAGAAGGAATAGACTACGAAGAAACCTTTGCACCTGTAGCCAGATACACTTCCATCAGATCAGTACTTTCTCTGGCTGCAGTGATGAAATGGAAGATACACCAAATGGATGTCAAGACTGCTTTCTTGAATGGTGTAGTGGAAGAGGAAGTGTATGTGGAGCAGCCACTAGGTTTTGAGACACATGATAGGGAGTCTCATGTGTGTAAATTGAAGAAAGACCTGTATGGTTTGAAACAGGCACCCAGGACATGGTAGGGAAGAATTGACAGCTTTCTATCCAGTTTGGGATTTACCAAGAGTAAAGCGGATTCAAACCTTTACTACAAGGTTGAAGATAGAAACCCAGTGATGCTCCTGCTATATGTAGATGATCTGTTTGTAATAGGTATGGATGGGTTGATTGCTGATACGAAGAGAAAGCTTGTTGCCGAGTTCAAAATGAAGGACTTGGGTATGATGCATTATTTTCTAGGTATGGAGCTGTGGCAGAATACGGATGGAATCTTCCTTGGACAAGAGAAGTATGTAGTAGAGATCCTGAAGAGATTTGGGATGATGGACTGCAAGGCATTAACCACACCTATGCCATATGGCATAAAATCTTAAGCTATTTAGTGATGCTTCATTAGAGTTGGTTGATGCCACGATGTATCGTTAGATGATTGGGTCCTTGATGTACCTGACGAACACGAGACCAAATATTTTCTTTGCTGTGAACACCTTGAGCCAATGCTTGACAGATCTGAGACATGTTCACTTGACTGCTGCAAAGCATATTCTGAGGTACCTGAAGGGTACGGTTGATTATGGGCTCAAGTATAAGACTAATCAAAGGATTAACCTAGAGGGTTATGTTGATTCGGATTGGGCAGGAAGTACCATCGATAGGAAGAGCACTTCAAGGTGTTGCTTCAGTATGGGATCAGGTGTGATCTTGTGGTTTAGCAGGAAGCAATCCTGTGTGGCACTGAGTACAGCTGAAGCAGAATATGTCATAGCCTGTTCAGCTAGTTGTGAGGCAATATGGATGAGGAAGCTACTGTCTGATTTATTTGATCTCCAGTCAGATGCTACTTGTATATACTGTGACAACCAAAGTTGTGTAAAGTTGTCAGAGAATCCAGTATTCCATGACAAGTCGAAGCATATCGAGATCAAGTATCACTATATCAGGGATATGGTGCAGAGAGGAGCGGTGAAGCTCCAGTATGTTGCGACGGATGAACATATAGCTGATTTGTTGATGAATCCATTGGCTAGGGTGAAGTTTGAGTACTTCGGGGAGAAGCTTGGTGTTCTCCAGATCGAGATTCATCCTAAGAGGAAATGATGTGTCCGTGATGTGCCATTCTAACATGGTGAGAGGATTGGTTCCTTCCATGGTCAGATATAAGTGTTGTGCCATTCTAACATGGTGAGAGGATTGGTTCCTCCCATGGTCAGATATAAGTGTTGTGCCCTTCCAACATGGTGAGAGGATTAGTTCCTTCCATGGTCATATGTAAGAGTTGTGACATGGTGAGAGGATTGGTTCCTTCCATTGGTAGATGTATGTATGGATTCCACACCCAGCATGAAAAAGGGATAGCTCTATGAAGACACATCTAGTATGAAAAAGGAATAGCTCTGTGTGGATCCCACACCCACATCTAGTATAAAAAAGGACTAGCTCTGTGTGGATGCCACGCCTAGCATGAAAAAGGGATGGCTCTGTGAAGACACATCTATTATGAAAAAGGACTAGCTCTGTGTGGATCCCACACCCATCATGAAAAAGGTCTGGCTCTATGAAGACATGTCTAGTATGAAAAAGGAATAGCTCTATGTGGATGCCACACCCAGTATGAAAAAGGACTGGCTCTGTGAAGACTCATCTAATATGAAAAATGACTAGCTCTAGGTGGATCCCACACCCAGTATGAAAAAGGATTGGCTCTGTGAAGACTCATCTAGTATGAAAAAGGACTAGCTCTGAGTGGATGCCACATCTAGTATGAAAAAGGACTATCTCTGTGTGATGATACATCCAGTATGAAAAAGGACCGGCTCTGTAGACGTACATCCAGCATGAAAAAGGGTTGGCTCTGTAGAGATTCCTATGACGACAAGAATCAAGAGATAGCACCCGTGATGATGACCCAGTGATGATCCAGATCGAGTGATGATGATCCAGATCCAGTGATGATGATCCAGCAGTGATGATCCAGATCCAGTGATGATTCAGATCCAATGATGATCCAGATCAAGTGTTGATCCAGATCCGAAGATGAAGATGACTTGAGCATGACGAGGACTCGATGATGATCCAAAAGATACAGAGAAGAAGACTTGTGCTGAAAATTGTGTCGAAAGAATACCTTCCTAGTTAAGAGGGAGTGTTGATGTATATGTAACTTCGGAATGTATTTCACTTGTATTTCTTATATATTGTAACCCAATGTTTATTTCGAGATGTACTTGAGTCATGTCATGCCCCGATGTTTCCATCAAGAAGTTCTATAATGTAAACAAGTCATGTCAAGTCATTGTGGGTAACCCTCCTATTGTCTAAGGGTTAAAGTCCCCGCAGTTGCAAGGCACTAGGGTTATTAGACTCTCCTAGTGAGGTCGATCTTAGTAGGGTTTAGTCAAGTTGGGAATTAGTATAAATAGAGAGCTGGCCTCTCTATTTATCACACATCTCATACACACTCAAGTGTAGCGCATAGTTGAGGAATGAGAAGACACTGGGGCTAGATAGAAAGAAGGTTACTCCTGTCGGGAGATCACTTACTGTTTTTGGGTTCTAATTTTGGTGTTGATTCTATCTCTAAGGAAGTTGTGGGGTTTTCACCATTTATGGTTTCCTCGAGGATAAACATTGTGTTCATTGTCTCTTGTGTTTGATTGTTGTGCTTGTTATTCTCTCAGTTAAAGATCCTAATGTATTTCTAGATTAATGATGAAATTATAACAATTTGTTCAAATTACTTCCACATTTTTTCTTCTGCAACTTTGTTTCCTCAATTCTTCTGAACCGTTGATTTCTTGCGGATTCAATCCTAGCCGTCGATATAAGATCAAATGCGGATTACGGATTGCAGAATGTGGATGTGCCTCCCAACATTGTCGAAATGGATTTCCACAAATCTCTTTCCGCAACTGCTGTGAACCGTCGATTGCTTTTCCGGAACCCTTTCCTGATCATTAATTTTTGGATTGCGGATTGCGGAATGCAGAACCACACTTTTCATTTTTCTCAAAATCTGACCTCCATAATCTTCTTTCCGCAATTTTCTTTCCCATTGATTTATTTTTGGGTTCACTCCTGACCGTCGGATCTATTCATCATATTTTATTTTAAACTTTCTTCCCATGATTTATCTTACAAATATGTACACAAACTATCGATTCTATTGTGTCCTATGCTTAATCATTTGAGTCCTCTTCTTATTTGGATCATATGCTTGGAACTATGTGTTTCCATCAATGCCATTCACATCACAATATGATCTGCTTATCTGGATCATCACAATACCAATCATAATGCCAACAATTTCTCCCTTTGGCATTGATGGCAACCTTCAAATTCTGGGTGCATGTTGCACTCATAATAACCAACTGCTTATCATTTGTAGCAACAATAATTTCTCCCTCTTTGACATCAATGACAAAGAAGACTTTATAACACAACTCCCCCTATCAAAGAGAACAAGTTATTTGGAATAAGATATCATACCCAGTGTCTGACGTAGGTACTCAAACTGTGTCTTTGGTAAAGGTTTAGTAATTATATCAGCGATATGTTTTGTAGAAGGAATGAAATTCAATTGAACCACTATGTTTGTTGCCTTCTCCCTTAAGAAGTGATACTTAATTGGTCTGTGCTTAGACTTGGAATGAAGAACTGGATTCTTGGACACACTAATGGCGCTAGTATTATCACAATGGAGAGGAATGGGATCAACATATTTTACCTCCATATTTGCTAGTGTCTAGATGATCCAGATTACTTGTGTACATCAGGTGGTAGAAACAATGTATTCAACTTCTTTAGTAGATAAAGATATAGATCCTTGATTCTTACTCAGCCATGCAACTACAGAATCACCCAAGAAGAATGCACCTCCACTTGTGCTTTTTCTTTCATCCAAACAATTTTCCCAGTCAGCATCTAAATATGTGGTTAACTGAATATTCTAATTTCTAGGATAATAGAGACCATAAGTCATTGTGCCCTTCAAATATTTGAATATTCTCTTAACAACCACCAAATGAATTTGCTTAGGAGCAGACTAAAATATTCCTATCATACCAACAACTTTCATTATATCAGGATGAGATGCTGTGATGTACAAAATAACACCTATCAGTGATCGATATGTTATTTGATCAACATCAGGTGAGAGGTCATCCTTGCTAATTTTACAACCAACAACCATAGGTGTACTAACAGATGAAGAATCTTCCATCTGAAATTTCTTCAACATCTCCTTCAAATACTTCTCTTGAGAGAGAAATAAACCTTCAGAACTCTGAATAATGCAGAGACCAAGAAAGAATGATAATTATCCTATCATTGACATCTCAAGCTCAGATTGCATGGAATTAGAAAACCAATGAACATAAGAATCATTAGTGCATCCAAAAATAATGTCATCCACATACACCAAAACAACTAATAAATCATCACCTTCAGATTTGGTTTACAAATTAATGTCAACAATACCTTTCTTGAATCCTTTGTCTTGTAGATACTTATCCAGTCTATAATATCAGGCTCTTGGTGCTTGTTTCAATCCATATAGTTCCTTCTTCAGTTTGCAGACATAGTCAGGATTATCTGCCACTTGCAATCCTTCAAGTTGCTCTATATAGACTTCTTCTTCTAGATCCCCATTAAGGATTGTCGACTTAACATTAATCTGATACGCTTTGAAGTTCTTACGACAGGCATAGGCAAGAAACATTCTGATAGCTTCCAATCTTTCCATTGGTGCAAAGGTTTCATCAAAATCTTGTCCCTCAACTTGTGCATACCCCTTACAGACCAATCAGGCTTTATTCCTCATAATTTGTCCTTGTTCATTCATCTTATTTTTAAACACCCATTTTGATCCTATTGCATTCTTATCTGCAGGTCTAGGAACAAGCTCCCAAGTATTATTCTTCTTAATCTGATCAAGATCTTCATTCATGGCTCTAAACCAATCTTCATTCTCACTGGATTCTTCAAAATTCTTGGGTTCAATCATAGACAGAAAAGCATCCTGAGATTGTTCTGAAGCTTTAATCAATTTCCTTCTTGTATGAACTCCTTTATTCTTGTCACCAATCATATGATTTTCAGGATGATTCTTCTGAGTAATTCTAGAAGGTGGTTTAGTTTTTGTTTGTTTTTTTGAATATGTATGAATGTTTGCACTTTCATCATCTGATTCTGAATCTTCTTTTTCTGATTCTTGGGCCTATTCTTCGTCAACTTCAACTGCATCCTTTGTATTTGGTTCAGCGTTGCTTATCTAAATATCTTTTACAGGAATTCCTTCATTTATTTTAATGTCAATATAGTCAACCAATTTATGCAGCCTCTTGTTATAACATGTGTACCCTTTACTGTTTGTATCATATCCTAAGAAGATACCTTCATCAGCCCTGTCATCATATTTTCCAAGATGTTCATCATTGTTTTTAATATAGCATTTACTTCCAAATACTTTAAAGTGTTTGATAGAAGCAGGTCTTCCAAACCACAATTCATAAGGAGTCTTATCATTGTTTGGCCTTAAGTGATATTTGTTAAGAATATGGACAGTTGTGTTAATTGCCTCTACCCAGTATGCATGAGCAATATTCCTTTCATTCATCATTGATCTTTCCCTATGTTGTACTGAGCTATTTTGTCTCTCAACTACTCCATTTTGCTGTGGAGTCCCTGGAATAGTATATTCTCTTTTAATTCCATGTTTATCACAAAACTATTTGAAGTCTCCTAAACTAAAATCTCCTCCTCTATCAGACTTTACTGCCTTCAGTCTCTCTCCTATTTGATTCTTAGTTAGAGCCTTAAAAATTTTGAACTTTTCAAATGCTTCAGATTTTTTCTTCAGAAAGGAAACCCGTGTGAGTCTAGAATATCATCAATGACCAAAATAAAATACCTTTCTCTTCCCATGCATTCCTTTCTTGATGGTCCACACAAATCCATATGTACTAACTGAAGAGGTTTTTCCGTTGATGTGAAGTTCTTGGATTTAAACCATGTGCGAGTCAATTTTCCCATTTGACAATATTTACAAACATAGTCATATGGCTTTGATATTTTTGGAAGATATTTTACTGCCCCATTGTTCATAAGCTTGATTATATGATCAAATTGTCCAAGTCTCCTATGCCATAGCCAACTTTCATCATACTTGCATAGATAACATTCTTCTTTTCCTTCTTTCAGGACATAGACATTGTTTTTTGTTCTTATGCCTTTTGTAACCAACTATCCTGAGGGTACAAATTCTATCTTGCAATCTTTAGAAGTGAAAAAAACTTCACATCCTCTGTCACAAACCTAACTGACACTAATAAAATTATGTTTCAGTCCATCTACAAACAACATATCTTGGGCTTTCCATTTTCCATTACTCAACTTTACCATTCCCTTTCCTTTGATTTTTCCTGGAGCATCATTGCCAAAAGTTACATTTCTTGATTTACTTTCACTTAGAGACATAAACTTACTTTTATCACCAGTCATGTGTTTGGAACATGCATTGTCAATATACCATGGGCCTTTTTTCCTTTGAACATAAAGCACTAAGCCACACTTGTTATTTTCTTTCTTCTTCCAAAATTTAGCACTTCCGGCTGAGTAATTCACTCTCAGATCTGTTTTGTATTTCTTCAAATGATAGTATGAAGCCTTGTGTCCAAAACTATGACAAACATAACATTCTGGCTCATTGTACAGTAGATACAAATAGTTGATATGTCTATCATGTGTTCTTCTTTTAGTTGTGAATTGCGTTGTATGTTGTTCTTGTTTACTCACTGTCTGTCTTGTTCTATGTTGCAGAAATTGACTATTCTTTGATATCCTTAATTGCATACTTTTAAGATTAAATGCACAATTTTCAGCTTTGTGACCAAAATTAGAACAACAATAACAGTAACCATGGAAACAATTTTGGTACTTGAATCTTGGTTGTCTTCCTTTTTTATGACTTTGTTCCTGAGCAAAATTTGGTTGATATTTCTTATCTGAATTCCTGATTCTGGTACTTGTTTCATTTTCATTTCCTTTTGTTTGCAAGATATGTTCGTATTCTGACTTTTTGTTGCTTGAACCTTCTTCATAGCCGAGACCTGTTTTTAACAATGGAGACCTTTGCTTACTCAAAATGTTGTTCATTTCTTCTGAAGCTTTAATACTTGACAAATTTTGGTGATACAAAGCTTGAAATTTCTCCAATTCTTTTCTAGTTGTCACTACTTCTTCTTCCAATGCTTCACATCTCTTTTTCTCCTTTGTTAATTGTTTTTTGAAAATATCTTATATTTTCTTTGCCTCTTCTAATTCAAATTTTAATAGGTCAATATCTTCACTTAGTTCTTTACCATTCTTTTCATTCTGCATCAACAATTGTTTTTGTTTCCTCTTCTTTAGTCCGAGTCTGTCAATCTCTTCCAAAGTACTAATTAGTTCTCCTTCCATATCAACCATAGCTTCTTCATTATTCAAGTCACTTCCAGTATATTCATTTTCAAAATATTATATGGCCATAAGAATAAAATTATTCACTTTATCTTCACAAGATAAATAAGTGTCCGTCTCTTTTGAGGAATCACCATCATTTGCACACAAACTTTTCTTTTTGTATTTGGCCTCTTTATTGTATTTCTTGAATGTATAGTTTTATTCATCATCAAAAGTCTGCCCCTTTTGCTTGTGGGGACATTTAGTTGCAAAATGACCTATTTTACCATAGTTGAAACATTTAAAGGGCATCTTGCCTTTATATTTACTTGATACTTTCTTCAACCTCCTTAGAAATTTTTCCTCAGTCACATCCATTTGAAAAGCAATGTTCTTATCTTCTTTAAAGGATGCTTCTCTAGTGGTGGATTTATCTTTACTAATCCTCATCTGATAAGCAGTCAGAGTTCCTAGGAGTTGGTCAATAGGAAGAGTTTTAATATCACTTAATTCTTCTATTGTAGAAACTTTGGGATTAAATATTTCAAGAAAAGATCTTAAAATTTTCTAAACTAAGGGTGCTTCATCAATCTTTTCACCAAGACCTTTCATAGCATTCACAGTTTCTTCTATTCCTAAGAAATATTTACTAATAGTCTCATCCTCATTCATCTTTAGTTGTTCAAATTTCAGTCTATATTTATGTAGTTTGGCATCTTTTACTTTCTCATTTCCTTCATAACTACTTATAAGTTTGTCCCACATCTCTTTTGCAGATTCCAGATGCATCACCTTAACAAACTTAGCTTCTACAAGACCACTCAGGATAGCATTCATTTCCTTTACATTAAAACTAAATTCCAACTGATCATCTTTGGAGGCTAGCACAACTGGATTTACATAGCGAATGTCTACTAGATCCCAAACATCAACACCTAAGGACATTAGACATGTTCTCATCCTAACCTTCCAGAAGGAGAAATTCATTCCATCAAACAGAGGAACCTTATTGATAAAAGTCCCTTCATGACTTGTAATGTTTAAGCTTACAGATATACCTTTAAATAAAAGGAACCGACTCTGATACCAATTGTTGAGATTATTCAAATAATTAAGAGGGGGGGGGGGTGAATCAATTATTTCTAAGCTTAAACAATTTCCAATTTTCAAATCATTATTATAGATCACAAATTTACAGTCGTGGTGATGCAGCAAGTATAACGAAAGAAATGGTAATCATCAATCACGCACATGATAGAGACATAAACAAATATTAACAAGAAGCTCTAATTCATTTATATTAACAAGCACCACCCTACCACCCTACCACCCTACCAACTTTGTTATATAAGAAAATATAACAGTGCATACCAACTCTGTTACACTTTTCTAATCTACTTCAAGATCTCCTTATTCAAACTCGGCTCCTCTTATTATCTTTGTTCTAGATATTCTTGAAAGAACTTAGAGTCCTCTTTCATTCTACAATCCCCACTTCGACGGCGGTCCATGCAACAACTCTCTTCCTACAAAGAGTGCGCACTGCATTCCTTTATCAACCATATTTTTATGCATGCCAATCCTTATTCCCTTCACCTGTTCGTATGCATGACTCTTCAATTTCATAATTGCTCCAAAATCGTTCAATGACTCATGACAGATAAGGAACCCAATAGTTCTTGAATTCATAACTGCTCGAGCCGATTTTATTTTGCATTCAAAAACTTCATGAAAAGCAAATCCATGTTTGTTTTCAATGCAACAACAAGAAATATTGCTTCGACAACCTCAGTCTTCCCGCAAATATGAGTTTCCACAACAACGTTTCCGAACTGTAACCCATTCTGCAATTGTATTTTTTTGCAAGACTTCTTCTGCGTCGTCGACTTCATGCGGACTCTATCTCATTTTTCGATCTGAAATAAGATCAAATGCGAATTGCTGATTGTAGGTTTTCCAATTTTTTTCAAACTACTTCCGTAATTCTCTTTCTGCAATTTTTCTTCCACGTCTTCGATATCTTGTGGAGTCTTTCTCGGTCGTCGATCTTAGATTTGATGCGGATTGTGGGTTTTCCAATTTTTTTCAAAATACTTCCGCAATTCCCTTTACGTAACTTTCTTCTGCATCGTCGATCATTTACGAAGTCTTTCCTGATTGTCAATCTGAGATCTGATGTGGATTGTGGATTGCGGGTTTTTCAAATTTGTTAAAACTACTTCTGCAATTCGCTTTCTACAATTTTTCTTTCGCGTCGTCGATCTCTTGCAGAATCTTTCCCGATCGTTGATCTTAGATCTTATGCGGATTATGGATTGTGGGCTTTCCAAATTTGTTCAAGCTACTTCTGCAATTCTTCTCTCGTAACTTTGTTTCTGCATTTCTTCTGAACTGTTGATTTCTTGTGGATTCAATCCTAGCCATTGATTTGATATCAAATGTGGATTGCATATTGTAGAATGCGGATGTGCCTCCCAACTTTGTCGAAATGGACTTCTACAAATATCTTTCCGCAACTGTTGTGAATCGTCGATCCCTTTTATGGAACCCTTTCTTGACCGTTAATCTTCGGATTGCGGATTGCGGAATGCGGAACCACACTTTTCATTTTTCTCAAAATCTGACCTCGACATTATTGTTTCCACAATTTTTGGGACTGTTGATTTCTTTGCGGGTTCACTCCTGACCGTTAGATCTATTCATTAGATTTTCTTTTAAACTTTCTTCTCATGCTTTATCATCTTTGTCCTCTGCTTATCTGGATCATATGCTTGGAACTATGTGTTTCCATAAATGACAAGCACGTCATAATCTGATTTGCTTATTTGGATAATCACAATACCATTCATAATGCCAACATAAAACCATCGTAACTCTTATGCTATGTTTATTTGATTAGTAATAAAACCATTAATCCAAACATCTATTTGATTAATAATAAAACCATTAATCAACCAAACATCTCTTATCCAGTTCTTGATGGTGAGAAAAATAACTAAAAAAATAAGCATGAAGGTGCACATATTAATAGAGATCTATCTTAAACCTAGATTTATTAGATCTAAGTTCCGAGAGGGATCCAATTTTTTGAGGTGTAATTTTTTTTTAACTTAATTTTTTTACACATAAAAAAAAAATACATCTCTAGAAATTTGATCCCTCTTGGTGCTTGATAGATCTGGATTTAAGATGCATCTATACTGGTTTTAATGTTTATTTTTTATTTTATTTTATGAGTCGACATAGATTTTTTAAATTACTATTCATTTGGTTTTAATTTTTTTATTTGATTAGCCAACCCGAATTTTTTAAATTACTTTTTAGTTTTTGTGGCATAATGCTACATTGCATGACAACATCTTCTCCATACTGGACTTAGAGCACCCCACCCATCTAAATGCAATTATAAAGAAAATCATTTTTATTTTAGTTTCTAGATACCCTAGAGATGAGAATAAAATTAAACCCTTATAAGTTTTAAATCAGCTTAAACTCCAAACCCAAACTTCTAGAAAACCCTTTATAACTCCCTAAAACAATTAAAAATCCCTTTAGTTAAATTTTAAGGCTTAAAAATATATTTTAATTTTAAGACTTTAAAAATATATTTTAATTCTAAACCCTTTAGGATATCTTTTTTAATTAAAAAAACATACAATAATTAAGCAATCATTGCATTTAATTCTCTCTCATATAAACATGTTATGGATTAAATCAGAGCATACACATGCTATGCATTATAATTTTTTTTGTTTGGAAAGTTTATTAAGGTATTCTTTTTCACACACAAAAAAACTATACCATATATAGATAATATAAATAAAAATGGACAAGATTACAAAATATAGTCAAAGAAAAGAGGCAATGACCAACAATGACCAAGCGAACAAAACCCTACATTTCAAGTGACAAATAGACAAAAGAGATAAAAACTAAAAAGCTACAACATAGTCCCGAAGACAATGTAAGTCCAAAGAAGACACCATAAGACCTTATGATAGAGAAAGGTCTTAGTCTAGGACCGAAAGATCTTAATCTTTTCATGAGATATTAATGAATCATTCTTTCATAATTCAAAGCTCGCATGGGTGTAGGTTGACTGGCAAGTGCCATGTAAATGAAGGAATGTTGTAAACGAGGTCTCAAGTTCAAATCTCACCCAGACTTACCCGTGCCCCATGCTTGCGGGCTGTCTGGACACACCTGGGGTTATAGTGACAGCCGACGGGAATGGACCCCGTGTCACGCAAGTACCAGAACTGCCCAGTTACCGATTCCCCAGTACGATATTAAAAAAAAAAAACCACCTTTCATAATTCAGAGAAAATATAGCCCTCTTCTACTTGCAAGATCTTAATTTTTTCATAAGATATTAATGAACCATTCTTTCATAATTCAGAGATAATATAGCCCTCTTCTACTTGCAATGCATATTTTGAGAGAGAGTCTGCTAACTAATTTTGAGATCTGATGAAAATAAACGTCCTCATATTCTTCAACCTAGCCGAGAGATGAAGGATTTATACATTGTTTATATTCGCTGCCAAGCATATATCACAAACTCTCTTTAGCTCTATGTTAGGCAAAATTCAACAATTACATTTAACTCTTGACCATTCCACATAAAATTTCTACCATAGTCTCAACATTTCAGCCACAACTTATTCTATGCTATTTTTCTTAATATAAATAATCCGTGTATATTCTATTTAAGGAGGTAAAAGAGGTTTGGAAAGGGCCTCTCAGAAAACATTAAAGGATTTTGTATGTCGAGGAATAAATTTAAAGGAGGATTTAGAAAAGGTGGTCAAATGGGACAATAGTAATCCTTATGTTTTAAGATCAAAAGGATGTTTAGTATTGAATGGAAGTATGGGACGATAGTAATCCTTATACTTTAAGATCAAAAGGATGTTTAATATTGAATGGAAGTTTTGAGATTGTGGGCCTAGGGTTTATTACTCTAACATGAGGTAAGACAATCAATACAAGGTATACCGAGAGTATATTGAGAGGGGGATTTTAAGTCACAAGAAATATGATATAATTTCTAGTTGGACAATTAGAGATCATCCCTTGGGTAAGGGTGAGAAATGAAAATCTTATTCTTTAACTTTTGTGGGTTTTTCAACAACCTTAAAATTTTTTTATTTTTTTTAACAGGAACTAAAAAAAGATAAATATAAAAGGGGGCTGCGCACAGCCATGCGTTACAGAGTTGGTAGCTTCATAAGATTATGTACAACAAAAAGGTTGCCATAGAGGGCCAACCAAGGGACCGTCCAAAAAACCCTGCAAACTAACTGTTCAAAGCTTCTGAAAATGCTATAGGGATAAACCCTTACAAACTGAAGACAAATAAGGAGGAAAAAAAACATTTAAACATAACTTAGAGGGAGCAGATTACTGCATATTTCTATTGCTTCTCGGCTAGACAACTGATTCCTCCTCCATGGGGAGGGCCGCTTCTGCCACTTCACCATTGATCTCACCATTAACTCTGCTGGCCTGATGCATTTCAATGAATCTCTGAAGATCCTCTTGAATTCTGTCCATTTTCCCATGCATCTCCCGGAGGCTGCTCTCAGTGTCATCTATGCGAGCGTCGTTATTGCTTACTTGATGGGAAGTATAGCTAACAGTATCAGCCATTTTCTTTATCTCCTCACTCATTTCTTTGGTATCCACAACGTTAATGGCCAGAAGCTCATAAAGCCTGCGGAGATTCTTCTTAATATCCGCCCAGTCACCTCCGTGAGCCATTATATTAACCCCAGGAGAAATGGATAAACTAGCGAACAGATTAATAGGAACGCTGACAGAATTACTGAGAGTTCTGCTATGAAGCTTAACCGGAGGGAAGAAAGATTTGAGCACCTCAAGTTCATATAACAGAGAGACTTTACCTATCTGAGAACCGTCCAACGATCCCACAGCACCCAGCACCCAGCTCTGTCCGGAGTCCAATGCCCGAACACTCCCTGTATCGCTTTGCTCTGAAACCCGAAACACTGAATGGCTGAATCCTGCACCGGAGGACAAAACTGCAAAGACGAGCCAATCTTTTATTATCGAACGAGAGATGGGGAGGACCTGCCAGGGGAGGCCTTGAAGCCACCCTTCGCTGACACCCAAGACCACCTGCCCCAAAATTCTCTGAACTTCAGGAAGACCAGAGATTGCTAAGATGGAGCTCCGAAGCGGCATTCTGGAATCGAGGGAGAAGGGAGGACCGAGGTAAGCTAAACACCAAACGTGCGAGAGGTAAATGCGAACAATCCAGAGCCTTGAGAGCATTAAAACAGACGTGACCTGATGGTTGAAGGTTCGAGGAGGGATCCACGCGGCAATAGAGAGAGAGTTGGCCTTTAAATGCATACAGCCGGCGAAGGACAAATGCAACAGATGACCGAAAATGCATAGGAGGATGGGGATCGAAGGGAGATTGGGGTAATAAGGGATGATTAAAACCATACCCAAAAGAACCAAAGACTTGTTCATGAATCTAAGCCTGCTCAACTTTATCAAAGGGACAACCCAAAAGTTAATAAATAAGTTGAGCCAAATGAAAATCGCCTGCTTCATTACGGTATATACTTGTGGGAGGGAGGGTCCTCATTCTGTTTGTAAACTCCTTGAGGGAGGGAAGCCCCGATGTTAGCCATAGTGTCCGCTGCACTATTGTTTATCCTGAGTATGTGAAGGGGCTGGAAAGAGTGATGCAAAAGGGGTTTGACTTTATTATACAGACGACGACATTTAATTGCTCCCGAGGGGTAACCATTAATCAATTTGGAGATAACATGCTTAGAGTCTCCAAAAATTAGAACCTTGCGATAGTTTTTGGCCTGAAGAAAGAGCAGACCTTGAAGCAGAGCCATCCATTCTGCTTCGTTATTGGTCCTGTTCCCTAACCCCCAGGCAAAGGAATGTTCAATATTTCCACCGGGGTCAAGAAGGACCCCCCCCCGCGCCTGCCACCCCTGGATTGCCTTTCGAGGCGCCATCAAAGAAGAAGGCAAAGATTTTCTTCTCTTTGAGCCAACTTTGAAATTCTTTACTGGATACTCGAATCTCCCAGGGTAGCAGTCTACGATTCTTGTCAGGTCGATTGAAGATGTTGTTGGACTGAAGGTAGCTCTTATCGCTGAAGAATGCTTTGCACCAAGAAAAATATGGCTCTGGAATGAATTCCTGAACGGGAAGGTTGATGTTGCTAGCAGCAAATTTCTCTATTATCATCCCTATGGTTTTGGCCGCAATTCTAGCTGGGGTAGATTTTTGCTCTTTAAAAATGACCCTGTTCCTGGCCAACCATATTTGCCAGCATAATTTTTTTGGGATGACAGCCCAAAGACGGCCCAATATAGGTTTATTGCTTAACGAACCTGGAAAATAATTATTCCAATCCTTATAGCGCTGAGCGACGTTGCTAGGGAAGTGCTGACCCATACCTTGAGGGAGGATTGCTCCCCAAACAAGGAGGGAGATTTTACATTGGAGAAAGAGGTGAATCGTAGACTCTTCTTCTGAGTTGCACAAGGGACATCGTGAAGGCCCATTTATGCCCCTTTTCCTTAAGTTTTCTGCTGTGAGAAGCTTGTTATGGCAGAGAAGCCATATGAAGCTATTAACCTTTGGAATGCAATCTGCTCTCCACACCTTCTTCCAGATTCGATCTGCACCATCTCTCTCCCTGGAAATTTTCTTAAAGCCTTCTTTGACGCTATAGTTCCCCGAATCCCCCCAGCCAATACGATCCTTCGCTGCAATCTTTGAGGGGGACATACCGTGGAGGGAGGCAAATAGAGAGTCAGCCGCTGCTCTCAACGGAGCAGGAGGAGAAAGCTCTTTCCATCCTGCCCAACGCCCTTGATCATTCCAAAGAGAGATGTCATGAAGAGTGAAGATTCCCTGTTCATTCGCCCATTCGACAAGAGGTAACTGTCCAGGCAAAGAGGAGCGCGGTGGATGACCCATAATCTTACTTTTCCAAATATCAATCCTTTTCCCGTTCCCAGGGATCCAATAGCAACTATCTTTGATTATGCTGAAGGTAGCTTTGCAAAGTTGCTAGAGGGTGGTTCCATTGCCCTCCCAATCGCTATCCAGCATTTTTGACCTGGGCTTTCTGATGTACTTTCGCCTAATAACTTCCTTCCACCATTCTTTTCTCCCTGTGACTAATCTCCAAACCAATTTGGCTCCCATAGCTCTGCTCATCTGTTCCGGGTCTCTGATGCCTAGACCACCCTGATTCTTAGCTTGTTTGACCGTATCCCATTTAACCAAATGGAATTTTTTGTTCTGAGTTTTGCCTCCTTGCCATAAAAATTTCCTGGTTTCTTTACAGATGTTATTCATAACGTTTTTGGGAGATAGAATCATGGAGCTGGTATAGATAGGATACGAGGATAGGATTGATCTAATTAGGACAGTCTTCCCGGCTATATTTAGCCATTTCGACCCCAATGCCTGGGTTTTGGCTTTTATTTTTTGAATGATAGGGGCCCACATTGAGGATTTCACAAGATTTTTAACAATGGGGATGCCCAAGTAGTTGAAATGGGTCCATAAGGGATTGGATTTTATTTGCAGGGTCTGAGAGATATGGCTAAGGGTAGCGGCTGGACTGTTCCAGCCATAGATTTGACATTTATTCAAATTGGTAGCGCTTCCAGAGGATTGAAGGAATACGTCAAGAGAGGGAAGAATATTTCTGGCTATTTGTGCAGATGCAAAGCCCAAAAGAATGGTATCGTCAGCAAAGAGAGTGTGATTAATAGGAGGGACTCCAGATCTGAAGGAAATGCCAGGAAGAGTACCTTCAGGTTGAAGCCTGTTCAATAGTCTGCTAAAGGACTCTGCTACCAAGAGATAAATGAACGGGGAGAGCGGGCATCCTTGCCTAACCCCACGAACAATTTTGAAGAAAGATGAAGGCCTTCCATTTATAAGAGGAGCTATCCAAGGGGAGGAAATACAGGCTTGAACTTGCTTAATGAAGGCGTCTAGGAACCCAAATTTTTTGAAAACCAGGAAAATGAAGGCGTGTCTTAATCTGTCGAAGGCGTTGGCCAGGTCCAGTTTAATGGCCATTCCGGGCTCTCCTCTTTTGACACTGGAGTGGATGGCTTCTTGAATAAGGAGAATATTATCACTTATTTGCCTGCCTGAAATGAAGCCACCTTGATTTGGGGAGATAAGGCGGGGGATGATCTGCTTGAGTCTCATGGATAAAACTTTGGAAAATATTTTATACGAGGAATTGCAGAGGGAAATTGGACGGAATTTATTGATAGAGGTGGGATTACGTTCTTTCGGGATCAAGGCCAAGAAGGTAGAGTTGGTGGCCCCTCCCATGTTGCCTTTTGCCATCCAAGAAATGAGGCGCATCAGATCTTTCTTAATCAAATACCAAAAGATTCTATAAAAACATATAGGGAAACCGTCTGGGCCTGGGGCCTTTTCCGGTTGAAGGCTCCATATAGCTTTCTTAACTTCTTCCTCCGTTATGGGAGCTTCAAGCCTAATTCGATCCTCTTGATTTATGAGAGATGGAATATCCGAGACCATTGTCTCCATGACATGCAAAGGAACAGGTTCTTCATTCGTATATAATTGCTCAAAGAAATTTCTTACCTCATTGGTGATGGCCGCTTGCCCTTGAAAGACAGTGCCGTCTTCAGCTTTTAGTTCCCTCATGGTGTTCCATCTCTGTCTATCTTTACATTGATTTTGAAAGTATTTAGTATTCTGATCTCCCCCTTTTAGCCAAAGAAGGCGGGAACGGAGTCGCCACCCTTCCTCTTCCTGCCTAAGGATTTTCTACAGAGTTGATTCCATCTCTATCTCCTTGACAAAGTGTTCTTTGGTGATTTCACAGGTTTCCATTTCCATTTGAAGGGATTCCATGTCTTTGATTATTAGCTCCTTTCGCTGCGTTGGATCACAATAATGATTTTTTACCCACTGTTTTAATGCCTCCTTCACCTTCTTTAGCTTTTGTTCCCACGCATACGCTGGGGAGCCTGGGATGAAGCAGCGCCAAGCCTGAGAGATGATTTCAATAATGCCTTCCGTTTCTAGCCAGATGCGATTGAACTTGAAGGGCAGCGGCCCCAGATTTTCCACGGGGGGAAAGAAAAGACTAATAGGCTTATGATCAGAGACAGAGGAACACAAAAGCTTAGTCTCCGGGTAAGAACGAAGGAGGTGAGTGCTTACCAAAAAACGGTCCAACCTAGCAGCGATATGGCCTGGTCCTATTCGTCTATTGCTCCATGTAAAAATGCCATTCTTGGGTATTATATCAGTGAGATTCCAAAGTGAAATTAGATCCTCCATCCTTTCCCCATAGGGGTCTCTGACTTTCGTTCCTCCTTTTCTCTCCTCGGGAGAGATAGTAACATTAAAGTCCCCAGCGATATAGCAAGGGAGAAGCTTTTTTTCATCAATTTGCTCCACCAGGGAGTCCCAAAATTGATCCTTTTGTGCATTCAGCGTTGGACCATACACATTCCCCAGCCAGAATATTTCCTGACTGTCGACATTCTCCAATTTTATGAACATCCAGTTCCTATTCTCTATAGCAGAGAGCAATTTAAACTGATCCTTGTTCCACCAGCAAAGAAGCCCCCCAGAGGCGCCGATGGCATCAACGGCAAGACCTGTTCCTTTTGGCCAGACTTTTTGTAATGTTTCCATACTATCTACAGCCAATTTTTTTGTCTCCTGGATAAGAAGAATGGAGGCATATTCCATTGATTTTATTCTCTTGATAACTTCTATCTTTTGATAACCCCCCAAGCCTCTACAATTCCAGGAGACGATTTTCATTATTTCCTTTGTTGTTTAAGAGCCTTTTCTCTCTCTTTTTTCTCCTCTTCTTGACTTAGAAGGTATTTGCTTGCTTGCGAAGATTTAACCAGGAAATCCAAGTTGGACTGCTTTCCTGCCGCCTTTTCCCTAGCAGCCTCTTGCTCTCTAATGATTCTATTTGATTTCCTACCCTTCTTGGATGTCGGTTCCTGTTCTTCCATTGAGTTGTCTGTGGATTCTTCTGAGTTAGCTTTTGCCCTTGATCTTGTTATTGAACCCTCAACTGATCCCTCGGAAATCTGAACTGGCTCTTTTCCCTCCGTTGGACACCCATTGCCCTCTTCCACTACTTCTTTTTCCTGATGCTGCGCTGATGAACCCAAGGCGTCTTTTTCCTTTGCCTGAGACGCGTCAGGGTGGGCTTCATGGGCTTCTTCTTCTGGGTTTTCCTCCTCCAGAACTTCGAACCTATTTCTGGAGGTGCTCTTTGCTGGGACGTTCTGCTGTTTTTGAGCTTTGACGGTCTTCTTTCCACTCGCAGTGTTCCATCCCTCACTGGCCGCGTTGTCTGGTGAGGTTTTTTCAGGTTTCTTCGGACAGGACTTGGAAAAATGGCCATATTCATGACAGTACTTACACTTGAATGGTATTTTCTCATAATCCACCGTCTGCAGGTGCTTCCAACCGTCTATGGAGAGATAGATGGACTCTGGCAAACCTTTTTCAAGGTTGACTTCTACGCATATACGAGCGCAAGAAAACATTGGGGCCTTTGGCTCGGATTTGTCAATATACCTACCTAGGGCATTCCCTATTGCTCTGAAATCCTCATCGTTCTAGCAATGGAGAGGAAGGTGAGGGAGCTTGACCCAGACGGGGACAGCTTTTGGAATGTCTTTCTCTGGGTTGAAGGATAAATCCCACTTGTTTAGATACATACCTCTTGGGCCCATGAAATAAGGCCCATTTCTGAAAATCAAATCCCGGTACTCCTTCTTCTCGAAAATGAAGGTGAAGTATCCTTTCCCACAAAAAATTTGCTGAACTTCCCCCTGGATTAGGGTTTTCCAATTTTTATTCAGCCATATCTCCACAGAACGAGGGGATGGCCAGAGACCAGTGAACAAGCCAATGAGGCCTTTTTCCGACAGGGTTACTGCTTTTCTCTTTGAGGCAATGGAGTTGAGCTTAACTTCGGGAACATCAACTCTCTTAACAAAACGAGAAGAGGAGGTCGCAGCAGGTTGGGCGATAGGCTGAGAGGCGATAATAGACTGGAAACGCTCCTCCAGTGCGTCAGGGTTTGGCAGATCCATTCAGGCCGCCGACAGGGCGGAGGCCCCCAAGCAGAGACGGCTAGGGTTTTCAAAGCTTCAGAGCGGAACAAAACGAGCAGTCTCTTAGTTATCTCCTAAAACATATCAAATCAACAACCTTAAAAAATTATCATTGGCTAGATTGGTTGATTTACATAGTTCTAAAGTGATAGTAATTAAAGAAACTACGTGCAGTGGTCAAATAGTTTGAAGTGGATGAAGTTAGGGTGAGAGTTTGTTTGGTCTGATAGATGAGGCTTATCGAGAGGGTTATTGACTGGTTGGAAACAAAGTCTTGAACTTAAAAATTGTTTATCTGTTTTATTTGGTCTTGGAATAAGTATTAAAAGTAGGGAACTAGATCTACGCTTCATAATTTTTAATATTTATGGGCCTTATCATAAGAAAGTTGATTTTTGGGATAGGTTTTTTGGATCTAAAATTTTAAAGGATCATCTCTATGTGATAGGAGGGGACCTAAATTTTACACTTAGCAAAGCAGATGTATGGGGGTCTCGATCCAAACCAGATCCTCTTCAAGACTACTTTCAGTTTCGGATGGAATCAATGGATTTGATAGATATTGAGCCTACACATATTAAACCTATGTGGTTTAACAAAATAGTTGGAGAGGCTACAATAGCTAAGAGATTGGATAGATTTATTTTTTCTAGATTGCTTATGAGGAAATTTGAAAGATGTAGATATTGGAGGGCGATGGGTGGAGGTTCAGAACATCTCCTTGTTTTATTCCAAATAGATAAAGGGGATAAAAAACCCGTTGCACCATTTAAATCCAATCTTAATTGGTCAGAGAATCTAGATTATGCCAGTTTGATTAGAGAAAATCACAAGGGCTTCACTTGTTGACCAATAACCTATCACGTTAGTTCATATTGTGGGTTTTAAAATTATAAAAAATCGAACCAATATGTTGCAGGTATTGGGGGGTGAGGGGTTTAAGGTGGGGGTGGGTAGGGTGGTTTATAAGGATTGAGGTATAAAAAGGGGTGGGGAGGAGGTTTTAAGTATTGGGAGGGGGTTTCAACAAAAAGAGTTTGGGTTTATATCTCTCGAAATTAAGGGTATTCTTTAATATCCCACGATCGCACGTGCTATGTGAGAGGTTCACTAAGTGAAGTCCCTGTGGAGAAAATTGAAAGGATTTTGACACATCTATGAATCTTCTTAATTTATTGAGTTGTGTGAAGAAAATTTAAATTGAATGGTCTATCAATCAGATGAAAACCAAGTATAAAAGATTAAAATAAACTGAAAGAAATATTGAGGAAATATACCTTAAGAAACTGGAACCATAATTAGTGAGAATTTACAAGCCTTGGTAGAGTTGGAATGGAAAAAAAATGTAATCCTAAGAGATAAAGAGGTGGAAACAGAATGAAAAGCAGAGCAGTTTGGTTGGCGTTAGGTGATGAGAACAATGTTTTTTTTCATAAATTTGCAAACCAAGGAAAAGAAGAAACATGATTTGGGAACTAAATAAAGGAGGAGGGGAAGATGTTAGGGGTTTTGATAACTTATATGAAGAAAGAGTGAGTTATTTTAAAGAAATTTACACAGAGCGAGAAAGGAATAATCTACCAAATTTAGTGCATTCTTGCTCCTACTTTTCCAGGTGGATAAAAGAGGAAGACAATGATATTATACATTGGGGAAGTTTAAAAAGGACAAGAGTCTTGGTCTAGACGAGAGGAACTCACATTTTTTTATATCCTTCTATGATATGTTGGGGATTGATATGTTAAGAGTTATTGAAAGAACTAGAACCTTGGGTTGGATTCTTCCTTGTTTTAACTCAACATTCATAGTACTTATCCCTAAAGTGGAAAATATTATTACATTTGGGTATTTCCATCCAATATCCTTATGTAATGCTTTATACAAAATCATATCAAAGATAATTTCTAATAGAATTAGACCTTTTCTCTCCTCTAATATCTCTCCTAAACAATTTGGATTCTTGGTAGAGATGAATATTCATGAAGCAATGGGAACAACTTAGGAATTCATCCATACTATAAGTTTTTATAGTAGTTCCTGCTAAGATGATAAAAGTTGATCTATCGAAAGCTTATGATTGGACTTGCTAGCTATTTATAATAGTAGTTCTTATCTAGAGTGGATTCTCCATGGAAATGGTAAATTGGATTTGGGCATGCATGATATGTTGTGAATGAATTTTTCCTTAATAATTAATGGAGCGGCTTCAAAAAAATTTATTCCAACTTCACCATATCTTTTGTTATTAGTAATGGAGGGTCTAAGCACATAACTAAATGACGAGAAAATATATAACATAATTTAAGGTTTAAACTTTGGAGAGGAGCTCAGTGATACACGTATCTTGTTTGTTGATGTTGTTTTATTATTTCGTGGAGATTCAAAGGGGGAATATTCAACATTCAAAGAGATGTTAGACAGGTTCAGTTATGCAATAGGTATGATTATTAATTATGGTGAATCATATTGTTATAATAATAACATTGATGATGTACGACTACAGACCTTTCAAGATATTTTGTTGATGGATTATTTTTATTTATATAATGGGTTTAAGTACTTGGGATTTCATTTAAAATCTAAAAACTATTTTAAAAATGATTGGGCTTGGATGATTACAAAGGTAGAAGTTCATATACATATTTGGCCTAATATATTTTTGGCCTAATATATTTTTATCCAGGGGTGGTTAATCTATTCTCATTCAATCAGTGTTGGATGATATCTCAGTGTATTGGATGATAATTTCCTGAATTCCAAAAGGAATCTTGAACAACCTACATAATTTTTTATTCAATCTATAATGGCAAGGAAAAACCTAATATGGAATACATTAGACTTTTTGGAATTTAATTGCAAAACCTAAAGAAGAATGAGGATGGGGTTGAAGAAGTTAGTTAGCTTTGGAAGAGAATTGGTAGCAAATTCAACCTGGAATTTTATCTCAAAGAAAGGAAAAATGTAGTCAGTTTTAAAATGTAAATACTTGATAGGTTATTCTCCTCTGGTTTGGATAAGAAATCAATCCAAAATTTTTAAAGGTGGTTCGATGTTTTGGAAAGCAATAAAAGTGGTGTTTCCAGTGATAGAAGATCTCCTAGCTTGGAGAGTGGGAAATGGCTAGTGTGATAATAATAGTGTTTTGAATTTGAGAACTCTAAGTGAAGCATATTTATAATAAAAACGAATATTTTAAAATCCAAAAATATTTTTAAAAGTTTGAAAAATCACCATAATACTACTACCACTTGAATATATTTTGAAAAGTTTGAAAAGATCCAAAACAATGATTCATGTGGTTTAGTTAGAATTTGGTTATCAAATTTAACCTAAAGGAGTTGATTTTGTTTTTTAGAATTTAGCTTTAAACATAAATTTTTAATGTCATGTTAGTTTTTAAAATGTTATAATGTGAAAATTATAAGAGCATAACCTTATTAATGATATATAATGATGAGAAAAAAAGTGGTAACAACTATGTGAAAAATAAACAGTAGTTGGATCTATTGAAAAATAAAACAACATTGTCTTGAAACAACATTAAAATTTTTCAACCATAGCTAATAGAATTAATAATAGATTTAAAAACAAATATTATGAAACCGTAATTTGCGTATCGTCCAACCATTTGAAATGTTCTTAAACCACATTATTATTATTATTATTACTGAAGGTAAACTAATAATATGAAATCATATGAAGCTAATATTAAACTTAGATTTAAAATTTTGATCCAATATTAATTTTTTAAACTTAACACTCTAAGCGTTTTATCTTTAAATGGAAATTAAAACAAAGATTGTGGTTGATGTAAAACTCTTTTTGAGAAATAATTAATAAGAACATCAATGAATAGATTGTAATTGTAACAATACACATTTTGTCTAGGTTAATATTATTGTGTTTACTAGTGTGACATTTCTTTATTTTTATTTGAGCCGACTATAAGCCATGAAGGAGTTACACATCCCCCAATGAAACCATATGAAGCGAATATTAAATTTAAAAAGGAATATTAGATTTAAAACATTGATTTAATATTAATTTTTTAAACTTGACAATATAAGTCTTTTATGTTTTAAAAGAAAGTTACAACAAAGATTGTGGTTGATTTATTTTATTTTTATTAAGGCCGCTAATTTTTTGTCATATTCAATTTTTTTTTTAATTTTTTTTTTAATTTGAGCAGACTATAAACCAAATGAGTTACACATCCCTTACTGATTTGTAAAATGAACCATTTGGTGCAATAAACTACTACCCAAAAAAATCAATAACTACTCACAACATAAAAATGCACATAGATACAATTAAACAGATAGAAAATGTGTACAGCATACTGAATAAACACATAATCCATAATCCACGGGAATTTAAAATAAAATAGATAAATAACTAATTAAACCACAAGTGCAATAATGCACCAAACTCTTGCCCAATAAATCACATTGACGTTGATCACCTTCCCACATAAAATATTGTTTTTTAAAATCTACATAAAATGTTATGTGCAAAGTACTCAACCAATGTTTACATAACTAAATTAAAGCAAGGATGACACAACTATTGTTTTTAGCATGCAAAATATTATAATGTTTCTCATGCTTGAAATTTATTATAAATGTTTCACATGTGTGTCAATAAATAGAATATTATTTTATATAGACAATGGGCTTGTTGACCTTTCTTAAATGGATTCTCGTATATATAGAGATATAATTTAAAATTAAAAAATATATATTTAGTATATTGAAAAAAATCATATACACTTTACAATTTAGTATTTAATACTAAATTGAAATGTTTATATATTTTGAAAAATAAAAATATAATGATAATAATGTAATATAGATTAAATTTTAATATTTTTTTAATGTAGTTTACAATTTTATTATGAAGCCTAACTTAATGGAGACATGAAGTAAGGCTTTTATATATTTATGTATAGCCACTTAGAGATTTAACCCTAGACTTTTTACTTACAACTCAGATCTCTCAATCACTTGAGCTAATCCATAGAGTTCGATTAAATTTTAATATACAATAATATTATGGAAATTAAATCATATTAAATATAGGAAAAATAAATTTGATCATATTTGAGATCATTTCTAACTTATTTTTTCACCAAAGTAAAATATCGGGATGTCAAACGTATATATAACACTAGCTTAGATATATCTTAACCATCAAGATGCTTAATAGATATGGATTAAAATATTTTTATATTGATATAATGTAAGTTATGTTTATATTAGTAACACATGCATTGATACTATAATTGTTCTTCAAATGCTTGTGTAAACATAATGTACATGTTTACATATGCATCTAATAAGATTTTAAAGACTCTTAGTTTCCTTAAAGTGTAAAAAGTTTGATCAATTTCCACTAACTTGTTTGGTTAAGGTGTGGGTTTCGTCAGCAGGGCGACTTGGGTTCAATCCCCTTAGGGGTGAGTTAGTTAGGAGGAGACACCCAAAAATCTAGTCATGTTAAGGGTTGGTGTGGCACAGGCTAAGTGCAATCTCCAGGTGATTTTGACGGCTTATATGCCCCTGGGTTGTAGTTTCGTAGCCAATGGTTGAAATGCACTAGCCCCAAGTGACGAGCATTTCTAACAAACAAACAAAAAGGTTAAAAAGATTGGTAAATCTTATTAATTTTTAAAATCCCAACCATAAAATGTTTGATCATATTTTTATAAAAAAGTATTCAAATTTCAAATCATTTTATATATTTAGTTTTTAAAATTGATCATAAAATATATACAGAAACGTAGGGAATTAGACGGTAAACTTCAAACTTGGCTAGAGGCCATGCTTGATAATAAATTTGCATCCTTTGAAGACAAGATTCAAAAATAGATAGACAATAAGATCACACTATTAGAGAATAAGTTGTACATAATGGAGATTAGATTACAAAAAATGGAAAAACAAATCCAAGAAACAAAACAATCAACCCAAGAAGGGGAGATTGATAATTTAGAAAATGTTGAGATGAAGAGAAAGATTAAAGAACTAGAAGAAAAAGTAAATAACAATCTAACCCTAAATAGTCAGAAAGGTATATTGAATTAGACCATGAACTAAACAAACAAGCCTTAAACCTCTTGATATTTTTCGGTTTGAAGGAGAAGGCTAAAGAAGATACACTAGCTCTAGTCAAGGAAAAACTACTTAAATAGTTACAAATTGAAACTATTTGTCTCATAGAAGCAAAGAGGTTGGGAAAACTAATTGAGAATAAAGACATGTTATTTCGGGTTAAGGTTATTTCTAAATACCATAAATTTGGCATACTCTGTAAAACCCCAAATATCAAAAGATCAAGGATATTTATAAATGAAGATCTCATTCTAGAAGGTCAAGTCGAACTAAGAAAGGAAGTTCAAAAGGTAAAAGAAGCTAGGAAGGAAGGAAAATGGGCGTTAATAAAAATAGAAAGATTGTTATTTGAGATAGAGACCAAAAATATAATAATAAATAGGAATTGGCACACTACAAATTCTCTCTTGGAATCGATGAGGCTTTCCATGAATAGAGGTCCCAAGTTAAGTTGGATTTCGAATTAAATTGATATTATATTGCTAATTGAAACTTGGGAGCATGAAGAATCTAAGGCCCCTATAATAGAAGGATTTGTCTTATGGTCGATATGGAACAAGATTTCTTGTCACCAAGGCATTGGAGACATATATAGCTACATTATGAACAACATTTCCCCTCAGGTTAGGCTCTATAAGAAAGATTCATTCAACCAGTACACATGGATAGAGATTACAAATATTAATGCTAAAAAATATTTATAGCAATTCGTTATTTTGCGCCTGTCAAATATAGTTTTTATAAGAAGAACAATTTAGATAAAAATTGTCCTTATAATGACATTGAACATGATATTTCTAGTTTAATAAATGAAGGAAATATCATCTTAATAGGTGACTTTAATGCTCGAATAACTAGTAAGGAGACTATTTTCTTAAGTAATGCTTACAAGTCTAATCCTGTATGGTTAGATGAAGACCTTGATTTAGCTAACAACTACAAAATAAGTTATAACTATTTTTCGGGAAATTTTGTTTGGTTTCTATCTAATCAAGATACGTAGTTCCCAAGATCTAATTATTTGAAACGGTCTTACGAAAAGACCTAATTCTAGCCAAATGGCTTGCATTCATGGGCTTGGAAGAAGTATTGTTGACTTTGTCATTTCCGATAACTATTTAAACAACCACATAATAATTTTTGACATTTTAATTGACCATGAACCTGATTCATATCATAGACCTTTAAATGTAACTCAACTTTGTTATGCATAGAAGTCTCATAGAAACAAATTCTCGGAGTCAAAAGTACAAAATCTTCAACAAAGGTAAATTTGTTTTTTCTCAAAATGATTTAAGTAATAATATGTTTCCTCTATTAGTAGGGGAAATATAGAATACCGTTATTATAATTTCTCTATAGCCATCTCCTCTTCTAGTAACAAGTTCTCTATTGAAGTGTCATATAAAAATAGAAATATAATGGCCAACCCTTTGTATGGCAAATTGAAAGAAGAGAAATCAAAGAAGCTATTGAAGAGTCCCTAAAAGTTGACAAGATAAACAAGTATAAATCCCTTATTAAAAAAAAGACCTATATAAATAATAAGCAAGAGAAGCTTTTACACCTCTCTAAGATGGATCCTAAGAAATTTTGGAGACAACATCTAACTCGTGGAACTAAATCTAATAACATGATTGCATTGAAGGATTGAAATTCCTATCTTAAGAAGCTTTATTAATCAAAATATGTGGTGAACAACATTCAACCCCTTTTTATGAAATATGGATTTTTTCCTTTAGAAGATATAAATGTTGGGATTAAGCACCTTGCAAATGGTAAAGTTAAGGACATCAAAATCTACCAAGATGAAATTCTAAAAATTGGGGGGACGTATGTCGTCATCCCTCACATCCACAAGCTCTTTTATATAGCAGTCAAGCAAAGCTTCCCTAAACCTTGGACTCAAATCCTTATTATGCCCATTTTAAAAGCGATGATAAAAATAACCCCTCTAATTATAGGACCATTATGATTATCCCTCTCTTAGCCAAGTTATATAGTATTATTTTGGAAAATAAGATTAGCATATGGCTAGAGACAAGATAAAAGAGCTAAAGGGAAATCCAATTTTAAAAGGTACCATTCCACCATAGATCAACTCATTTCTCTTAGGATCATTGTATAGGAATGTGGCAATAATAAGCCTAATATTCTTTGTTGCTTTGTGGAATTTAGGAAAGCTTTTGATACATGCCTAGAAATAACTTGTAGAAAAGATTAGAAGGGTTAAAGGTTCCTTTCGAATTTAGAGTTGTTGCAATAAGGTAGTTTAAGAATGACATTTCCTAGTTTAAAAATATTGAGGGTTGGTCAGAAGATATTAATTGTAATATAGGAGTTAAGCAATGTACCCCCTTTCCCATACCCTTTTTGGTATATATAAAGTTAGAATGCTATTTAATAGAGGCAGTCAATGAAAAATTTAGGGGTGAAATTTAGCCCATGGGCTATTTTTTGACCATTTTTTCCAAAAAATATATTCACCAATTTGCCTTCTTTTCAAAGATGATTCACAAAAATTCTATGGGATAAATTCTTTTTACTCTAAAAATTACCAAAATTATCCAAAAACTATATAGTCTGTAGAAATTTGATTTTTTTTTTTTAAATCGCCAAACATTTTATGGTTGCAAATTTAAGAATTAGTAAGATTTACCAAGGCTTTTACACTTTGAGAAAATTATGGATCCTTAAAAATTTCCCTAGCGGGATTCATTAGCATGACATTAATGTCATCATCATCCTTCTTTATGTTGATGATCATATTGTTCTTCTAGCAAGATGCCCATCTGATCTTAATAAGCTATTAAGAATTCTCAAGGATTGTTGCTCTAGTATGGGCATGACTTTAAATACTGACAAAACCAAAGTTATGTTGATAAAATCTAATAAGGTCACTTACTCTCATTTTTTGTATGATAATAACAACTGGGAGGGAGTGACTTCCTACAAATATCTTGGGATTGATATCCATGACAAGCATAGCTAAAACTACAATGTTGAGAAAATTATCAAAGGACGATGGAAAGCTTATTTTTGTCTTGAAACAATTGTAAGTCACAAAACCTTGTGATGTGGGATAAAAATAAATTCGTCTTTGAAACTCTTGTCACTCACGTTATCCTTTATGGGTGTGAAGTTTAGGGTTGCAACCTCTCTAAAGAATATTGGAGAATGATTGAACAAATCCATAAGCATTTTATAACTTACAATCTTTAAATTAAAAGCAATACACCAAGTTATATTCTCTTGATTGAAGCGGGTCTTTCCCCATTGAGGGCATAGCTATGACTAGGTACCTAATATACAAGAACAAATTAAATAACTTGGGAAACTATAGACTTCCAAAAAAGTGTTTTAAATTTCGGTCAAAACCACCTAAGGCTCAAGCAAGGTTGGCATATAGATGTTCAAAGATAAGTTGTGGTATGATGAAAATTTAGATGATAAAAGAATTTTAAGATATTACAAGGAGGCCATTAACCATAATCTTGAAGATCAAAATTATATCTTTGTTTTAACTAGCATAAAGAGGAAAATCCACATAGCTAAAATAAGAACTAACTCTCATGTGTTGCATAGTTAAACGAGGTGTTGGAACTTTCCTAAAACTCTATGGGTTGAAAGGATCTGCCATCTTTGTGAGACTATGAGTGTTGAAAATGAAAAACACTTCCTCTTAGATTACCCTACGTACACCCACATAAGATCCGAGTTTCAAAAAAATTGTTATAATACGAACCTACCCAACCTTCTATCTCATCAAAATTATAGGAATGCTCCTCTCAACGCTTTTTAAACACATAAATAAAACTCTAAAGCAAACCAAGTAGTTCTTTACTTTTCTTTTTTAAAGTTTGATAAACCGAAATTGATCTAAATAAACATTAACTATCATCATCATCATTATCATCAAAATACTTTTATCTTATAAAATTTAAAAAAAAATTACACTAATATATATATATATAAACCAAAACAAAATTATTATATTTTTTCTTGCTTAAATACTATCACATATTTTATCTACCTACTTTCAATTTTGAATAATATTTTTGTTACACCTACCTTTCAACTATAAACACTACTATACATGTACTTATTACCATCGATAAAATGTTCAATTATATTTTTCTATTAAATATTGATCCACTATTTTGTCTATCTACTTTTGTGTAATGTTTTTAATACACCTCAATTTCAATTTTAAATGTACTTATATGTATCGAGTAATTATTATTAAATATAACCAATTATATTCATCTATTAAAGATTAGATAATTCATTTGAATAATTTATTTAAACGATACCTATGATAAGTCCAACAACTCTTTGAAAATATTATTTATTAATTATCTAATATGACAAAGCTAATTTGGCCCTCCATGTATAAATAACCATTTTTGTTCATATAGTTTAATCCTACCTAATTGCCACCATAAAAGTTCTATGCATTTGAAGCGAAGATGGTCTTTAAAAGTGAATTACATGATTTTCTCCAATTTAATACTAAGCAAGTTGCTTGCCATGGACACCCCCTGTTCCCCGACAAGTAGCATGGCATGCATTTCACTGCTTTTTATACCAAGCAAGGTTGTAAATTAAGGGGTCAACACTGCTTTTTATACCAAACAAGGTTGTAAATTAAGGGGTCAACATTTCCATATATTGGATGGAGGTCACCAACTGACCCTACACAAAATCTCAAAGGATCATCAAACTAAGGTGCTTAACTTGGGGTTAGGAATAAATACCAATATCATATGGGAGGTGTTGAACAATTTTATGTGAATTATAAGCAAAAGTGGTATATGTGACAAATTATAGTTTACTAGGTTTGCGAATGCGAATCTTTTAGTGATAAATACTTTAAATAATTAATATGAGTAATAATTGTGAAATAAAGGTAGTTTAAGAAGTAGTGTGTGCGTTATAAGCTTTCTTAGTTAGTTTATAATTGAATAGATTATAATTTAATTTGATAGTGTGTGCACGTGTGCGTGTGTGTATGTGTGTGTGCATGTGTGTGCACCTGTGCATACGTGCATGTGTTTCATTATTTATTTTGGTTGTTTTTACAATCCCTTGGTTCATGAGGCATTAGTCTCATCAAAAGCTTTAATTTTTACTAATATAGACATTGGCTTTGGGGTGCAAGTCTTTAAGTTGAGTTGATAGTATTCCCTAAATTTTTGCAAGTCCTTGAGTGATTGCTATCATACTCACAAATTAAAGAGGAATTGAATTTACACAGTGGACATTGGGAATCAATGTTCTATGAGTATCTAGATAAGGCACATCAAGGTTTTCTAAGAAAATAATGCATACAAGAAGTAGAGGGTTCATAGTAGAGTCAACAGGGTAGTGACCCTTTGATGTAGAGTAAAGGAGGCCATATTGAATTGAGTAGACCAAATCCATGATTTGGGTCTTTGCCATTACACTATAAGCTCTAGTTATTGTAATTTTTTGCTTTATTCTATTGGAAATGGCATGCAAAATGTAAACTTTGTTGTCTCATATAGCCATTTGGTCTTGTCGATGGTTATATATAGATAGGAGTGAGTTACTAAGTGGACAAACTCAACATTCTCAATGAATTTATTATTTCTAGCAATGTAGATTATGCATTGATTTATTCATTTTTTCCAAATTTCAACGGTCTAGGTTCTCTTAAAATGGGCCAAAATTCTTAGGACTAGAGTTCCCACCAATAAAGTGGAACTATAACTTCCAACAACATTCATCTGGATCTAGCGAAGTAATTATGTTGAAAAGAGTTGAGTTTGTCTACTTTTCTTTTTTAAATTAACATTATTTATTTTTGGGCTAGAGTCAAGTACTTATTCCCCCAATCCCTCTACGCCTCTATCCTATTGCTAAAGCCTATTTGTATCTACCAAAATTAGGCTTCGAGAACTAGAGTTAATGAATTATTATTCGTGGGAGAAGTAACTTCAAGGATTTCCAGTTCTAGCCCTCCCTTTGAATCAAGCCTAGGCCAATCATAAAACAAACTCCCACTAATTCACTACTAAACCACAACTTATCTATAAAATTGTGACTATAGTTGTAAGTCCACTTATTAACTACCAAGTAGTGTGAATGTGGAGGGAATTGGCCATTTTCCCACTATTCAAAATAACAAGAAAGGAAACCAAAAAATTTAGCTTGAAATCCAATAAGAATAATTTTGGATTAATGGAATTGCAAATATAGAATATTAACATGGCACAATCATGTTGTAATAGGGTGTTTTAGGAGTCCATCTTTGCATTTAAAACACCAATTTCATCAATAAAAAATTACAATTTCAAAATAAATTATCTAGAAGAATTTTGGTAATGCAAATTTAATAATTATAACTAATAATATTTAAATGTGTTCTTTCTCTTTATAAGAACATCGATTTTTTCATTTCTATCAACATTTTTTGACACAATTTTGAGGGAACCCGATAAAAAATTTGAAGAACTTTTCAAAATCTCAAAGAAGAGTGTTTAAACTTGCATAATATGGGTGTTTTGGGGCTATTTGAGGATGTTAAATCCATTTATGCATTCAGAAACACTATTTGAACAACACAAAATTCTTATTTATTAAAAAAAACAATCGCCCAATTTCAATCTAAAACTCACTGAATGAATAAAATCATCAAATTTTTAAACTTTTCTCTTTCATTCTCATATATATATAACATACACACTCACATCATACAAAAGCATACTTAAAATATAAAAAATTAAATAATACACAATTTTGTTATTTGTTAAGGTGGTTGAAATTGTTAAAAAAAAAATTAATATTACACCATCAACCTAAAAACCAAAACCAAAACCAAAACAGAATATTTTGAAGACATAGAATCATTTTTACAATTAATAAAAAACGGAATTTCAAGCCATAAAATATTTTACTATGTCACCAAAGATGGGATAACCTTCTCTGAATGTTTATCAAAAAATCAAAATAGTTTATTTTTTAAACTCTTCTAGGTAAATGGTTATCATCTATATTATTCTATTTTATTAAAATTACATAATTTTATATTGTGATGTCATTCACTACGTATGATATCTCACAAATTTTCACACCAAACTTTATGAAAATAAAATTTTCTTTATTAAAAAAAACCATGACAGAGAAAGGCCATACATAGACATACATGTATGGCCATGAGGTGGATGGATTGGAGATGTGCGTATATATGAGTAAAGAGAACATGGCCGACAGGGACCATCACAAGGGGAGAATGGAGGAAGGCCACCCGGGCGTCTTTTTCTCCGACAGCTGGCAGTTCTTTCGGCCACAACAATCCTCAGCAGATTTTACTCTGACAATTCCGAGAGTTTTTCCGGCGGGCCCGCGCGCTCTCAACTCTCGGGACCACATTTTTCTCAGAATTGAAAATGAAAGCGACGCCCGTCCTTGTCGATTTCTTGTTGTCGGGACTGGGGTCCGCCCTGTCCGACAGAAAGAAAAAAAACTATAAATTCTCGTCAATGGCTATAAATAAATAAAATATAAAAACTGCCACTCTGTATAATGATGAAATCGTGGAATTTGCTTTAAATTTATCTGCGATGGACTGTACCGTTTTATAAAGGAGCTCATTCTTTTGGCGAAAATTTTGCTTAAAATTTAGTAAGAATTGTTGAAATTGTAGTTTTAGTTTGTTTTTTTTGACCATGGGAACAGCAACCTCCCAAGGGTATATCCAACAGCCCGCAAGCCAGATATACCAGTAACTTGTGACTCAGCAGGGGCCGAGACGTCTCGAAGCCCACCGGGGTGAGCCTCTATCCCAGGGGTCGCCTACCCTTCGAGCCTTGTCACAACGGGCCAAATGAACAACCCTAACCCCCGCGGGTTTTGACCCTGTGACCTCCAAGGAGATAACACATGTTTTTGTAGTTTTAGTTTGTTGAAATTGGGTAATTGAGGTGTCTTGGGGTTATTTAGGGCACTAAATTCATTTTTGCAACCAAAATTGTAATTTCAGTAACCAAAATAGCAATTTCAGCAAAATATTCTTCCCCGGATTCTGACAAATTTGACCCGCAAAAGGTGCAAATGGTCTAGAGTTTACCTCACTCCTCCTCAAAATTTTGATTCAAAATTTGAAGATTATTTGATCATTTTTATTTATTTATTTTTTTGAAAAAAAACATGTAACTTGATATTATGAAGTGAATTAAAGTTATAATATTTTGTTTATATGTAACCAAAATATGTTTAGAAAAGAGTTCATACTATCCCCAACCAAATAGTAATGCTTGATAATAATAAAAAAATCAACAAAGCTTTTAGCTAACAAAATATGTTATCACATATTTCTACATATCTAACTTAGAAAAAGAGTATGCATATAACTAGTACAGTTGTAATGTTTGACTGCTGACGATGATATGATCATATAATTCCTCTACCACCAAAAAACTTTCTGGAATCTATAGCTCTTTCTTAGATAAACTATCTGCAAGAGTGTTTAACTCTATATATATGTTAGAAGGAGAGACTCATGAAGTATGTGAGAAGTGATTTGGTATTAGTGCACCAATGCTCTAACTGGGAAATGTGGATGTCACAACATCCATTAATCTAATTGATTGTGATACGTGAATCCCCAAGAATTTGAATGTACTGAATGTTGGAGTTGATGGCAAATTTCAATAATCCCCATAGTGCTAACAATTCAGATGTTTGATTAGTGCCTTCTCTGCATCCAAACTTTAAAAGAAAAAAATGATAATCTGAGTGGTATGTTACCATACCTCCACCGCATTACCATCTTTGGAGGCCATGTCAAAATATTCCTAGCACTTAGTTTTGTCGATGAATGGCTCCTTCACAGGACATAGAGGTTTGGTTATGGAAGGTCCCCAACCAAACCTTCCATAACCAAACCTGCCTTCCTCATCCATTGCTCTACAGAAAGTCAACGTAGATATTTATCACACAGAATAGAACCCCATTGTCCTGAGTCAAAGTTCCCACGCCAAAGACTTTTCAATCTAAGTGCTTGGCTGGACCGAGGAAGATTTTTCAATCCCCAACCTCCCAAAGATTCGGGAAGGCAAACTTGTTCCCATTTCCCAAGATGGTATTTCATCTTCTCACTAGAACTTGACCAAAGAAAATTCATCCTTGTTTTTTTTATATTGTTTACGATAGTGGAAGGGATCCCTTCTAAAGCCATCCAGTAAATAGGGATGCTTTCCAAAGCAAGTTTAACCAAAATGAGCCTCCCACATAGAGATAACCATTTGTAGCACCAATTACTCAGTTTTGTTTTCAATTTTCCTTTGAATCCAAAGCCAATCATTGATGTGATAACAATTAGGTTTTGATATATAACCGATATATTTCATACTTGCCTCAATAGGATCCATTCTGTAAGGAAATAAATTAGATACTTGAGTTGGGTGCTCCTCCTGGACATCAAAGTATAAGAAAGCTAATTTGTGTTGTCTGACCACCATCCCAGAAGCCAAACAGAATATGTTAATGATTTGGTGATATTTCTCCCATTCTTCAAGGGAGACAACCCCAAATATTAAAACATCATCGATGAAATGCAGGCTTGCAACCTCAATATGCGGATAGATCTTTATCCCTTTCAAATAATGTTCATATTTTCCATGAATAATCAATCGACTAAGTCCTTCAATAGCCAATAAGAACAATAAACATGAAAGAGGGAAACCCTGCCTGAGTCCCCTCGTACTCCTGAAAAAGGAGAGGTTGACCCATTCACCAAGACCATGAACCAGACAGAAATCACACAAGCCATGATTGAGTCTGTAACATCAAGAGGAAGGCCAATTTGAAGGAGTAAAATCCTAAGGTATACCCAATCAACTTCGTCATAGGATTTTACAAGATCCATCTTCAAAACAAGATGGGATTTTCTTTACCTTAATAGTGGGGAGTCCTTCCTGGGAAACCCCCACTGTGTAATGAATGATTATATTATGTAGAAAACTGAACTATTCTTTTGAAAATCCCCTTGCTAGAACAGGATTGATCCTATCAGCAATGAACCTGGAAATGATCTTGTATATTAGGTTACATAAGGAAATAGGTCAAAAATCATTAAAGTCTAAGGCTTGGATCTCTTTGGGATTAGTGAAATGAAGGTTGAATTTTGAAGCACCAGAGACATATCCCTTCAACCTAGATTCCTCCACAATCGCTAGCAAGTCCTCAGCAATGATATTAAAGAAATTTCTAAAGAATTCCACAATCCAACCATCTGGGCCTATACTCTTATCATTGGTCATCTTCTTTAAAATACCCTCAATTTCTAGGATAGAAACGACCCGACCAGTCAGAATACCTTCTTCTTTTGTAAAAAATATAGGAAATAGATTTAGGACCCTGAGTTGTGCCCCTATCTCCTACTTACTAGATTCACTAAATATCTAGCCAAAAAAGTTAACAACTTTCTTTTCTATGTCATCCTAAGAACAAATCTTCTCGCCAGAACAAGTTTTCAAATCCTAAATGGAGTTTTAAGTATGATGATGAGAGGTGTATTTGTGAAAGAAGCTGGTATTAGCATCCCCCTGAGAAAGCCAAATCACCTGACTTTTAAGTCACTGGAACTCCCTTTTTATTTTCAAAATATGATTTTTCTGGCCTTCCAACTGTTGAAGGAGTGTTTTGTCTTCAGTCAAGAAGAGACCCGAAGCATTCCTACAAAAAAATAGGGGAATATATTCTTTAATGTTAACCAGATCGTGTTTGAGAGTCGTCTTCTTCCCCTTTTCCCATGAAATGGTCTCCGATTTCAATAATTTCAATTTATGCATCAAACCATGCATAGCAATATCATCAAGGATAATGGGATGCGTAAGCCAAAAATCTTTGATGAGTTGATTGAAAGTCTCATCATCCAACCAAACATGGTTGAATTTAAAGGGAAATTGTTGTTTTTTACCGTCCAATTCCCATTGTAAGTAAATGGGAATGTGATTTGAAACCTTAGATGATAAGAACCAAGAACAAAACTTGGAAAAATACCCTATGAGGTTCTCATATACAAAGAAGTGGTCTAATCATTTTGCAATTGCTGTGTCTCTTGTTCGACTGTTCCTCCAAGTCAGAACCATAAAAAATGGCATTACATTGATTAGATCTGCAATAGAAAAATGTTTGCAAAGTAATCAACCATGGGGTCCAACCTAGATACCAATCCCCAAATCTCAAAATCCTCAAGGGTCAAGTTAAGATCTCCCCCTAAGATCAAGTTGGGTAGCTGCAAATATCCCTTGTCTGCCACAAGCCTCCAAAAAACATCCCTATCAAAATAAGGTCTGTAGAAATTAAGAAAATGAAAATTTCCATTACAACCTTTTATTTTCCCTTCCAAAAGGTTACCTGCACAAGTAATAAAAGGACTTAAATCTAGAGCCATAGGGTTCCAAACCACTTGGATCCCACCCGATATCCCCATAGAATCAATAGCACAACAATGACAACCAAGAAAAATGCGAAGAATAACCTCAGAAGCAATAGAGGCCGCACACATAGTTTCTTGAATGAAGACTAAGTCTGGTTTTATCACATCAAAAATACGTTTGAGGGAAGTTTGTTTGTCTCCCCCCCCCACTTCTGTGCACATTGTAGGATGTGCAAATAATTGAGAAACACTGTCAGTGGCTTATAAGTCTTTAAGAGTTCATAAAGTAGAGTTTGTTTGAGGTTGTCGAGCCAAGGATTTGGGTATGGAAGAAAGAGGAATATAGGAAGGTGACCCAAAAACATAAGCCTCACAAAAAGGAATAGGATCAGGAGCACTAGGCTTTTTCTTCCTTTGTTTTTGAATAGTGACATTCTGGAATCTAATCAAATTGATGTGTGATATAGATGAGTATGAGGGTTTTTCAGAGAAGACATTGAGGGGTTTTATGGATGGTTGTTGTGGGGGTTGTATGGATGAAGGGAGATGTGAAATAATGGTATCTGAAGACTCAATGGGGGTATCTTGTAGTGAAGGACAATCGATCGAAGAAGAGGGGTTAATGGACATTGCAATAGGATATGAAGGAATGCATGATTCTCGAGGGCCCATCAATTCAAGTGTTACCAGATATTTCGATCCAGTAGGGGGATAAGGGTATCTCACTGTTGGGACCATGCCAAAAGAAATGGATAAACCCATATCAGGTGTCAGACATAGAGAAGAGGAAGGACCCAATAATCCACATTACGCAGTCCGAGGAGAAGTGACAAGTCGAGAGGGTGGAAACACTTCTGACCTAGGGCTTGTAAGATGGTCGAAGATTGGATACAAATAATGCCTCCCAGCTAGGTCACCCTTGAGAATAGGACACTAGCCCCATCTAGGTCCCCTAAATGAGCAGAAGAAACAATCAAAATCTCTTCAATAATATACCTTTCCTCAAAACATAATTGCGAAAGAATATTGGGAAAAATTTTAAGCAAGTACCCAACAAGGAGGATAATATTGTGTCTGCAGAAGCCTCGTTGTTATTTTTTGTAAGATTATAATAGTATAACTTAAATTGCAAATGAATAATAGGATCTCTAGAAGAAAGTGTAAATTTTCCTTTAATATTCAACTAGGGCTAAACAGTGCATGCAAAATATCAACTGATAACCACACATGAATATATTTTACAGTATGTAGCGGAATATAAAACTGAGAAATAACTCACAATTGACACTATTACTTTGGGTATGGAAACCCCTGGAAAAAACCAAGATGGGAAAACCGGTGCAACAGTCAGATATAGATTTTATTATGAAAAAATATGGAACTTTTACAATCACTACAAATTCACCCAAACCTGGCAAATGCAGTACCTTATAGAATCAGTCGATAAATCCCAACTAAACCTCAACACCCTGCTGTGTGAGTGTACGACCCAGTTGTACGAAGCTTGATTATCCTGTTGCTCATTCCTCCGTCTTCTCAGCTAAATCCTCTGTCTAACTTTCTCTCTCTGTCTATATCCTGTCTCTGTCGGAATACAAGTGTGTGTGTTCTCTCCACCAATTGATCTCTCTTTTATAACTTTAGGTAAAGCAAAAACCCTAATTTCACTTTCACTTTAACTAGTGGTAAAGTGAAAACCCTAATTTCACTTTCACTTTAACTCCTGGTTCACTAAAGTTAATTTAGATCCCTTTAATTTATTTTCCAAAGTAAACTTAGGAAAAGTAAATTAAATACAACTGGTTTCCTAATTTAAGTCTTCTGCATGCAAGAACACATGCATGCAGGAAGACCTTCCTTGTTGCTACTAGTTTAACATTCCCTCTCAACGAGGAAGGGATTCGGTAGCAACCCCAACTTATCCTCGAACTTCAAAAAAATATGTCTACAAAGTGCCTTGGTGAAAATTTCTTCCACCTGCTCATCTATCTGTATGTACTCCAACCGAATGGTTCCCCTCTGAACACAATCTCTCAAGAAGCGGTATCTGATGTCTATGTGTTTGCTCTAGTCATGGAACACTGGATTCTTAGATAGCTTGATGCCACTCTGATTGTCACACTGAACTACTGTAGCCTCTAGCTCACACTCGAACAACCCTGCAAGTAACTTCCTTAGCCACATACCCTTACAAGCATCCATGCTAGATGCCATATACTCAGCCTCTGCCGAGCTCAATGCAACTGACTTCTGCTTCCTACTGAACCAAGAGACAACCCCTGATCCAATACTGAAACAACAACCTGAAGTACTCTTCCAGTCCTCTATGAAACCTGCTAACTGTACACTCCCCCTGCGCTCATAAACCAATCCATACTCCACTGTACCTCTGATGTAGCGAAGTATGTGCTTCTCAGCCGTCCAATGCACTCTCTGAGGGTCCACCATGAATTGACTCAAATATTTGACTACAAAGCTGATGTCTGGTTGATTGTTGACCAGATACATAAGTGATCTGATAAGCTGAAGACACAAGGTAGAATCAAATCCATTTGATCCTGATGCATCAATATTCCTCCAGTTGGAAACTAGAGGTATGGCCACAGGCTTGTAGTCCTCCATCCTGAAACTCTTCAGGATCTCTACTACATACTTCCCCTGTCCGATGAAGAAGCATCCATCTCTCTGCCAAACCTCCAAGCCCAAAAAGTAATGCATAAGCCCAAGGTCTTTCATCTCAAATTCTACTACAAGGTTGGACTTACAGTCTCCAATCAACCTCTCATCTCCTGTCAAAAAGAGATCATCCACATATAAGACCAATATGAGAGGAACCTCACCTGTCAAGAAGTGCATGTTGTGGTTAGCCTCACTCTGCTAAAATCCCATCTCTCGTAGACAGCTGTTAATCCTCGAGTACCCTGCTCGAGGTGTTTGCTTGAGGCCATAAAGAGCTCGATGCAGTCTGCATACATGTGTCTCCTTGTTCTCCACATAAAACCCCTCTGGCTGCTCAATATACACCTCCTCCTCTATCACTCCATTGAGGAAGGAAGTCTTGATGTCCATCTGATGGACACTCCAACCCATCTTAGCTGCCAGTGAGATAATGGTCCGAATGGAAGAATACTTGGAAACAGGGGTGAAGTTTTCCTCATAATCAATACTCTCCTTCCATGAAAACCTATTTTCCACGAAGCACGCCTTGTACTTCTCCATGCTTTCATCTGCCTCATGCTTCACCTTGTAGATCCATCTGGATCCCACCACCTTTTTCCCTTCTAGCCTCGGCACAACCTCCCATAACTGGTTTTTCATAATGGATTCATACTCCTCAACCATAGCTTCTTGCCACACATCATGTTGTGTAGCCTCCCCGAAGCTAGAAGGTTCAGAGTTAATCAACTCTGTCATCAGTGCCATATAACTAAGCCTATCTGGTGGTACACTCCGTCTAAAATATGTCTATGGAGGATCTACCTGCCTGTAATCCTGCACTATGGATCTAAACCACTAAGTCCTTGGCCTAGTGTCAACCCGTTGTGGCTGCTGGATATATGTCTCCTACTACATCAAATCCTTCAAGTCAACAACTGAAGGATCCTGTCCACCTGACTCCCTCTGACCACTAGAACCGGTGCTCTATGTCTGTACCTATACATGTACATCTGGCTCCTCCAACTTGGCTCTCAACTCCTGTGTTGGCTGCTTCTCTGCCAGTAAGTCCAGAGATCTCCGCAAGGCCTTGTCCTCATCGAACTGGACATCCTTGCTCACAATGATCCTCCTGCGAGTAGGAATGTAAACTCTATATGCCTTCGAAATCTCGCTGTAACCAACATGTAACCCCCTTCTCTCCAGAAGGGTCTAGCTTCTTCTTATTGTCAGCATGAACATGACAATAGTAGACACTGCCAAATATGCGAATGTGACTCACATCTGGCCTAGTTCTTGTGAAGACCTCCTCCAGTGTCTTCCTCCCCAAGGCTATGTGGGGACACCTGTTCTAAATGTATACTACAGTCCTGTATGCCTCGGACCAGAGGAATAGTGGTAATCCCTAATCAAATAGCATGGCCTTGGCTTCTCCAACCATGGTCTTGTTCTTCCCCTCTGCAACTCCATCTGTTGTGGGGTATGGGGCACATTGTGCTCCTTCTTGATCCCCTCAGTCAAAAAATACTCCATGAACTCATTGGAAGTGTACTCAACCCCATTGTCTGTCCTCACCACTCGAATCTTCTTTCCTGTTTGGTTCTCCACAAGATTCTGGAACTCTCGAAACCTCTCAAAGACCTCTGACTTGGCCTTCAAGAAATAGATCCAGGTTTGCCTGGAATAGTCATCAATGAAGGTTACGTAGAACTGTAACCATTGAACAAATGGACACTCATAGGTCCACATACATCTGAATGCACCAATTCCAAGGGCTCCTTAGATTTGTGCTCAGTCTATGGGAAAGGCTTCCTGATGTTCTTCTCCAAAGCACATCCCTTGCAGTGGTTATGTTTTTCCTCCCGTACCTAAGGATTCAGGAACTCCAATGACTACCTGTCTCAAATGATTCAGTGCTCCATGGTGTAAGTGTGCCATCCTCCTATGCCACAACTCACCCTGACTGCTACTACCTAGAGCCTTTGCAGGCTCAAAGTGTAATCTTTACACTTTCCTGCTCCTTCTGCCAATCACCCGCTCCAAGCTCCGATCTGACCCCTTGGGCCTGATATACACTCTATGGTGACGAAACTTCACTTGATATCCCTTGTCCTCCAGAGTGGAGACTGATATAAGGTTCTTGGTCAGTCCTGGAACATATAACACATCAGTAAAACTAATGGGTTTTCCAAACTCCCTCTCAAATGAAACAGTGCCAACTCCCTACGCCTAATATCGCACATCTTCACCCAACTCAACGTGGATCCCTGTTCCATCATCCTACAAGTCGTTGAAGAATATATTCTATCCAGTCATGTGACTAGATGCTCCACTATCAATGTACCATATGCTGCTCCTTGTGGTGCTTGCCATGCAAGCTATCAAACAAAACTCCTCATCGAAGTTCCTGCTAAACTCATCCACCTCTGCAGATCCATCCATCTGAGTGTTACTCTTCTTCTTTCTATCTAGGCACTAGGAGGCAAAGTGTCCCTTCTTGTGACAGATAAAGCACTTGAACTTTGACATGTCAAGGTTCTTCTTACCATCCTTCTTCCTCTTTGCCTTCCCCTTGCTCTTCCCCGTAAGGGCTAGAGCCTCCTCATCCACAATCTGTGTGGCACTGCTGGATGAGCCTGATCCTTGACCCATGTGGGTCTCCTCCTCCACAAAGTCATCCCATAGTCTCTGCCAATCAGGGAGATTCTCCCTAGCCACAACACCTTTGACAAAGGTGTCCCATGGCTTAGAGAAGCCATTGAGGGCTATCCGAACTAGCTCCTCATCATCAGTTTTAGATCCATCAACTCCAAGCCCATCCTTGATCTGTGTGAGCCTCATGAGATAAGGAACCACTCCTTCTCCCTTGGTAATCTTGGTGTTGCACATCCTCTCTTGTAACACCATCCTCCGGTTCTCATTCTTGCTCTGGTACAGACTTTCCAAAGCCTTCCACATCTCCAATGCGGTCTTCTTAACAAAAAGGAGAGGGAATATATGGTACTTCACTCCATCCATGATAACCAATATGGCTTTGGAATCAATCTCCTTCTAGGTTATCAGATCTGTCAGATCTGTGGGTGCAAATTTTGTGGAGTCAATATGCTCCTCGGCATCAATGACGTCTAGGATCCTTGTGATCCTCTCTTTCCATGTAGGAAAATTTTGAGCATCCTGGAGTCTATCCTCAACTCTCAACTACATGTCCATAGTGAAGTGTACTTTTCAAACCCTAGATCTGAAAGTCTAGGTTTGTGTCTTCCTATATACATGCCCCTGATTTATCACTGCTGCTAGAAATCTCTCAGCTTTAGCTCACCAAAGCTTTGATACCATGTAAATTTTCCTTTAATATTCAACTAGGGATAAACAGTGCATGCAAAATATCAACTGATAACCACACATGAATATCTTTTACAGTATGCAACGGGATATAAAACTGAGAAATAACTCACAACATCACATCACAATATTGACACTATTATTTTGGGTATAGAAAGCCCCGAAAAAACCGAAGATGGGAAAATCGGTGCAGCAATCAGATATAGATTTTATTATAAAAAATATGGAACTTTTACAATCACTGCAAATTCACCCAAACCTGGCGAATGCAGTACCCGAAAAAATCACTGGGAAAATCCCAGCTAATCCTCAACACCCTCCTGTGTGAGTGTACGATCCAGTTGTACGAAGCTTGATGATCCTGTTGCTCGCTTCTCCGTCTTCTCAGCTAAATCCTCTGTTTGACTTTCTCTCCTTGTCGGTATCCTGTCTCTATTGGAATACAAGTGTGTGTGTTCTCTCCACCAATTGATCTCTCTTTTATAACTTTAGGGGAAGCGAAAACCCTAATTTCACTTTCACTTTAACTAGTGGTAAAGCAAAAACCCTAATTTCACTTTCACTTTAACTAGTGGTTCACGAAAATTAATTTAGATCACTTTAATTTATTTTCCAAAGTAAACTTAGGAAAAATAAATTAAATACAACTAGTTCCTAATTTAAGTCTTCTGCATGCAAGAACACATGCATGTAGGAAGACCTTCCTTCTTGCTACTACTTTAACAGAAAGACACAGTAGAGAAATAAAGAACATAAGAGTTTATCTTGGGAAACCCAATCGGGAAAAACCCAACAATATTCGTATAAAGATGGTAGCTTCTGAGAATAGAGTACAAGAATGAGAGAGAGAGAGATGGAAAAGTCTCTCCAAGATAAAACCCCTGAAAACACTTCTTCTTATTGGTGCTGTGAACTTCTCTTGGGGTGAGTGAACTTGTTTGTGTTGGATGAGTGAGTAAATGAGGCACACTTTCTCTCTATTTATACATATTACAAAACTGACTTTTACCCTAACTGGGCCGAATTGTCTAAGTAACTGGGTCGACCTACCTTGGGGAAATATAAAATTAATATTTATTTTATTCTTTTCTTTTCGTAATCTTCCCAAGGTTTACATTGATTCTTTCTAGGGTTTACATAAACAATTATATCAACATAATATCCTATAGGAGGTACAAGGAAATACAGTATAAGTACAATAAGGATAAATTTTGAAGTTGCACGGATTCCAACATTCCCTTTCAACACGGAAGGTATTCTTCATATATGGTCATCATCAACATCACAAACATCTGGGTCTCTTATGTACATGTCATTTGTCTTGATCATCTATATACATGCTGAAGGTTTTCAACACAGTCTCAGTTCGTTGAGAGGTGCCATCATGTATTTGATCCGTGCATCCCATCGGTAGATCTATTAGATCTGCAACTCTACACAGTCCATCAGAGAGTACAACAATCAACATCTCATCTACTATGATTCCGTCTCTACTTGATAACCAAGAAATTCTTCACATGACCATATACTACTTGTTCATCTCAAGTGATGATGGGATTTATTCCACTCCATCCCGAGAACTAGGGCGAATAGAGGTCACCAGTGTACATGGCCATCTACTACATGTTCGTATCTAATACCGATGGGATTTATCCCATACTAGGCCTAGAACCAGAATGAGTAGTGGTCACTAGTGCAAACGATCGTCTACTTCTTTCCCATCTCAGTATGTCAATGGGATTTATCCCATACCAGGTTGAGAACCAGGGCGAGTAGAGCTCACCAATGTACACGACCATGTACTTCCTATTCGTCTCTACTGTCGATGGGATTTTTCCCATACCAGGCTGAGAAACAGAATGAGTAGAGGTAACCAGTGTACATGACCATATGCTACATGTTCGTCTAACAATTCCAATGGGATTTATCCCATAGCAGTTTGAGATCCAGAACGAGTAGAAGAAATAGTGTGAAAGCAATGTAGATGTTTGTCTCAACTTTTCCTCTCCATGAGGGATCCATTTTCTTCTAATCCAAGTCTTATACGAAAGTATATTCAAATTTTTGTTCCAAGAAGAGGCTAGGTAAGAAAATCTGCAGTCTGGTCATATATCATAACATAATGTAACTCGACCACACATTTCTGCACCATATCACGAATGTAGTGATATCGAATCACTATATGCTTCATCTTATCATGAAACATGGGATTCACTGACATCTGTATACAACTCTGATTATCACAATTGGTATTGGTATATGAACAAACAATACTATAAGGAGTTTTCAAATCCATACTCCTTCTCAGGTTGTTGTATTGGAATCCATATACCTGGCCTCTGCAATGTTGAGTGCTACTCAAGTCTACTTCCTGCTACACCAAGAGATCACTGAAAAACCAAAACTGAAGTAACATATGGAAGTACACTTCCTATTTGCAGCACACCCGACCCAATATGAATAATAAAATCCTTGCAATGTCAAATCACATCCTAAATCATATCTTAGTCCATATCCCACAGTGCCATGTAAGTATTTGAGAACATGTTTTGTAGTAACCCATTGAATCTTCCTCATATCACTCATAAAATGGCTGAGAGTATTCACAACAAAATATATATGCGGTCTGGTGTTCGTTAGATACATATGAGATCCAATCATCTGGCAATACATGGTGGGATCAATAAAATCATAATCTAAAGAATATTATCTCATCTTCTTCAGATTTACATCCATTGTATTAGCCATGGACTTGTAGTCCAACATCTTGAGTCTCTTCAAAATATCAATGGTGTATTTTCCTTGACTTAGGAAAATTTCCTTCTGCCTTTGCCATACTTCTAGTCCCAAGAAGTAATTCATCAATCCAATGTCCTTCATTTCAAACTGAGAGGCAAGCTTATTATTACACCATTCAATGAGTTTCTCATTACCTGTGAGAAATAAATTCTCTACATATAGAACCAAAATCAGTGGTTCATTATCCACAATCTTGTAGTAAAGATTGGGATCTACATCACTCTTGGTGACCCAATTTCACCAAGTATACATATATTTTTCCATACCAAGCATGAGGTGATTGCTTGAGCCCATATAATGCTTTTTTCAGTTTACATATGTGAGACTCTTTTCCAGGGACAACAAAACTTTCTATTTGTTCAATGTAAACTTCTTCCTCGATAACACCATTGAGGAAGGAGATATTTACATCCATTTGATGCAGCTTCCATCCCATAGTTGAAGCAATAACAATAATGGTCCTGATGGATATCGAGCCACCAGAGAAAATGTCTTATCATAGTTAATTCCCTCTTTCTGAGAGAATCCTCTGGAAACAAATCTATCTTTTTTTTCCACACTACCATCTGCTCCATGTTTAATCTTAAAAATCCATTTGGAAGTCACAGCTGACTTACCATCAAGTCTCAGTACAACCTCCCATACATCATTCTTCACGATGGTCTAGAATTCCTCCGCATGGCATCCTTCCAAACTTGGTGTATGGATGCTTCTTCATACGTGGTAGGTTTTGAGTCAATGATGTGACTCGTCAGTGCTACATAACTCGAGAACCTCTAAGGTCTTTTGCTTTCTCGAAAAGTGTCATGTGGATCTTCATGCCCCTATGCATCCTTCAATGTTTGTTGTTCCCATCTAGGCCTTTTCCAACCTATTATGTAATATTTTGGAACACACAACATCACAAAAAAATGTTCTTAGTCATGTGACATTCCAACTTAGATCTAGATAGAAAATCAATCTCACTTAGAATTATTTGCATAAAGAGATAGCAAGAATATAAAAGATATATTGGATAGAACAATAAAGGAAAATCATTCAGGCGGGAAGTTTTCCACTCTGATATTATTCATTAACATGAGTACAATATATAGATGCTCTCAAGAGACAAAATCAAGAGGCTTAGTGGTGAGTTGAGTAGCTCACATTAATGATGGCTTATCTTGACTAATTCCCCCAATTTATGACATAGTTCCCAGTGTAACTCCAAGTAGTGGCCATAATGAGGTGAAATGAACCATGAAGTGGTTAGCCTAGTCAACAAGTGTGAAAGAAACCATCATGAGGGCACTAGAGGTGGTTTAATGGCTTGGTTTTGGACCATTAATGAACAAATTGACCAAATCCTCAAGAAGGCACACTAGTCTTCTTAAAATAGGGAAATGCAATTTTACTACCCCATAAATGTAGCATAGAGGGTCGCATTGACTCCATATAACAAGGAAAAGAGTGGGTAAGTGGAAAAACAATATTTTATGGCATAACTACTAGTCTAAGTGGATCAAATGTGGACAAACTCTTGGTCCAAGACACTAGTCTATGAACTAGAACCATTTTCACNCCCCCCCCCCCCCTTAAGCCAAAATGGTTGTGAGAAAATATTGAGGGCCCAAGCAACTAGGATTATGGTCACCCTTTACATTATTGATCCATATGAACTGAGGAAAGAGGCAAAAGCACATGGGGAAAATCCTCCCTAAAAAATGGACATGAAAGAGAAACCAAAATATGTATACACTCCAAACTAAAGGAATATGTTTGGATGATATTCTTCTTGGGAAGAAGTGGAATGTTATCAACCAACTCAGTAATGTGTAAAGCTTCATGATGAATCCTGGGACCATGTAGAACACCTAAAATACACTGATAGGAGAGTGAAGGATGCTCTTCAAACTTGAACTTCGAACCAAACAGGGTGCCATGTCCAAAAGAGACTTGAAGTGCTTAAAAATAAGTGACTCCAAGAGAATCATAAGGATATTGAAGCATCAAATTTGAAATAAGGTTGTAATCAACTCCAAGAAGGTGGAACAAGAGTCTCAAAAATGGCATTGTGATGGCTAAGGATTCTCCATATTCTGTGCAACTTTGAAAATTAGTGCTAGCAATTATATAGGAATACATAAGAAGCATGGCTCTAAGGAGAGTGAATGTAACATCTCCAAGCTTTGATACTTCTTCCAAAAAATCCAAGGGATTACTCTTTCATACACTAGCAGAGTAAATAGAAGAATCATGGAAGAACAATGATGAGAGATGAAAGATCTTCTCTTCAATAGTATTGATGGAAGCAACTCGTATGCTATCTTCATGAAAAACAGAGGAAGCCATAGAGGAAGAAAGTTGAACTGGATCATTCTTTTAATCTTCTACCATTTCTTCATGTACTTGCAAACAACACTCTTTGAAATTCCTTACTTCGATAGTATGCTTGAGAAAGGCCAAAAGGCGAAACTAAATGACCAAAGATAATAAATGAAAGCAACAATGGAAATTGTTTTGCATCAGACTAGCTTTGATACCCCATAATATTTTGGAACGCACAACATCACACCAAAATTTTCTGAGTCATGTGACATTCCAAGCTAGATCTAGATAGAAAAAACAATCTCACTTAGAATTATTTGCATAAAGAGATAGCAAGAATAGAGAAGAAATATTGGATAGAACACTAAAGGAAAATCCATCAAGTGGCAAGTTTTCCACTCTAATATTATTCATTAACATGAGTACAATATATAGAGGCTCTCAAGAGAAAAAATCAAGAGGCTTAGTGGTGAGTTGAGTAGCTCACATTAATGTTGGCTTATCTTGACTAATTCCCCCATTCTATGAAATTGTGCCAAGTGTAACTCCAAGTAGTGGCAATAATGAGGTGAAATGAACCATGAGGTGGTTAGGCTAGTAAAAATGTGTGAAAGGAACCATCATGAGGGTGCTAGAGGTGGTTTAGTGGCTTGGTTTTGGACCATTAATGAGCAAATTGACCAAATCCTCAAGAAGGTGTGCCTAGTCTCCTTAAAACAGGGAAATGCAATAACTACCTCATAAATGTAGCATAGAGGGGCGCATTGACTCATGGAACAAGGAAAAGAGTAGGTAAGTGGACAAACAAGATTTTATGGAATAAACATTATTCTAAGTGGATTAAATGTGGAAAAACTCTTGGTCCAAGACACTAGTCTAGGAACTAGAACCATTTTCACATGGAACAACTTACACAAAACACTTGGAACCTTATGCAATATTATTAAACAAGGTCTATATGGGAAATATGTTCCAATATATTGCCATATATGTGGGAGCATCAACTGGCGCAACTGGATCAATGAGATCAAATGGTTCATTATTTTCTTCAAAGTCCCTCTGAACTATTGGAGGCAGAGATGATATCATCTCTTCATCATCATTGATCTCTATATAAGATCTTCTCCCTTTTAGGATAGCCATCTCTTCTTCAAAGATCACATCCCTACTAACTTCGATCTGCTTTGATCCTGGAAGGTGTATTTCGTAGGCCTTTGAAGACTCATTGTATACCACTAATGTTCCCTTCTTTCCTGAAGGTTGTAGCGTTGTCCTTTTATCCTTGGGCACACGAATGTAGACTGGACATACAAATATATGAAGGTATCACAATTTGGGTTTCACTCCTGTGAGATATTCTTCCAAAGTCATGTTCTTCAATATTTTATGAGGGCGTCTATTTTGTACATAAAAAATGGTTTTGGATGCTTCTTCCCATAATAACATCGATAGAGTCTGGTCATGTATCATGGATTTGGATGCCTCTACAACTATTCTGTTGTTTCTTTCCACAACCCCATTTTGTTGAGGGTTGTAAGAAACATAGATCCCTCTTAATTCTTGCTTCCTTGTAGAAATCATTAAACTATGTAGAGGTATATTCTCCATCATTGTTTTACCTCAGGTTCTTAATCCTCCTTCCTGACAGATTCTCGACTTGTGCTTTGAATTATTTGAACTTGTTAAGTACTTCCTTAGATTCATTGGTCTTGAGAAATTATATAAAGGAATTTCATGAGTGATCATCAATAAATGTTACATAGTAGTTGTAACCACCCAATGAAGTAACAATCATGGGTCTACACAAGTTAGAGTGATCTAGATCCAATATTCCATTGGATCTTCTTTCACTATTCAGAAAGTAACCCTTGGTATTCTTACCAACTGCACATCCTCTACATATTCCATCATGGTCTACATGAAGCACTGGTAGACCTGTGACCATGTTCCTTAATGTTGGGAGATATTGATAGTTTAGATGAGCTAGTCTTCTGTTCCATATCTCACCTATGTTGGTGGAATCATGGACTAAATATTGAGTTGATAAGGTGCTCAATCGATACAAGATCTCCTCTCTTACACCAATTACTTTTGTTGTGTTCATGATAGAACTCTTGTGCCAAGAAAGCACACCCCCATATGCAAATATAAATATATGTGTTCTCCTCTAAGGAAGAGATGGTGTTGAGCCTAGGAAAATACGAGAAGAAATAATTGGAATAATGATCAGAAAGATGAACATTCCGGTCACAGGATTTTAGTCATAAGATGAGGAAAAGTCACGATGGAAGGAATCGTGATAGTATAAGAATAAAGCAAGTTGGCAAACACAGTTTGACTGATTTTGGGGAAGGAGTTAGTTAGACTAAAAGATTTATTTTAGTAATAAATCATGATTGTATTTTTGGATGATAGTGCCTATTTTTTCATGTAACTGAATGTATTAAAATAGAAAGACAATCCATCGACTGATAGTTGAGAGCCAGTCAATGACTGGATCAATAATTGTAAAAGTGGAAAAGCTTATAAAAGCACCAACCCAAGTTGTGTGCAGGTTGATTGTTAGAGTGGGTTGAGGATGAATCATAGAGAGAGTTTCTTAGTCAAATCATTGATCCAAATGTGTGTGGATCGACCATTCAGAGAGAGAGAGAGAGAGACGAAAAACAAAGAGCATGAGATGAGATATGAATGTATGAGTTGTAAAGAAGATCAAAAGAAGAGTATGAAAGCTGAGTGTGTAGACCAAGGTTATTTTTTCTAGAACTTATTATCTTAATTAGGATCTTTGTTTGAAAGAATAAAAAGTATAACAAGATGCATAAGACATAACAGATACACAAGGCACAAGGATTTTCACTAGGGAAACCATAAAGGAGAAAACCCCACAAAATTCCTTAGAATAGTACAGTCACAAAGACTGTGTCATAAGATGATCAAACCCAGTAATAAGAAGTATTCAAAAACAATCTATCTCTCCTCCCATGTCTTTCTCTCTCTCTCATGCGAACTTGAGTGAGTGTGAGGTGTGTATAAATGAGGGAGGGTGCCTCCCTATTTATACTAATCAAGTGATTGGCCTAATTTTACATGACTGGGGCCAACCTGTTACCCTAACAGGGCCAAATTATCCTAAAGAGACACCAAATACACATTACATGATGTTATACTGGGGACTATTTCCTCAAATTACAACGGAGGTTGTACCTCAAGGTCTAGAAACAATAAAGACACCGTGCAAGGAGGAAAACACATCTATAATGGGAGTACAACAACATACAATGATAATATACATCAGAATATATTCTGAAGTTACAAATACATTAACACTCCCTCTTAACTAGGAAGGTATTCTCTCTCCTCCACAGTCATCAACACATCTGGTCAAGCATTCATTGCAGAGTCATCATCATATCTACTTCCATCATCATATTCATACCAATAATCAAATGATACTATCTGTCATCAAAAGTTTCTACAGATCCAACCCTTTTTCATGCTGGGTGTGGGCCTAGTCCTCATCCAGGTCTTCATCACATCTCGAGCGAGCCATCATGTAGGAACTATCGAGGACCTTCTTTACATTTCCACAACAATAACATGCATCTCCTACCTTTATCTTGTCGTATCTAGATAATCTCTTTTGTCCTGCACAAAACAAAACAGATCACACAGAGCACAACCTAGATGCAGACCACGTGTTCTATCACCATAGGAGTAAGCCAGGATATTTTCACTTCATCAAGACAACCTGCAGCTTCTACTATGCGAGAATCTCCTAGGAGCACACTCAGTGCATTACGTCTCTACACGGTTAACCTATGTTCTACCAGTAAAGGAGAACCACTTAGGTGCACCTCACATGATTTGTGACCTTATTATATCAACATGTCAACACACACATATATAGATATATGTAAGGATTGATTACATCCAAACAACCTGCTACACCAAGGATTTTACATTCTAGGTCAACCTCAAGGATTTATTACATATGAACAACCTGCATCCATGATCTTTTATGTTCAGATAACATTCGGGGATTATTACATCCGAGTAACCTGTGTACCATGCCAGGGCTCCTTTTACACTTGAAAAACACACAAGACTTATTAAATTTGAGTACCCTACGTACCATGTCAGGGCTCATATTTACACTCGAATAACCTGTCTCGGGACTGATTACGTCCAAGGATAACCCGTGAGCTTCGTCAGGACTGATTACATCCGAGGACAACCTACAAGACTGATTACGTCTGAGCATCCTGCTTCACCAGGATTTTTCCCACTTGGAAAACCTGTCTCATTTACCATATGAGATATTATGCATCCGCGTTTTCTACTCTCTCGCTATTTCTAGCATAGAAACATATCAGGACTGATTACATCCAAGGATAACCTGTGATCTTCGCTAGGACTTATTACATCCAAGGACAACCTACATGACTGATTACATCTGAGCAACCTATGATCTTCTCTAGGATTTTACGCTGAGACAATCTGTCTCTCCAACTATGCTAGAACACATCACTCCCTCTTTTGAGGGGTCTTGTTCTGGATCACACCGAGTCTTTCTATGAAGTACTCGAAATTCACTATGGCCAGAGGCTTGGTCAACACATCGGTTATCTGCTCATCTGTTGCCACATATTGGAGCTTCACTGCTCCCTTTTGCACCATATCCTTGATATAGTGGAACTTGATATCGATTTGCTTTGACTTGTAATGGAACATAGGGTTTTTTGACAGCTTCACGCAACTCTAATTTTTGTAGAAGATACAAGTCACATCCAACTAGAGATCAAACAAGTCAGACAACAGCTTTCCCAACCAAATTGCTTCACAACTAGCCGATCAAGTGGCAACATACTCTTCCTCGGCTATACTCAGTGCCATGCATGATTGCTTCCTGTTGAACCAGGAGATCATGCCAGATCCCAAACTAAAGCAACAACCTGAAGTGCTCTTCCTGTTAGTGGTGCTACCTTCCCAATATGAATCAACATAACCATGTAGGTTAATCTTCTAATTCACATCATATTTGAGCCCATAATCCATTTGTACCTTTTAGGTACCTCAGTATATACTTTGCAGCTATCAGGTGAACATGTCTCGGATTTGTTAGGAACTTGCTCAGGGTTTTCACCGCAAAGAATATGTATAGCCTCTTATTTGTCAGGTACATAAATGAGCCAATCATCTGACAATACATCATGGCATCAACCAAATCAGATGAAGCTTCAAGTTAGATTCCATAGGTGTGGCTGTTTCCTTATAGCCCAACATTCTGAATCTCTTCAGAATCTCCACTACATACTTTCCTTGACCAAGGAATATCCCATCTGCACTCTACCACACCTCCATGCCTAAGAAATAATGCATCATAGCTAGTTTTTCATCTCGAGCTCTGTAGAAAGTATCCTCCTTGCATCTTTAATGAGTTCCTCTTCACCTGTTAGGAATAGGTCATCGACATATAGCAGGAGCATCACTGGTCTTCTGGCTTCAAACTTGAAGTAAAGGTTGGAATATTCTTTACTTTTGGTAAATCCTAGGCTCATCAGGAAGCTATCCACCCCATTGTACCATGTCCTCAGTTCTTGTTTCAATCCATAGAAGGCCTTCTTCAATTTGCACACATGGGTCTGGATGTCATGTGTCTTGAATCCCAGTGGTTGTTCCACGTACACTTCCTCCTCGACTACACCATTCAAGAAGGTCATCTTGACATCCATCCAATGTATCTTCCATTTCATAACTACAACTAATGAAAGTATGGTCCTAATGGAATTGTACCTCACCATGGGTGCAAATGTCTCTTCATAGTATATTCCTTATTTCTGTGAGAAGCCTCTTGCTATGAACCTTTCCTTGTATTTATTGATGCTTCCATTTGCGACATGATTAACCTTGTAGATCCACTTTGAAGTCGCGACAGACTTCTTTTCCGGTCTCGAAACTATCTCCCATACATCATTCTTCATGATCGACTGATATTCCTCGATCGTAGCATCCTTCCATTCTTTCTTTTCTGTAGCCTAGTCATAGGTGGAAGGTTCTTTGTCAATGATGTTACACAACAGGGCCACATAGATATTGTAGGGATTTGCCATTTTTCTTTTTCTATGTATTTCATCTGGAGGTCCATACCTTTCTACTTCTCATATGAGCTCTCATTCCCATACTGGTTTCCTCTTGTGGGAGTCCTTCTCAAGGATTGTCTCTACTGACTATAGGGGTTCTGCCATGTCATGATATTCATGGTCTTCTGGAATTTCTTCTCCAATTGCCATACCTCATGCTCTCATTTCTTCAATTTCCTCATCCTCTTGAACAGGTGTCCTCCTATATATGAAGTATGTTGAGTCTTCATCAAAGATTACATCTCTACTGATGTCTTTCTTCTTGAATCATGGGAAGTATATTTGGTAGGCCTCTGATGTATCACTATATCCTATGAATATACCCTTCCTCCCAGAAGGATCGAGTTTGGTCCTTTACTCCTTTTGGATATGTATGTACATCGAGCAACCAAATATTCTCAAATGGTTGACTTATGGTTTCTCTTTTGAGAAATCCTCTTCCGGAGTCTTGTTTTCAAGTAATTAATGAGGAGTACGGTTTTGTACATACACAACCATCCTTGCTACCTCCACCCAAATATTCATAGGAAGATATTGGTCATGTAGCATTGCTTTTGATGATTCCATGATGGCTCAGTTATTTCATTCTGCAACCCCATTCTGCTGACGATTGTATGGAGTGATCAACTCCCTCTTAATCCCATATTCCATGTAGATTTCCTTGAATTATTTCTAGGTGATTTATCCGCCATTATCTAACCGTAGAGTCTTGATATTCCTATCGGTTTGGTTCTCGACCAAGGATTTATATTCCTTGAACTTACCGAAAATTTCATTTTTCCCTTTCAAGAAATATATCCAAGTCTTACGTGAGAAATCATCTACAAAGGAAACATAGTATACATACATGCTTAATGAGATAGAATACATGGGTCCGCATACATCTGAGTGTATTATCTCCAGTATTCCTTTAGCCTTGATCTCACTTCTAGGAAATGTCTTCTTCGCATTCTTTCCTTGTGCACATCCTTTGCAAATTCCTTTAAGTTTTGATTGGATCTCTGGAAGTCCATAGAATTCTTTTCTTGCCATTGGTAGTGATCTGTAGTGCACATGTGCAAGCATCATGTGCCACAGTTTGCTTAGTTCAGTTGACTGATGAACAAGTGCTTGTTCAGGCTTCCCCTTTAGCTTGTACACGATTTCATCTTATTCTCCAATCATTGTTGCATCATCTATTGCCTTCCCTTTAGGACACATCAGAACTTGGTCATCAACAAATGCAAATACCTTTTGCATCTAGTGCAAAGATGGAGAGAAGATTCTTCTTCAAAATTGGATCACATCCTTCATCTTTAAATATTTCTCAAAGTCTAGATTGTATGAAACTTCTCCACTCCCTTTTATGGGGTATTGGTAATCATCCCCAAGCTTCACCTTGTGAGGTGAATCATATTCAAAGATATTGACGAATGATTCCTTGTATCCCATCATGTGTTTCGAAGGTCCACTATCCACAATCCAATCGTTGCTTTTGTGTGAGATAGTTCAAGTAAGTGCTGAGATTAGCACATACTCTTCATCTGAATCATCCTTCTCTCCTGTGAATCTTTTGTTTGCTGGTTCATTGTCTTCGACAATATGAGCACGGTGTATGTTTTTCGGACAGTATTTTGAAAGATGTCCCTTTCCATCACACATATAACATAGAATATTGGAAGGATCTCTCTTGGTATTCTTTTGTTTCTTGTCCTTCTTCTTTTTATGATGAAATTTCTCCTTTTTCTCCTTCTTATTGTAGTTCTTCCTGGTGTGAACTATAAGAGCTTGATCTTTAGTTTCTCTCATCTTCTCTTCCCTTGTCATGAGTCGAGCTTCTTCTTGTGCAGATTCTTCTCAGATTCTTTTGAAAGAGATCAACCTCCTTCTTGCATAGATTCCTTGAATGAATGAGTCCCATGATCCAGGGATACCATTCAAGGTAGTCATTACAATTTATCCTTATTCAACATTCTCTTCAACTACTTCAAGTAGTTCTTTGATTTGATCAACCCTTGTGAATTAAGACTGTATCTTCACATTCTTCAAATGGGTCCTCAGATTCATATTCCAGATGATGTTCTTACCTTCGAACATCTTTATCAAAGCATCATATACATCCTTTAGTGTCTTGAATGAAGACACATGGGGGATGAGGTGATCCTTAATAGAATATGCATTTTAATTCTCTTGGCCTTAGCCAAGCTCCTCTTATGACCAAACTTATACTCATCTCCCTATGGTTCTGGAACCATAGGGAGATTCTGATCCAAATCATTTTCTTCAAGGATCAGGGAGATTCTATACTTCCATGCTCGAAATTTATCATCCCCTCCAAGCTTGTCCTCAAGCTGAGTATGGTGAGTCATTTTTTCAAATGAGGACTTCAAATGGAAATAAAAAATATTTAGATCTTACCTATTTGAGATGTCTGACCTGGTTTTGGAGCTGGCTGGCCTAGGGTTTGTTAGAGAAACCCTAATTTTCCAAACTTAGAGTTTGGGAATTCTGTTTGGACAGAAATATGCGCCCCCTTGAGGCGAGTTGCTCAGCAGGGTCAATTTATGAAGACTGAGGTGGGAAGCCTCCAAAACTTGATTCCCTAGTTTCTCCCAGCACTTGTGACATGGTCAAAATTTAAACTTCTTCAAATATGAAACTGCTTCCACCAAAAGATGCACCCTACTGAGGCAAGTTATCCTAGCCCTCTTTTCATGATGAACTGTGGAGAGAACACCTTGAACTAGGAATCCCTGGTTTCCATTGTCGCATAGTGCCTTCTTTCATAGAGACTTTAATACCATGTTAGATTTTCTATATCTTATTAGCTTAATTAGGATATTTGTATGAAAGAATAACAAGTACAACAATATGCATAAGATATAACAGATACATAAGACACAAATATTTTAACCAGGGAAACCATAAAGGAGAAAACCCCACAAACTTCCTCAGAATAGTACAGTCACAAAGACTGTGTCATAAGATGATCAAACCCAGTAATAAGAAGTATTCAACAGCTATCTATCTATCCTTCCTTGTCTATCTCTCTCATAAGAACTTGAGTGAGTGTGAGGTGTGTATAAATGAGGGAGGGCACCTCCCTATTTATACTAATCAAGTGACTGACCTTTTACATGACTGGGGCCGACGTGTTACCCTAACAGGGCCGACTTCTCCTAGAGAGACACCAATTACACATTACATGATGTTACACTAGGGACTATTTCCCTGACTTACAAGGGAGCTTGTACCTCAAGGTCTAGACACAATAAAGACATCCCGCAAGGAAGAAAACACATCTCCAATGGGGGTACAACAACATGTAATGATAATATACATCAGAATATATTCTGAAGTTACAAATACATCAACAACCAAAGGTGCCAAACCAATTCTCATGCTATATGAAGAGCACCTTTGTGGTTTTTCCTGGATAGGATTCCATGTTATATATTGTCTCTGTGTGTTTTAATGTTTATGTTGTGTCGAATGTATATTTAAATGTAAATAATCCTATCTGAATGTGTCGTACATATTTAATGTTGAATTTCACCTATACCAAGTTAACATATGTTAAATGCTTTATGTTATATGTTGTCATATATGTCGAGAAAATAGTAGATGGTTATATTGAATGAATGTATGAGAACCAAAGTATAATTCCCAATTTCGGGCGAGTGACTTGATAGAATTATACAGTGAAATCCACGACATTACTGTAGAAACCTGGTTCTAGAAGTCCCCATAAGATGTCTTAGGTGTGACTTCATCTACGTCGCAGGTGTTGCCAACATATTTCTCTCTGCCAGGCTGATATCTTGGGTTTTGTTGATGGACAAAGGGTTTGAACCTAGGTCAACCAGAAGTTAGGACAACAAATGGTTCCGTTGTCGAGACCATGAATCATTCTGAAGGGGATATGTTTTGGCACTCGACGAAGTCAAAAATTCAAGACTGGGTTGATTATAAGGCATTAGAGTTTGCATGGGAGGAAAGTGAAGAATTACGATTGAGTCCAACTTAATGGTTGAAGTAATACCTTTACATAGACATTCATGAAATTTTCTTTAGAAAATTTCCCATCATATTGCATGAGTGGTTATTGAAGCTAGCAACCTAGAAGAAAAATTTCCAATGAGGAGAACCAATAGGGTGGAGTCGTGAGCTAATCCAGCGGCTGAAGAGGGTGAGAAATACTATATCTAAGGATGTCTATTTTTGGGATGATAGTATTCTAGGTAGATATATCATAGAAATTTAAGTCAACATGATAAAACCATATAGTGATACAAAAATAAAATTTTTCCAAGGTCCTAGAGGTCACTATCTGAAATCTTTGAAACTGTGGATGAATATGCTGCTATGTGAAAAGGGGGTCTTAAGAATGGAGTTAGATGAGTAAAAATTTGTGCATGAAGACCTGGGATATGTCGTAAGAAATATTGTGAGTAGAATGGTTGGGGGATAAACTGAGATGTTTTCTGGTAATAGTAATACTGAACTAGAAGGTGGACACCTAAGGAGTGGAAAAATATTTCGGTTGGGAAAGAGAAGAAGGACTGCGACAAGAATAGGAAGTTGTAGTGCGACCAGAGGAGAGGACTGCGAGTTGGCGTCACACTTTGACGGAGGATCTTGCGACAAATAAGAGGAATATCAGCTGGTATTCGAAGAAGCCGAAGAAGAATAAGCTCTAGATCCAGATAAAGATTACAACATACCCATGACCCCATGTACATCACCTGAAGTAAGATCGAGAAATGCATCACCTGAGGTAAGATCGAGAAACACATCACCTAGTGGTTTTGCTAATCTGACTAGCAATAATAGTGGAAATAAAAGTTAGGGAACTCCCACTAGTGGAATTTTTAATTCAACAGTACCAAGAGTAAATAGAATGGCTAGGAATGATACAAAGTTACCAATATTTATTGGAAATGGGTTAGAAGACCTTGAGAAACATTGGTTTGTATGCGAAGCCGTATGGACTATGCAACAAGTCCAGGATGAGGCCATCAAGAAATCTAAGATGATCACAACCCTTATAGGTCATGCGTTGGGCTGTTACATGAAATTTATCCATGGTTCCAGTAGGAATCCCACATAAGACATAAGATCAAATCTGGGAAGGATTAATAGATGAGTTTAGGAATCACAAATCTGAGTCGCAGTGTATTATGGAAATCAAAGAATTAAGAAATCACCTATAGAGTCTGTTTGGGACTTCAACTAAAGATTCAAGAATTTGATGGCTAAAGTAGGTTTTCAGATACCGAACGTCCAACACAAAGAATGGTTTATCGTGACGATGTTATCACACATCCATATTCCTTTGATGCAACAAAATATTGTATCACAGAGATAGGATCTTGAGTTCACCATGAAGTTGGAATCCCCACCGGTCAAAGAAAGTTGTGTAGGAATGATGCAGATCTAGTCACAACTTGCCAACCTTACATTGCAACTTTAGGACATCAAGAAAGGAAAGGAAGTATAAGAATAACTATGGTGTACTAGATATACAATTGAAGGACATCATAAAGACAATTTCTTGATGTTTATGAATTATGTCGCATTAAGAGAACCGAATCCGATGAATACACAAGGGATGACTTGGTGTAGAATATTCCAAACTAGAGGACTTCAGTTAGAAGAATGCTTATACTTACAAAAAATCGTAAGTTTTCCAGCCATTCTATACTATAAATTTTGTTGGTCAGTAGGCCACAATGAGAAAGATTGCATAGCATATCAGCTGCTGCAAGAGAAAATAGTTGAGTCGTACCTGATGAAGAATGATGAATAGATGCAGGTTGAGCGAGCTCAAGATAAATTTCCATAGAACTAGTACCCTTAGGATCAATTTTATCAAACACAACACCCTCAACCCAGGGGGGTTTAATTTTTAGAGGCCGAGGATGAGGGGGAGGATTTGTTCATAGAAGAGGCCAAGTTATATGTTATAATTGTGGACATGCTAGAAATTTTTCCATATAATACACAAATCCGAACATACATAATATATATGTTGAACCGAGGGAGATAAATATTGTGGTCATAACTAGAGGAGGTGCTACGACGGGAGAAAATCAATAAGCACCATATGGATAACTAAGAGTGCGACCGACATAACAAAATAAAGCACCATTCGATGTCCATAAATAAAAAATAGATATTCTTGGACGCTCGACATGAGTTCGTTGACGGAAACCAAGCATCAAATTCTTCTGTTGAATCCAATGAAGGACTGATATTGGAGATCCCTCAATGATTTGACCCACTATTCTAGAAGAAATAGACAGAAAAGTTAGTAAACTGAAGGAATTATTTAAAATTTGTTTAGCACCAATACAACATAAAGATGTTGTTGCAGAATTGACATCTTTAATAGAAGAACCTCAAGAATATGTGCAACCATAAATAAGGGTTAGTCATATTGGGAACATATTGAAGGTTGGTTGAGAAATTAGGATGACCGCCCAGATAGGAGATTACGATATGGATTATATTATCTTAGACCTCAGATTTGATGTTAACATTATTACTAGACAAACTTGGGAAAGTATGTGAAGGCCAAGACTAGTATGGTCTCCTGTACAACTCAGGCTAGCAAATCAGATGAAGGTTTTATCTATAGGTTGACTGAATCAAGTTCCTGGAGAGATAGAAGGACTTCGCACTTATGCAGACTTTGAGGTAATTGACATTGTTGATGATACAAATCCCTATCCTATTCTTTTAAGGATCGATTAGGCCATTGATAACCAAACTATTATCAATTTTAAGAAAAATATACTAACATTTGAAGATGAAGAACTAAGCGTAGTTGCATCCCTTGATCCTCTAGAATACTAGAGGTATGGAAAGCAGGTGAATATTGAAGGGAACGGTGAATATTTGGAACACATCTATAACAATAATTCTGCAATGGATGACTATGTGAATCCAATGACTGACGGAAAACTCAATTGTCAAAGTGTTAGTTCCCACACATAAGATTCTAGGGAAGCTTTGGAAGACCAGCAGAACTGATTGCATGAAGCGTCAATGAGAAGATGCACAAGAATTACAAAATCCATGCAATAGGTAGGTATCGAGGTATGTGATATAGATACCTATGAGGGATTTCCTAAACTATAATATTTTCTGATAGAATTTGAAGAAAAAGGAACAGAACCTTAGTTATTGTTAGCTTTGGACTTTGCAATGAAGGCCAGACCTACCAGATGGTGGATCGCACATAAATAGTCTATCTCATAAACGCCCCAATGTCAGAGATTGATCAAATTTTCATTTGGAGAGAAGGTGATGTACACTGGCCAGAAATACACATGAATAACTAGTCTTTTCGAGCACATTGATCATTGTTGTGTGAAATTGGAGGCATGCATGTGATGGGAATGGGTCCATCAGTTTGTACACACATTAGATATGATACCACAAAACTGGTATACATTGGTCAAGCTAAAATGAGGAACAATGAAATGGGAATATTTATCTTCTAGTTTAACCCATAAGTTTAAATTTGTTGATGATAATCCATTGATTGATGTTGCTCTACAAGTAATTAAGAGTAAGATATTCGAAGATATTCCTGTATCAATGACAAATTTTAATCAGAGCAACGTGGAAATCAAACAATGGATGGAGTGTTATAATGTAACATGAGAACCAGATGATGATGATCCCCACTACATAAAAATTTTGGGTCTGAAGGTAATCATGAGGTGGAAGGATCAAGCGTGTCGAGTGACAAGTTTTTGAATCCGTCGAAAGTAAAGAAAGTAAACATTGGTTCTCCAGAGAATCCAAAGTTTTCCAATATTGGAGACTACTGGGATGATGAAATTGTTGGAAATATTACATACTTTATATATGAGTTTCAATATCTATTTCCCACTAAGTTTTCTGAAATGAAGGGAATTGTCAGAGATCTTGGAGAAATGAAGATTCCATTGAAGCCCGACGCAAAACCTGTTAAGCAATGACCGTATTAACTCAATCTTTGGTACAAAGAAAAGGTTAATATAGATTTATATCAAATGTTGGATGCATGTATCATAGAACCTATTGAAGAATCTGAGTGGATCAGCCTGATGGTAGTACAAGATAAGAAAATTGCTGATGAAGTGCGTATTTGCGTCGACCTAAGGAAGTTGAATGATTCCTTCTTGCATGACCCATTGCTGACCCTGTTTACAGATGAGGTATTAAGATTGTTGGGGGTTAAGAAGTCTATTCATTCATTGATGGATTCTCTGGTTACCATTAGATCAAAATTGCAAAAGAGGATCGACACAAAACAACCTTTGCGATGAAGTGGGGATGTTTGTAGTATACGGTAATGGCCTTTGGACTCAAGAATGCTCATGCTATCTTTTCCCATATAGTCATGGTTTCTTTCAAATATTTCATTCATAAGTTTCTTGAACTCTATTTTGATGATTAGACGATATTTGGGCTCATAAAAGATCATATTGAGAGCCTTCGAATGATGTTGGAACAATGTCAATATTATCATATTTCTATGAATCTAAAGAAGTGTATTTTTTGTACCCCTTTTGGAATTATGTTGGGTCATGTTGTTTGTCACGATGGGATATTGGTGGATCCTTCTAAAATTGTGATCATTGTCAACCTACCAGCACCTGTGATAGTAAGCATCTAAGAAGGACTTTGGAACATACAAGGTACTATCAGAAATTTATCAAAGGATATGTAGAGGTGACAACTCCTATGGAGAAAATATTGAATAAGGATGTGAAGTTTCAATGGAATGAACAATTCCAAGAGAGTCTGTATGTCTTGAATAATAATATGGTCACAACACCCATATTAGGTTTTCTAGACCAGAAGAAAGAATTACATGTGCATGTCGATGCGTCATCTGTCGCACTCGGTGTTGTACTAGCATATCCTAGAGAAGTTTCTATTGATCATCATATTTCCTTTGCTAGCAGAAAAATATCAACAACAGAGAAGAACTATACCATGACCGAAAGAGAAGGCTTGGCTATGGTATATGCGCTTCAAAATTTTCGACACTATTTACTGGGTGGACATTTCAAGATGTACACAGATCATTCTGCATTGAAATATCTTGTCAATAAGCCAGTGTTGGGGGGGGGGGGGAGATCTGTCGATGGATTCTTCTTTTCCAGGAATTTGACTTTGATATCATTGTTAAACTAGGTCGACTGAATTCAGGACCATACTATCTTTCGAGGATAGAAAGTGGAGAAGAACCTGGTAATCTCGACGATAGCCTTCCCAATGCAGAATTATTTACAGTCAAGATTCTTGACGATCATTATAGAGATATTATACAATTCTTGAGTATGGGATATGCACTAGTTAGATTCACTACCGCGCAGATGAAACAGTTAGTTGTAAGAGTTGTAGAATTTTAGTTGATTGTTGGACAATTATACCAAATGGGACCCAATGAAAGTCTTCGTCGTTGTGTATTGTAACATGAGTGACCAATGATATTGAATGAAGTGCATGTTGGTGTCGTAGGAGGCCGTTATGTCGAGAAAGATACAGTACATAAGATATTGCAAGCAATCTTGTGGTGGCATACTTTGCATGCATATGCTCGGGATTACTGACACAACTGTGATATCTTCCAGAGAAATAGAAAGTCACCGCGATGACATGAATTGCTTCTAGTACCTTAGATAACTTTACAGGAATTTGAAAAATGGGTCATTGATTTTGTTGAGCTTGTTAATACACCAGGGAAAAGAATAGGTGCACGATAAATTATCACTGCGACAGATTACTTGACTAGATGGGATGAAGTAGTGCAAGTAAAATATTGTACTACTGCAACCGCTACCAAATTTTTGTTTGATAATGTAGTGACCCATTTGGATTCCTGAACATTTTAATAAGTGATCAAGGAACACACTTTGTGTATCAGTCGATCGATAGATTAAATGAAGAATTCAAGATTCAACACCAGAAGACGACGTTGTATCATCTACAAGAGAATGGCATTGTCAAGGCATTTAACAAAATCTTGGAGAATGCATTGATGAAGGTTTGTAATGTTTAAAGAGACGATTGGGATCATAAAATATATGTAGTGTTATGGGATTATTGCACCACTTGTAAACCGTTGACAGGACAAACTCCATTTTGACTAGTTTATAGACAAGAAGCTGTCAGGCCGATGGAATATATTGCACTGAGTCTAAGGATAGTTACAGTTACTAAAATGACTGATGTTGGAGCTGTTGAGAAAATGATTTTGTAGCTGGTCGAGTTAGAATAAGAACGATTTGTCATAGGCTATCATTATAATTTCGAGAAGGTGCAACATAAATATTGGAATGACTGACATATCAAGAATAAGCAATTTCACATTGGATATCTTGTTCTCCTATACGACAATAAGTTTTTGAACCACCGTAGAAAACTTAAAACACATTGATTGGGACCATATATTGTCATTCAAATCACTGAAGGAGGCACAGTACAATTGTAGAAATTAGATAGAACACCTTTTAAGGGATTGGTGAATTGAATTGGACTAAAACCTTTCTAGTATAGTCGTAGTTTGGCCGACTGAGAATTCAAAAAAAAAATAAAAAAATGAAAAATGTAAAATGAGAAAAGAGAAAAAAGAAAAAGAAAAAGACAAGAAGTCACAAATTTATGAGTGTTTTTGTTTTATGAGTAACTGGTCGCAGACGTTCTGTCTGGTGCAGAAAATGAAAAAGAGTCGTAGACTTTCTATTTGTCACAGAAGACAAAAAAGAGTCGCATACTTTCTGTCTATCGGAGGAAAAGAAAATCATCACAGAATGTCTATCTGTTGCAGAAAAAGAGTCCCAAGCTCTAGTCCTATCGCAAGTAAATAAATTTTGTTTTGCAATGAGTTATAGTCTCAAGTAATAGTTGGATAGCAGTTAAAGTGAGGATGCAGGAGATTTTGGCAGCGTACTTTTTGGTCACTTCTTCCATGAATGCACAATAACTATCATTGAACTAACATGTGAAGTGATGTTTTGATTCAAAGTTTCCTTGTAATGATTAGAAATATTGCTCCATGTGACATAAATCACTGCCACCTTTCCATTTATTGAAAAAGTGCATGAACAAACAACTGAGTAAAAGTATATCATCTTTGCGCTGAATTTTTTCATTTCATTCGTTCCAACTGATTGCATGAATTGTTTCTCTGCAACTGTAAAGAGACAAAGCTGTTTTTCACAGAGTATGGTCATTTACGTCTCTAGTATGAGCACCGTTCAAGAATAATGTCTTGAGATTCTATCACCTACTCCATATCTGAATATTTTGTGGATGGATTAAGAAGAGGAAATGATAATTTCGAATCCATCTGAATTTGTACCTGCAATTCAACAAAAAAAACAAAGTAAGGTTAAACATCCTGCACTTTTGGAGTTTGCTTCACACTCGACTTAGTCAATCAAGAAATCTTGATCAACAATTCCTTTGCCCAGGAATTATGTGGTAAACTCTCTGCTTCTGGTGCAGAGGTGGAATTTTTTGAGTTTTTTTTGCTCAAATTGCTTCATTGATCCAACAGGAAATCTGTAGAAGGAGAATTTCCTTATCTCACTGAGGCTCTGATACCATATTAAAATTGAGCTCATAGGAAAATATGAGCCAAGGCAAAAATCACAAATAGATCTCACAAGCAATTTACTCAGAATTGACATGAAACAGTGCAAAAAATGGGTTGTAGCTGTATAATGCTTTCATTAATAAAAAAGTAAATGGATACAATCTGGATAATGTTTACAATGTAATACATTGGTATTAATAACCAGAAAATTTGAATACATGAGAGGAAATTCGAATTGGTTAACTCAGACTAATTGAATGGATAAAAGGATGTGTCTAAGTCATTATCGAAGCTTAACTAGCTAGCTCTAGTTGTCTAAATTAGTGCCTCAATCAGTTAGAATCAGTTAACTAGTCTAACTGAATGTGGCAGGTGAGGAAATACGCCTTCTCACATGCACCCATGCAAAGAACTGCTCTAACTGAATGTAACTGACTCATAACTAGTCACCAACTGAACTCAACTAGAGGAGGTTGGTGTCAACACTCCTAGTGGATCCTAAATTGTAGGGATTGGTCTAGGAGGCACCTAAACTGATGCATGCAAGTGCATTCAGTGGTAGTGAGCCTCGATCCATTTTCACCACACTCTAGTGACTGGTACAGGTGGTCCAATTAGGCCATGTGGACCAAATGGAAATAGTAAATCAATAATTATTGAAATGAATCCTATTTTAGGCATAATTGGCCAATTTTGACAAGGGAGGATTATAATTCCAACATGCCAATCGTGGAATACTCCACATAAGTAGTTTCACAGTCATGAAGAACTACAAGACCTGTTTCACAATCCCATGTGATTCCTTCAGTGGTTTTACGATGATAACCACCCGTTACATCAAAGAGGAAGAGGTCTACCGGTCGAATACCACGAGCAACAACACCTCCACCAAATGATGAAGCAATAGGATCTGCAACCCTGTTTCCAGATTATGTCTTGTCGAGGCCAGCATATGCGTCTAAGGTTAGAATTAGAAAAAATTCTAGATATTTGTTGGTCATACCAGTAGTACCTAATAGAGTGTAGGTAATGACTAACATTATTCCAAATATGTAGAATATTGGATTTGTCAACCACGGCCTATGAAAATTCCAAGAACTAGTAATGGACAGATACCTAACTATTGTCCAAGAAATAGAGGATGGCCCTGTCCACATAGTTCAAATGGAATGGGTAAGAGGATTAGATAAATTTGGACTATTACTGTTGATGCACATGTTGCATTTTGGTTGCACAACATAAGTGAATGCCTGCATTAAGCAATTGCTTGTGTGTTTCCATGGTGGTTTTCTCTGGCTCGACCAAAATATTTCAGTGGACATTGATATAATAGCAGTGATCACAGGGATTCCCCTTGTAGGAGTCGACCCAAAACCATTTTTCATAGGGAAGGACCAAGATACAACATTGATAAATAGAATGAAGGATAAGTATGAGTTGACAAGGTAAAATTGAGGCTTTGTTATCGCCTCCATCAATAACATGGATGTTCAGTATACAACTATGGTTCTATCTAGAAATATGCTAAAAAAATGTCATTAAACCAATGTATTGTTTGAACAATTGCTACGCCAGAGTAGTGCACAACAGGTGTCCAACCCAATTGGTCGACCTATCTGCTAAATGAGTTGTTAGAAGATGTTGAAGAAGTGTAGGAAAAGGGTAATCCTTTTCATTATTATTGGTTATTACTTTTAATTTCTTTTGTTGCATGGGTAGAACTGCCAAACTACCAAGGGGTAGATGTTTTGGTCTAATTCCAAGGTGCTTGATACCAGAATATTTGGTTCAATAAAGAAAAACATGAGCGAAAACGAGATACCAATGTGGAATTCTATCTACAAGATGAGGCCATCCGACATTTTGTTCGAAAATAGTCACAAATAATGGAAGAAACCATCAAATATTTTCGACATGTTATAATATTTTTAGTCAGGCCCATCACATCTTTTTGCAGCCTTGATAGGACTTATAACATCAATGGATCACAATGCAGTTTCAACAATCTATTGCTGAAATTGAGACATGTTGATGTATTTGTAACTTCAGAATATATTCTGATGTATATTATCATTGTATGTTGTTGTACCCCCATTTGGGATGTGTGTTACCCTTTTACAGGATGTCTAAATTGTGTCTAGATCTTGAGGTACAACCTCCATTGTAAGTCAGGGCAATACTCCCCAGTGTAACATCATGTAATATGTAATTGTGGTTTCTCTAGGAGAAGTGGGCCTCGTGTGAGATGACATGTAGGCTCGAGTCTTATATTTGGTCAGTGAATTGAAAGGGTATAAATAGGGAGGTGCTCTCCCTCCTTTATACACACCACACACAGTCTCTAAGGCATTTGAGAGAGAGAGAGAGAGACAATTATAGGAGGAGAGAGAGATAGATTCTCAACATTTCTTATTACTTCTTTTGATCATCTTACTATTCTGAAGAGGTTTTGGATGAGAGAGAGAGATAGTTGCTCAACATTTCTCAGTACTGCTTTTGATCATATTACTATTCTGAAGAAGTTTGCGAGGTTTTCTCCTTTATGGTTTCTTCAATGAAAATCTTTGTGTCTTGTGCATCTTTTACATTTTATGCATTTTGTTGTACTTGTTATTCTTTCAAATAAATATCCTAGATAATCTAATCATATATTTAGAAAATATAACATGGTATCAGAGCCTCTCTGAAAGAAGGAACTGTGCAGCTGCTGGAACTAGGGCTTCCTAGTTGAAGGTGTTATCTCCATAGATCATCAAGCAAGGAGGGCTAGGCTAACTCACCTCACTAGGGCACATCTATTGGTGGTATCAGTTTTTGAATCAGAGAATTTTTACTATATATCCGAAATATAGCTGCAATGGCAGCTAATGGAAATTACGGTTTCATGCCTAAAAACCCTAGAAGACTGAATTTATTAATCCTAGAACTTTCACTATAATGCAATATTGGAGAAGGATCATAAGCCAAAAGTTTTACAGGATAAATAGAAATTCGTGATGTACAATATGTAAACATTTCAGACTCAGATTCATTATACTTTAGGAGATATGGTTCCTCCAAATCAGGGTTCCAACCTCCTCCATAATACAGTCATAAACAACTAACCTAAGGATATTTTTTATATCTTGGGATAGGAAGGTCCAAACAAAATTTTGCAAAATTTTCTAGGTACGGCATGGACTGTAGTTTTTGTGGTACGTTTTTCAGACCCAGAATGTGAAACAGTGACACATGGAATATGGTACAATCATTAGAGGAAATTTCAACTCAAAATGGTTCTCCANATAATATTTATTAATTTTGGAGGAAGAAAAGAAAAAAACTACTTTTTTGTTCGTATTTTCGACATATCTCCCTGTGTTTTTACTCAAATTTTGATCGGGAGGGCTTGTTGTATGAGGAATTTAAATCTGCATCCAACAAGTACCCACTCTGCATACTTTTTACAAACCCCTCTACCCCAAAAACAAGAAATACCTGAAAAAATGTGATGATGACATCATCATCACATTTTTTCAGGTATTTCTTGTTTTTGGGTAGCATGGTCCATCAAAAGTATGTAGAGTGGGTACTCGTTGGATGCATAATTAAATTCTTCATCCAACAAGCTCTCCCAATCGAAATTTGAGTAAAAATACAGGGAGATATGTCGAAAATACGAAAAAAGTAGTTTTTTTATGATATGTATCCCCAAATTTATATTAAAAAATTGTCTAAGACCTATACAGTATTTCAAAATTAAAGAAATTTCATTGGCTAATAACACATTATGACATGGAATTTGAATTAGGGTTAAAAGGCCCATTTTGAGTTGAAATTTCCTCTAATGTTCGCTATGCTGAACAGTCCCCAAAACAGTCACCTTGGGAAACTCAGCACAAGTACCACTTGGAGAATCCATTTCTGCTCTAACCTGTGGATTTGAAAGAAGACTTATCAGGATATCACACCGATAAATTTCATACCTTAAGGATTCAAAACTTCGGATATACAAGAGAAGCAATATTAGTCATTTCTATAGAAGAAATTGGAAAACTAGAGCTTCTTGTTATGGGAGCTTCCCTCCACTATTTTTAGAAAAGGAGTACATTGGATAGCTTTCCTTGAAGAGGCCCATATTTCTATCCAATCAGAATTTTGAAATTCCAATTTTTGAAAATTAGGGTTTCTCTAACAAACCCTAGATCAACCAGCTCCAGAACCAGGACAGACACCTCAAATCGGTAAGATATAAATTTTTTCTATTTACATTTGAGGTTCTCATTTCAAAATGACTAATCACACCAGCTTGATGACAAGCTTGGTGAAGTTGACAACTTCCATATAGAAGTATAGGACCTCTGTGATCCTTGAAGAAATTGACTTGGATCAATATTTCAGTAAGAAAGTTCTAGGAGCCAAAGGGAGATGAAGCTAAGGCTAGAGCCAAGAGAATCATTCTTGATTCTATTAAATATCATCTCATCCCTCATGTGTCATCCTTGAAGACACGAAAAGGAAGTATTTGATGCTATGACGAAGAAATCAAAGAAGAATAAGATATTGTTATAACCACCTTGAATGGCCTCCCAAGATCATGGGATTCATTCATTTGAAGAATGTGTGCCAGAAGGAAGTGATTACCTTCAACATACTCTGGGAAGAGTGCACACAAGAAGAAGCTCAACTCATAATAAGAGAAGAGAAGATGGGAGCAACTGAATATCAAGCTCTCACGATTCAAAGAAGATCCCTTAAGCGATGAGGAATATGAAGAACTCAATTCTTGAAGAACCTCTTATCTATCTTAGCATTTGGATAAGAAATGATGTTGTTATGAATGAAGAAGATGATGAAGCTAGAGGCTCAAGAAAGATTCTACCCATGAAACAAATAAACATAAGTATTCAATTGTCATTTCATGATATTGTTTAATTATGCATTTGTTTATATTCAGTTGATGTGTTATGCATGTTTGAGTATTTGCATTTATACTACCGAATTTCAATGATCTTGTACAACATTCCATTACTACTTATATACATGGAAACCTCTTTGCTGGCATATTAGGAGTAGTACACACTCTTAATAACATTAGGGTAGAATGCATCTAGAATTTATTATATGTATACATGATATGGATGAATGTTATAGCATTGGATAAAATAGTTGCATGGCTATGTGACATATATTTGTCACTATTAATATGTTTTGGAAATTATGATATGTTTCTAATCATGCAAATGAACTTGACTTGCAGATCATTCCAAAGAACAAGGTGATGACAGTTCAAAAGAGGAACATGAATATTCTCGGGTCAAAGAAACCATAGCGAAAGAAAGAGCTTCAGAAGAATATTAAGAGAACGGTAGATGAAGAATAATCCAAGATGAAGAATAACATGATGAGACTTCCAAAGAAAGCAAGAGGCCTCAGACACACTCTAGTTATGTGACACTGTTGAGTGACATCATTGATGCATAACCTTCCAGCAATGAAGAAGTAGCCAAGAAGAAAGGGAAGGAGAGTACCAATTCAAGAAGAATGATGTGTAGGATGCGGTATCGAGACCTGAAGGGAAGTTTGCAGTTTCTTACATATGGATCTACAAGAACCAGCATGCAGTAGATGGAAACATCGTGGGATACAAGGAAAGATTTGTAGCATGAGGATTCTCATAGAAAGAAGGCATAGACTACTAATAGACATTTGCATCCACTGGGAGTTGAGACACATGACAGGAAGACTCATGTGTGCAAATTAAAGAAGGACTTTGATGAGCTCAGAAGGAACCCATGGGATAACACATACATGAGGAGCTTGAAGATCACCTAGAGTGATGAATATCTTAAACTTTGCTACAAGTTTGAAGATGAAAACCTATAGAGGATGACAAGCTCACAAATGGGTGCGAGAAGAACTTTTCAAAAGGTTCAAGATAGAGGATCTTGGTATCCAATGACCCTAGATGGATACATAAGATACTTGTCACTCCAGTACATAATGTTTCAATACATAGAGTATGAAAAGAAGAGGGAGTAACTGCAGAAGATACTAAGGTTCAACATGGTACGAAAGGATGGAAATATTACTGATGGCTCTAGGATTTACTGAGAGTAAAGAAGATTCCAACCTTGCTCCAAGGTTGAAGGTGGAAGACCGGTGATGCTCCTGTTATATGTCGATGACCTGTTCCTGATAGAAAAAGAGGAACTCATTAAAGATACAAGAAGGAGACTTGCTGTCGAGTTCAAGATAAAGGACTTGGGTATGATGCACTACTTGATAGGCATGGAGTTGTGGCAGAGTGCGGATGGAATCTTCCTTGGAAAAGGGAAGTATGTAGTGGAGATCCTGAGGAGGTTTAGGATGATGGAATACAAGGCCATGGCCACACCAATGGAATCAAACCTGAAGCTATTGAGTGATGCTTCATCAAAGACGGTTGATTCCATGATGTATCCCCAGATGATTTGTTCATTGATGTGCCTGACAAATACAATACCAGACACATGCTTTGCTGTGAATGACCTGAGCCAATTCCTGACGGATTCGAGACATGATCACCTGGTTGCAAAGCATGCTGTGAGGTACCTGAAGGGTAAAATTAAGTATGGGCTCAAGTAATATATGAATCAAAAGACTAACCTGCATGGTTATGCTGATTCAAATTGGTAGCACCAGTGAGAAGAATAACACCTTGGGTTGCTTCTTCAATCTGAGATCCAGTATGGGATACTGGTTTGGCAGGATGCAGTCCTGCATGGAACTAAGTACAACCAAGAGAGGAGAAATGAAGTTCTAGTATGTGATCTATATTGATATCTCTCGAAAGAGGGAGTGATGAGTTCTAGCATAACCGATGAGATAGGTTGTCTAAGCATAAAATATTGGCGAAGCTTGTAGGTTACTCAGATGTAATTAGTCATGAAGGTTGTTCTCGGATGTAATTGGTCCTAGCAAATCTCACAGGTTATCCTTGGATGTAATCAGTATTGATGTGATTCTATGCTAGAAATGGACAAAGTGAAGTTTAAAAACTTCAGAGAGAATCTTGGTGTACTTTAGTTCGAGGTTCCTTCCAAGGGGAAGTGACGAGTCTGGAACATAGATACACATATGCCTTTCCAACATGGTGGCAGGATGGGCCTCCCATGGTCGTTGATGTAAGTGCTGAGAGCCTTTCTGACATGGTGGAAGGCTGGGCCTCCCATGGTCGTTGATGTAAGTGTTGTGTTAAGTGTATTTGGGCTATGCTCTATGTGATGGTGCGGTGATATGAATATGATGAGGTAATAATAGGGTACACATGTGTTGCAAGGAATGTAATAAGTCTTGGGATGCTCCTTCAGGTTTTGCAATGGCATATAATTAGTCCTAGGAGATCTTGTAGGTTTTGCAAGAGGCATATAATAAGTCTTGAGATGTACCTACTCGATGGCTTTCTCATAGATACGATGAAGACCTTGCAGAGGGCAAGGCCTACATCCAACATGAAAAAGGGATGGATTTGTAGAGAAAGACCTTGTAGACGGCAAGGCCTACATCCAGTATGAAAAAGGGCTAGCTCTGTAGAGAAAGATCTCATAGAGGGCAAGGTCTACATCCAACATGAAAAAGGGTTAGCTTTGTAGAGAAAGACCTTGCATAGGGAAAGGCCTACATCCTTTATGAAAAAGTGTTGGATCTATAGACCTACATCCAGCATGAAAAAGGGTTGGCTCTGTAGATGGAGACCTACATCCAACATGAAAAAGGGTTGGCTATGTAGACCTACATCCATCATGAAAAAGGGATGGCTCTGTAGATGGAGACCTACATCCAGCATGAAAAAGGGTTGGCTCTGTAGACCTACATCCAAAATGAAAAAGGGTTGGCTCTGTAGATGGAGACCTACATCCAGCATGAAAAAGGGATGGCACTATAGACCTACATCCAACATGAAAAATGGATGGCTCTATAGATGGAGACCTACATCCAGCATGAGAAAGGGCTAGCACTGTATACTTACATCTAGCATGAAAAAGGGTTGGCTATGTCGATGAAGACCTACATGGAGGCTAGGCCTACATCCAACATGAAAAAGGGCTGGCACAGTAGAAAATTATAATGACAGATAGTATGAGATGATGATCAAATTATAAGAAGATGATGGTAGAAGCTATGATGAAGACTCTATGACTTCGTGATGATGATGATGCAATGAAGACCTGACCAAATGTGTTGATGACTATGCAGAGAAAGAATACCTTCCTAGTTAAGAGGGAGTGTTGATGTATTTGTAACTTCAGAAGATATTCTGATGTATATTATCATTGTATGTTGTTGTACCCTCATTGGGGATGTGTGTTACCACTTTACGGGATGTCTAAATTGCGTCTATATCTTGAGGTACAACCTTCGTTGTAAGTCGGGGAAATAGTCCCCAGTGTAACATCACACAATATGTAATTGTGGTCTCTCTAGGATAAGTGGGTCCCATGTGAGATGACATGTAGGATCGAGTCTTATATTTGGTTGGTGACTTGAAATGGTATAAATAGGGAGGTGGTCTCCCTCATTTATACACACCACACATAGTCTCTAAGGCATTTGAGAGAGAGAGACAGTTATAGGAGGAGAGAGAGATAGTTGTTGAATATTTCTTATTACTGCTTTTGATCATCTTACTATTCTGAAGAAGTTTGTGGGGTTTTCTCCTTTATGGTTTCCTTGATGAAAATATTTGTGTCTTGTGCATCTTTTACATTTTATGCATTTTGTTGTACTTGTTATTATTTCAAAAACAGATTCTAGATAATATAATTAGATATTAATAAAATATAACAAGACAATCATTCAGGATTGGCCTACATAGTGGAAAGTTCTTGTCAGAGATAAGAGAAAGAACTCAGAGAAATATTAGAAGATCTGAAAGAAGAGGAAAATCAATCAGTCATCTGGAGTCATCTTCCATACCAATGATGATTACAACCTCTTGACATAAGGAAAGTTTCTAGAAAATAAATGAGTGACATACATAATTAATAAGCAACATAACCAATTTACTGTAGACACTTTGTAAGGCAATAAAATAAGTATGAGTGGTGGTCGACCAAAATCCATACTCTACTATGTCATTGGATCAAGCTGGTCCATAAGGATTCTAGTACTGGGTCAATAAATTGACCTAGGCGCACCAGAGTTGAACACCATGGTCAATGACCTTGGTCATGTCACTATGGATTTTTTCGTACTAGTGATGTATGAAGTGCATGCTATTCAGAATGACACAATAGCATAAATGAAGACGAGAGAGCATGCATTGGTTAATTAGGTCAAGTCATCCTAAAAATCTACCAAGAAAATAAAGAATATAGTCTAGACCATTGAACAACAAGAAAAAATGTCGCAATAGGACATGCATCGATTGGATGCGGCTATCACATTAGCTTGTAGCAATTTTGTAAATGAAGGCATTACAGATGAAATTTTTTCAGAAGCCAAAGTAATTCAAATTGGAAAAGTAGTTGAGAACCTCTGTAAGCGGGCTTCAGAGTTGGAATCAGAAGTAACACCCAACACACCTCTAGAGACACTGGTAGAACAAAGAAAATAAACAACAGAGGCTACGATGAATATTGAAGAGGTGGAGGTACTTTCTGCCAGAGCGGTTGAGCAAGTTTCTCAATCATGGGAATCTTTGATAGATGACGAAGAGTTAGAACAAGTAACATAGTAGTTGCATATTGTTGAGAGGAAAACTTCAACAAACTGAAGAATTATCTAAAGAAGCTTCCATCGACAAAAAATATGAGAAAGGATACTGATATGAAGAAATTATAGGAGCAGGTAACAAGACTGCGAACCCATCAATAGAAAAGGACCGACTGGGTCGCAGAACTTCAAGCCGAGGAAAATAAAGTTACAGGTATCATTCAATATGTACATGAAAAGGTGAGACAATCCATGGGGTTGACAGGATTTCCAACTTCGGAACACATCCATTCCAAACTTGTAGAAAAATTGAAGTCAGTAGAAGAAGAAGTGCGACAGGAAACTGAACAAGTATTGAAAATATGCCAATATTTTCAAAGCAAGGTCACAATTACAAATGTTTCATAATAATGTGGCTTGAGAATATCCCCATGTGAGTTTTGGGTGCCTATTGGCCCTAGGAAAAGATGAGAAGAAAGAACTAGAATAATGATCGAAAAGATGAACATTCTGGTCGCAAGATGAGGAAAAACTGCTACGGAGGAGAGACAAAAAATAGAGAGCATGAGACGAGATATGAACATATGAATTGTAAATAATATCAAAAGAAGAGTATGCAAGCTAAGTGCAAAGACCAAATGTGAAAAACCAATTCTAATGCCAGATGAAGAGCACCTTTTTGGTTTTTCCTGGATGGGTTTCCACGTTATATCTTGTCTCTGTGTGTTTTTTGTGTCGAATGCATATTTAAATGTAAATAAGTCTATCTGAATGTGTTGCACATATTTAATGGTGAATGAACTTATATATGTGTCGCACCCATACTTAGTTAACATATGTTAAATTCTTTATGTTATATGTTTTCATATATGTCGACATAACGGTAGATGGTTATATTGAATCAATATATGAGAACCAAAGCATAATTCCCTATTTTTATCGAGTGACCTGTTAGAATTATAGAGTGAAATCCACGACATTACTATAGAAACCTGGTTCTAGTAGTCCCCATAAGATATATAAGGTGAGACTTCATATGCATTGCAAGTGTTGCCGATGGAGTTATCCTTTTTTGGGCTGATATCTTAGGTCTTGTTGATGAACAAAGGGTCTAAACCTTGGTTGACTGAAAGTTAGGCCAACAGATGGAGATGCGATTCCTTTTCATACCAGGTACATAAAGCACATCACTCAGGTGTAGTAAGTCATTGGATTGTAACTGAAGAGAGGTAGATCCAAATCCTTTCATAGTATAGTTGGCATCATCTCCAAGTACAACACGAAGGTGAGATTCTTTCTCAACAACTTTTGGAATATTTTCTTTATAACCATTCATATGTTTAGAAGCACCACTATCTATAAGCCATGTACCACCAGTGGTGGGGACAATACCTAATAAGGCTAATATGAAGAAGATTTGTGTACGATCTTCATTTCTTTGTTTCTTATGATGATGATCTTCTTCTATATCAGTTTTTGAAGCTTCATACTTCCTCTTTTTTGCACTAAAACACTTATTTGCATAATGGACATATTTATTGCACCTATGGAATTGCATATGTGATAAATCCTTCTTCTTTTCCCTACAATTTGGAGAAGGACTTGGTCTCCTACCTTGGTGCTTATGGTTATAAAACTTCCTTAATTTTCTTGTATTTCTTGGAATGAGTAATGAAGGATTCATTTCCCTCAACCAGAGACCATGGAGTATTTTCCTTGTTGCAATACTTGTCTCTTCCTCAGTGCAATCTGCTCATAACCTGTCAAATTTGGGAAGCTTGGTTTGAACACTAATGGTTTGGATGAAATACTCCCAATATGGTGGAAGACCATTTAGAGTGGTGTTGCAGCTGCAATGATTTCCCAAATTTCTAAAAATTTGGGACCCTCCTTTTAAATTTGCCTTGCTTAGCTTGGTTGGGATTGCTTGATTTTACTGCAATTTTGGATTTTTTAGGATGATTGTTAAATGAATATATTTATGCTGATGTTGTATTTTATGACTTACAATGATTTCTTACCTCGCTATCGGAATTTATTGAAAATATGAATCGGAACCACAGTTAACTATGCATCTGCCGTTGCGGAGGTGCAGTTGAATGAAGATCCGATCCAAAGTGTTACTTTCCACCGATGCACTTTATTTTTATTTTATTATTGGTGTCCTTGTTTGAAAACCATCAAAACTATAGTGCTTTGTAGTACCACCATTTCGGATGACATATTGCGATCACCATGACGAATGTTTCAATTTTTTCCGATTCCCATCAGTTTTGTTTCACAAGGGCTTAGTCTATTTTGCTCCGCCGTTGCGGCTCTAGAATGGACTAATATTCCGCTTTAGTTTCCCCTTTGGCCGATGTTTGATTCTTTGCCGATGTTTCGCTTAAGTTTCGATTCTATTTTCTCTCCGAATTTGACTGGTCTACAGAACTCTTTGTCTTTACAGCTTTCGCCGTTGCGGTGTTCCAACCAACTTATGGTCCAAGGCTATAGTCTAGTTGAGCTCCGATGCAGAGTTTTTTTTTTTCTCGTCGATGTTTCACTTTGCACTGCGGAACTCGTAGTTGTTTCATCTTCCACCGTTGCAGCGCATTAGCAGACTTGATCACCGATCCCCTAGTTAGTCCGCCGCCCGATTGTCGTGTTTTTCCCGCCGCATGTTTTTACTAGGATATATATATATATATATATATATGGGGGATTTGGGGTATTTTTCTATTATTTTACCTGTGAACCCATGCCTGTGCTATCATTGTCGTTTCGAACTGGGTGTTGTACTTGCTGTCGGTAGCTCATTCGTAGGTGGCGTCGCCGTGGAAGATTTCAGATTCTTCTTGTCAGCTGCACAGCTCCTTGCCAGGTAGGCCAATCATTCAATTCTACCCCTTCATTTGAGTTTTGAACTAGGGTTGTTGTCCTTGGTTAAGTTTTCCCTCCGTGGTTAATGGACACCTAGGTTTATGGTTTTATCAGCGTATATGTAGTTCATTTCGACAGTATGGCCGTCCGAAGGGAGGTTTTTGTTTTCCCGATGATTATTGTGGTGCCGTTATGAATTTTCAAACCTTGCCCGACTGTTTGGGAAACTAGTGCAGACAAGCATTACGCTGTCTGTACCGGTTTTCTCCAGTTTGCGTATGGTCGTCCAGGGGGGGTTTCCTTTCTTTTGCAGTAGGTAGGCATTTTTCCCTGTTTTGGTTCAAAATGCCTAAGGGTTTGGTATTTTCGGTGATTTGGTCGCTCATGTGTTTGGGACTAGGGTTGCGGTTTTTTGAGGTTGCGCCTCATTTTGATGGGATTGGCGATAGGACGTTTTGTTCTGGAATCGATAGCGCCGAGGATGTAGATTTTATGAGTCTGTTTTCTTTTCTGGGAGAAAATTTATAGCGTTAACAAAGTTATTGTGTTTTTGTTGATCATGCTGAGTTTTGGTCATGAGCAGGATTTAGGTTTTTGCAGACTTATATTTTGCAGAAGTAGTCGATAGTTAGCACCGGTTCTATATTGTACATAAATTTAGCTAGGGCTACCGTGGCTGAGGTAAAAGATTATATAGTTTTCTTCATTTTTCTTGAATATTGGTCGAATAGATATAGGGGCCTAAAAGACTTTTGTTGTATGACAGGGCAATTTTTCCGTGTACGAGATGTCAAAAAGGTAGAAAAAGAAAGCCCCTGTAGTGGAAGAGGAACCTGAGGTAGAATTATCACAAAGGTTGAGTATATTTACGAAGACACCAAATACACCATAGGAGTGGAACCTAAATACAAGTGGGGTGAAATTTACAGACTGATATCACACCATGAAGTACCTGAAACTGGTTTTGAAGAAGAAATGATATATGCTAATATTGAAAGATATGCTTTGATGTAGATTGCTACCAGGCCTGAGCTTTTCCCATGCTCAAAAGTAATTGGATGGATCGTGCCTAGGGAAAACGTAACTATAATGATTTTGGTGAATACTGATAACCAAGGCTATGCTCCTTACAGCCTTGGTTATGTATCATTAGCTTAGCACTTACCAGAAGCTTAGGTTTACCTAACTGAGGATTGGATAAAGGAGATTCATCTTGACCTGGTTGAAACATTGAAAAGAATGCTGGTACCTGGTAAGAATTTCCGAACCAGAACATCAAGGGAATACGACACAACTACCTTAAGAACCCCTTATAGGTTCATTGCTTTAATGCTGAACAGAATCTTTGGGAGAGCCCACGGCAAAAGTTTTAAGTTGGGATGGGTTCCTATCATCTTTTGTGTAGCCACCCAAGGGACTGTGTTCAACTGGGTGAACATTGTGTCAAACAATCTCTCAGCTTGCATTGCTTTAGCCTTGGGAAGGGTGCCCTAGAAAAAATCTGAGTTCTACATGAGCTCCATATTGATTGATTGCGTACTGTGCACCCAGTCATTCCCAAACCTAAGGTGTATTTGGGACAGAGACAGAACAACGGTATACACAGCCTACAAGCCATTATGGGCACATAAGTACTACCATCATTACAGAGAAGTGTGTGCACACTTTATTATGCCTTTGTATACAATTATTTTCTTGAAAGAATGCAACTGCATGTCTGAAGAGGCATTGGAAGTCATTGAGGAGTATGCTGATTACTACTTAACTGAGGACAGGATGTATATTAGAATGTATGGCTGCTCCAGGGCACCTTCACTGCTTCCCAAATATGCCACTGATTATGTGGTACACAAGGAGGCAGTCAGGAAGGTTTTCTTGGATGGCATAGGGAGTTTTTTGTTTGAGCACAAGAAGGCGACTTATCCTCCCATACCGTTCAGATTGGGAAGTTATAAGTTTTCAAGAGTTAAAAAGGCTGATGAGTTTGTAGAGGAACTAGAGAAGTTTCATTTTGGAGAAATAAACTTCCATAGGAATGATTCTCGGAATAAAGTCACAAAACACTGCAAGGAAGCCAATGTGCATTTTGAATATACAAGCCATTGGAATAAGGATGAAATAATTTTCTGAAATGCAGAAAACATGACTGCATTAAAAAGAAGATCACTACTAAAGGTGGGAAAGGCCAAGCTGAACAGAAGAAAGCAGATGAAGAGGAGGCTAGGAAAAGAGAAGAATATGCTAGGAGACTAGCAGAGGAGGCCGAAAGTTGGCTTAGAAGTGAGGAAGAAGAAAAGAACAAAGCTGAACAAGAAGTAGCTAAGAGTGCAGAGGAAGCTTCCAAGAGGGAAGAAGAAGAAAGGAAAAAGAAAGACGACGAGGAACTCAGGAAATAGGAAATTGAAAGACTGAAACTGACAGGGTCCACGACAGAGCAACAAACTTTCGACCCTGCAGACACTCAAGTTCAAGACCTGGGTAATCCTGATGCTCAAGACCCTGATGCAATTTCTAGTAGCACCTTAGGACAGGTTGTTGTTTCTGTCCTAAGACTGATCCCTTTCGAACAAAAGAAAGGGGAAGAAGTTCTAGACTTCAATACCATTTTTTATGACAAGGAAAAGAAAAGAATTGTGAAGAGGACTAAGAAGAAAGTTGAAACTGAGGGGAAGTCAGGGAAGATGATAAATGATAAAACCTTGGTACATGGAATGGAAAAGGACCCGACACTCACTATCTGAGCTGGAGCAGCATTGATCCATGCCTCTGAAGATAATGTGGATCGAATAATGACAGACCTTGAGCAATCAAGGAAAAATGCTGCCCAACTAAAAGATACACTGCAAAGGGAGAGAGAGGAAAGCAACAAATTGAAAAGGAAGTTTGAAGACATGCAAAATGAAGTAAAGTATTCAAAGGCAGAGCTTCAGTCCCTCCAAGTAGACAAGATTTATTTGGAAGTTGCCCAGTAAAGCTTAGCAAAATTGCAGCAGTAATATCAGGAGCTAATCATAGAAAAGGATGGGATGAAAACAGCATATGAAATTCTTCATGTAGAAAGAGACAACCTGCAAAGTAATATTGGGGAGCTGGAATTACAAAATACTACTTTGGAGGATACATAAAAATAATCTCAGGTGCAAGCAGCAGAATTTAAAGAACAAATTGCTTCATTAGCAGCATATTTGGAAGAAGCCAGGGAACAACAAACCAACATTCAACCTTTCAAAGAACATGTTTTAACAAAAAGAAGCGAAATGCATAGGCTGCAGGTGTCCATAGAAGAAGAGAGGTGCAAGGTTTTGCAAGTAGATAATAGATTAGAAGAAATCTTGGAGACTTCTTCATATTTCGTAGACAATTCTTAGGACATTTTAGAAGTCTTGACAGGAAGAATAGCGAGATTGGAGGCTAATGAAGAGATCCCTGCAGACTTACCAACAAAGGATCAACAAGGCTTAAAACAAGATTATGACTTGTTAGAGCTTGCCATAAACACAACGGAAGAATTTAAGAAGGCTGCAAAGAAAACGAAAGGATCTTGCATCGAGTTTTGTAGAAGACTGTTGATCACTTACAACCGATGTCAGGTAGTTGCTGAGCAGAGAATAGACGCATTTCCAGACCATGACCCGTTCATAGAGATGTTACAGGACAAATATCAAGAAGATGAACAGAGAATTCAACAGGTCAAGGTCCTGGACGAGCAGATCTTGAAAGATGAAGTAGCTCATTCAGTGGTCAATGTGCAGTTACTAGAATATCAACTACGCTTAAGTTCAGCCAGGATTGAAGTAATTAAAAATCAGGCTACAAAGTTTGAAATTAATATTCATTTTCTCGATCCTTCTGAGTTTGAGAACATTACATCAGAAGCCTTAGCATGGAAGAAGTTCTTGAACAATCAAGCGGGGCCCTCCACTTAAGTGCTTTATTAGTTTGTTTGAATGTAATATATTGTAAATTGTATAAGCACTAAATATGAGCCAGTTGTGGGAGATGAAACGTTGGGGAAGCCCAGAGTCATTTGGGGGAAGCCCAAAAGTTTTTTCCTTTTTGTATAAGTATAGGAGAATTAGATAGAGAAAGGGGATTTTTCCCAGTGAGACTTGTGAAAAACTTGTTGTCAGAGGAACTATTTCATTTTGCAATAATATAATTACAATTTTTCCTGTTGGAGAAAGTGCTGTGTGGAATGTTCAAATGTGGTCAAAAGAACAATGCTGAAGGGGAACTATTTTGTTTTCAACTGTGTTTCATTAACTGTGAGATCGTTCTAACTTTCTGAACCTATGTTCTTGTATGAATGTTCTCTGGTTTATTTTATGATAATTTCTACTATGAGTAATGAATGTTTTAACAAACGGTGAGATATCTTGTTGTGCATATCTCTATTCATGTTTATGTGTTTTGATTCTAAGAACAACTATCTGTGATTTATCTTAACATATGAGCACTAATACATTACTCATTAAATGATAATCTTGCTCCCTAGGGACAGCTTAGTTAGTCTTGTCTTCTATTGTGTGTGTGATTTAGATGCGAGAGAGTTTAAGACAAGAGGTAAGAACCCGCGCATCACAATGTGACTGCTCCTCGTATTCTTTATCAATCTGCATGTTAGATAGGCACTTGCATATCATACTTAAAGTTGAAAACACAAAAATACACACGGTGGACTGGGCCGCAACCGGTAAAACCCTTTATTTTTGTTATTTGATGTACGGTAGCTGGACCACAAACTGGGTGGATTCCCCATATCAAACAGTCACGGGCTAGTTGGGAATGTTGACTGGGGAGAATCCCTTACTATTGTTGCCTACAATTTTTCGGGCCTCAATAGTTTCTGGCGCTAGAAGGAGGGCCACTAGTGCATGGCTGGCCGGGGAAATCCATTTCCTCGAAGTTACTCCACCAGTGATAGTTTTGAAAGCAGTTTATTTCCTGATCTGAATACTGAAGAGAATAGAGAACATTTGTATTATGTAGACAATGAAGTTGTTAATTATCTGAGGAGACACACTAGAGCATATGTGAATAGTATTGGAGGATTACCCACTATCCCTGATTTACCCCAAAGAGATTACAAGAAGAAAGACCGTCCTATTTTGGAAGATTCAATGTTGGTTGGAGATTTGGAAGAATTAGTGGAAGTAGCATTACATGAATTTGTTCAGCTTTTGAATCAAGTAGGCCCAAACACACCTTACTGTTCTCCTGTACATACTCCTGTTCCATCACCACCTCACTCTCCACCTAGACTCATGGCAGGTGTAAATGTAAATCAACCACCTAACCCACCAAATCCACCACCTGCTTGGAAAGCTATATCACCTCTTAACCTAGTACCTCCTTTACATGACTTACCTCAGGCTTTTGAGAAGATGCTGCCCAAGTTTGATCCAAATGAGAAGATTTTGGTAGATGACCATTTGCAAAGTTTCTACTTGGCAATAGAAGCATTAAGGGCCGAGAAACATGAGGATGTAGTATGTAGACTTTTTCCGCATACCCTTAAAGGAGTAGCAGCATCATGGTATTTTGGTTTGCCTGCAAAATCAATCCCAGATTGGGATACTTTTGAAAGAATTTTTAGAAGTAAATATGTAGCCCAAAAGACACATGCAACATTAATGAAAGGTTTAGGCGCTTTGAAAAAAGAAAGAAAGGAAAAGGTACATAATTTTACTCAAAGGTTTTCTGCTTACCTCAAGAATTTCTCTGCAACTGATAAGCGCTTTGACAAGGTTCTAATTGAGTATTATACCTCAGCTTTAGGTCCTGACTTGGATATGTTTGAAAAATCTCAAGTTAAGCCTACGTTATCAAAGACTTATGAAGAAGCTGAAAGAGTAGAGGTTGAAAAGGAAAGTATAGAAGATTATCCTGAGCAATCTGGAGAAAAACCTTTTGGGAAGAAAGCCTTATTACTTTCTAAACCTAAAGAGGAGAAATCACATCATTTTGAGGGGATGTTAAAAATGATGCAGAAGCTTTCCAACAGAATAATAGATTTGGAGAAAGAAAAAGAAGCTCAGAAAGCATATAAGCTGTATTACAAGAGAAGAGAGGATAACAACCAATCCAAACCTCCTCCATACAGTCCGACATCGATGAATTTAACAGAGGTAGGTATGGATAATTTTTGTACTTTCCACCAATAACCCCATTCTGAAAAAAATTGTCCTCAATGGATAAATTCAATGATATTGGTAATGATTCAGCTATTGGATTCTAAATTAACTGAGGATAATGACGAAGAGGAAAAGGGTAGTAAAACCACAGAAAAACAAGAAAATGATACTATGTTTTTATGGGATTGTGTCTCACTTTTTGATACAGAAAGAAGTACTTTGAAACCTAAGGGGATACTGGAAATAAATATGACAACAAAAGGCCTGGATTTGGTGTATAAAGACAATTCAATGCTCTCAAAGATCAAGAAACTACAAGAGAATGTCAAGAAACAACCAAAGAACAATGTAGATGGTGAGGTACCTAAGGTCACTATTACTAGTCAAGGTCCGAAGCAAATCAACATGCCTGTTAAGCCTATGAAAGACTAAGTAGGTGATGACAAGGAAAATATAAAAAAACCTGAAGAACCAGAGGAAGAGTTACCTACAGAAAACCAACCTATGGAGGAAGTTGTTGAAGCAATTGGGGAAGGGAAAACTAGGTTTAAAACCCCACCTTTCCTTTTGACTTTGGAAATTTTGAATCATAAGGTGCATAATTGTTTGGTAGATTCTGGATCATTGGTAAATGTTATGCCACTCGCAGTTTGCAAAAAGATTAATGGACAACTAAAACCTACTGCTTGGGACGTTACTCAATTAGATAGAACTAATGTGAAAGTAGTTGGGGAAATGGAGAATGTTCTCATTCATTTATCTGCAAATGAAAAGATATGTCAATATATTGATATTGTGGTGGCAGACATACCTGATGGTTATGGACTTATTTTGAATCGAGATTGGTCAGCAAGGTTGAATGGGTATTTTGCTTCAGATTGGTCACATTTATGGTTGCCTCATAAAGGAGTCCCAAATCAGATCAAAATTTTAAGGGAACCCTACATGAAACACATTGTCACTAAGTTGGAAGAGGAAAATGAATCAGTAAATTCTATATTGGGGAATTATCTAATTGAGCTTGAACTGAGACATTTTGCATCAGAAGAAGCCAGCAACATAGTAGACACCTAGCCCGATCTCCTTCAATGTTCACGTGCTGATGAAATTGCTTGTAAATTAGTAGATGTAGTTTTTGTTTCAAGAATGATAAAATTAGATAATGGTTAGGTATTTCACATCTGCAGTCAAGCCTAGCCCCTTAACTTACAAGTTGCTAGATCTATAGGGGTGGGCAGAGAACTGATCAAGTAGTGGTTTAGTTCTTAAATTTTATTTTTCTTGGTTTTTTGCTCTTGATAACCTTGTACATAAATAATTTGATGTAGCTTTTTCACTTTGATTTGCTGCTGTTGTTTCTAGTTACTTTTGGTTTGGTTTGAATAAAAGAGGAAAACTTTTGGTTGCATGGAAAGCATCAAGGTTCTCGATTAACTGAAATCTTTGGGATAAGACTGTGTATTCTTGTTTCAATTGATAGAATTTCTTTACCACCCCTCTACCATAGAGAGGATGTGACATTACTGCTAACAAATCTGGAAATCTAAGCCACATGAACGTAATATAAAATGCATTGAACTGAAAAACATACACAGATGTGTAAAACATGCAATATACAGTGGAAGCAATTAGATCTCATTCAAGCATTCATCCTCTTCACATTTCATTAAATAAACAAATACAATTGCAGAGATAAAATAGACAAGAATACTTTTCTTGAAACAATCTTGTCCCGCAACCAGCTACGTCACTGCAAAGTTCCACCCAACCATATGCTAGTGTGCTCATTAATCTCTCAGCACCACTACCACCCCCAAGTTGGCATGATTCCCACAAGGAATAATGGAACACTAGCAGACTCACACATAGCCAAGGATATATCAAAATTCAGCCAAGACAAAATTGCATTTGGGTTTATCAGGCTGCTAAGGAGGTGGAAATATTTAACTGCTAATCTAGTGAGCTCAATCACAGAGCTATGGATACCTGCACTATATCTTTCTTGGATTCTAAGACATCTACATAGCCCATACAAGGAAGCATCCCCCTTCTCTGCTACATAGTCCCTCGGGCTATGCCTTCCATTCCAGTGCTCTTTAGGGCGTACAAAGAAGAAACCAACCCCTCTAGATCTACCTGTGAGGTCCCTTCCTACACTAGGTTTATCAAGCTAGTTCAAACCCAATTCCACTACAGACTAGTTCATACCAAAACAAGTGATGCATACACAACAAGATACAGGTTCTGGGCATGGACAAAAATGTCTAGGAAGACAAAATTGGAAATGGTAAGTGGGTAAAATAGTCTCGGGAACCAAAATCATTTTCACCAAATTTTCATTGGCTTCACGTGGGAAAAAACGTCCTCAACAAACACCCAGAAATTGTGGCCTCTTCTCCAATTCGACGAGAATTACAAAAATAGATTCCTAGCTTGGAAAACAACAAAAAAAACGTCAAGCAAAGAGCCCAACCACTGAGATTTCCAAAAATGACTTCCCAGTCATGGGGAAAATGAAGGAAACTGTAAAAATGTGAATGGGGAATGCACATCAGCTCCAAAAACATGAGAGATCCCCCAAATATGAGTGAGAACAGTGAGGAATGAAGGACGTGGGTGCATAATGGCTTGGGCATGCATTCACAACTTCCAATCATTTAATTTCCCCACAAGTCAAAAACACACTTCCTAAAAACTGATGGCTTCTCCAATTTGAATTTGGATTTCCATACTCTTCCCATCCACTTGCAATAACTAACTCAACCACTTCTGGTAGAAATAAATGATTGGGTCAATAAGATAAGAAAGGTGGTTGACAGCTTGATGGGTTTTCCCCTTGACATTTGGCTTTTCCCCATTGGCTCAAAGGTTGAATATTTCCCCCCTATCCTTAGGAAATCATGCCCCAATCTCTTTTAATGTTGCATTGACATAGCTGGTTGTGGGTATTTTAATTAAATTGCATATTTACATGATGTTAAAAATGATAATGTGCCAGACTAGCACAAAATACCATCGACATCGTTTTTAGTCTTCGAAATATAAAACGATAAATCGATGGTGGGGATTTTGCCTTTAGCTCCACACCATGATTAATTACAATATATACATCATATACATTTTTAATGCAAATGGGGTCAAAACCAGGGTGTTACATGGTTTCCAAGATAAATATCTATGTACTATGTGTGTTCCATTATTTAATCTTTGTTTTGCTTAAGAATATGTATGCATTGTTTCACTTCACATGTTTAAAAATTACACCCAGTTGTTTCTCCCTAGGAGGAGATACTTCCCCCATCACATGATATGACTAGACATATTGACATGTTTTATAAGTCCTTGTTCATCACATCCACAACATCTGACCATTTTTCATTAACATCTATTGTTGAAATCAATACACCATCAGTTCCCAACTCAGCTTCCCCTCCATGGACCAAGACACATTTTTGATATATTGTTTCAATCTCCATGGATTGCTATAGACCATTAGATACATATCACACATATTATCTATCCTATGTGGGTGCCACTATCCCTATCCCTAAATTAATTGGAACCAATCCTACAAATAACTTCTGCAATCACCTCTTCCATTCAGACAAGTAAATCATGAAATATATGATAGCTCCTAAGACTCCATGGGATGATATGCATCACCATTCCTATTATTTACCTTACATAATATTCAAATACACCAACACGACTGAATAATATGTTGTCAAAACCAAGGATTTTATCGGGCCTTGACCATGTCGATTTGAGCATGGAGGTTTTCACAATGGTTAGCCAGTATGACAATGTTTTTGGAATTTCACTATGTTTGAGTTTATGAATACAATTCAAGTGATATTAAAATATTATATACACTACATAAGATTGGATTTGGATTGAATATCCTCCCAGGTGTACAGCCTCCATCCTAATCTCTCCTCTGATTTAAATTCTTATTTATGGCATGTTTTAGATTCTATATAATTTATCTCCTCTCAGAGTTATTTTGATCGAGTTTCTACCAATCAAAAGAATAAATGTATTAGCCTATATTATAATCACACTCCCTTTCAATCTCTTTAACTCAATATCTCCATTCCACCAACTATCTTTATCTCTTGGGAATGCCCCTTTCACTTATTATAGCCATTCAATCCTTCCTCCTCATCTTCATCTCTCAACACACATTCCCCCATGCAATATATTCTCCCATTTGATTATGGGAATCCATCCACCCCTTTTATAGCCTATTTTGTGTATTATTATTATCTAAACATGCATAGTAATTCTCCTAGTTCTAATATCATCCCTATCCAATATTTATCACCCCATGCTTCATCTTATGTATTGAATTCTTCTCTATATGTAAATTTTAGTTCACACCCACCAAACTCCACATATCAGGTTCCTTAGTAGATTTTAAACCAATTATTTAACAACCTCCCTCCTCTAATATTTCATCCTCACCTCCTCTCCTCCACCTCTCCTCACTACGGTTATTCTCCAACTCATTCCATCATCTCCTCCCTCACCATCCAACATCTCTACCTCATTCACTTTAGTTATTTATCATAACCTTTATTCTCCCTGTCTTCCAACAAGCTCCTGCATTAAAAACCCTAGTTCCATTAATAGAAATTATGTATCTATTATTGAAAAATAAACTAAATTCAAATCTAATATTTCCCATCCTCTATCCAATTATCCTCACAATATTATTCCTTCTCTCCCACCTCACTCTCCATATCTTTGCAATATATAATATTCCCATCCTCTATTATTTACCATCCTCTATCCAATTATCCTCACAATATTATTCCTCCTCTCCAACTATTGTTAATATTTCATCTTTAATCATTTATTCTATGTCCTTTAATATTTAGAAAATTATTTAACTATGCAATAGTCCCTAACCAGATTCTCATTGAATATATTCTCTACTATATTGAATCCATTACCCACTATCTCCCTTCTCATAAATCTAAAGAACTTATGAAAGATTTCTCTCAAATTCTTAAATCTAAACTTCCAAATCCTAACCTCTAATGCTAACCTCTCTAAAGATGAATTTTTAGCTCTTTGAAGGTTTAATTCCAACAAGTAAATTGTCGTCCTTGAGCAATGTAACTGTAATCATGAAATCAATAAATCATGAAGAAAAATTTCTTGGGATATTGTCTTCCTCTTATTATAAACCCCTTTCCAAAACTCCCATTAAAAATTACCATTCTAGTTACCAATGCCATTAAATCCTCTTCTTTATACCCCTTATTAATCAAACAATCAATTCTTCCTCACAATCCTTAACTTACCAAAATTTATGACCAACCAAAAATCTACAACAAAGACATCAATATTTGGCCCATTGTTAGTTCCATAGGAACCCAGACCCATTCCTTATCTAGATTTTTAGTAGAGAAACTTTACCCATTCACTAGTCAAGCCCCATCATTAATGAAAGACTCTTTATATTTTATTTGCAAAATTTAGAATATTCACCTCGATGATTGAGACCTAATGCACATTTTTTATGTTGTATATATCTTCAAAAATATCAATGTACCTAAATCCCTTGATATCATCTCCAAACTTGTTGATGATGAAACCCTAAATCTCATGTAAATTTTCCTTACCTCTATTTTATTTTTCTTAAAAGGAACTTCATATTAACAAATTCAAGGCACAACCATGGGATCATGTTTATTTCCTATTGTTTCCAACATATTAATGGAACAATTTGAAACCATATCCCTTAATAGCATCTCTTTAAAACCAAATGCTGGTTTAATTTTGTTGAAGACATGTTTGTCATCTAACCACATGGTCAATCCTCGCTTAATAACCTTCATAGTCATCTAAACAATATCTCTCCTCACATTCAAGTGAGCATGGAAATCCAAGAAGACAACTCTCTAGATTTCCTAGATGTTCTAGTCACCGGTCAGCCATATGGATTCATATCTCATCTAAGAATACCATAAAAATACCCATATTGATAGATACTTGCATTCCCATTCCCACCACCACCCTGCTATAAAATATGCAGTTCTTGAAACCTTAATTACCATATTTGTATACATATCTAACTCAAAAAATTTAAGTAAACAAATATACCACCTCAGTAAATCCCTCATGGCCAATGGCTATCCTTATAACCAAATTATAAAATATGTCTTATCTTCCCTTCACCCTAAACTCGAGCTTCCCCAACCCGAGCATTAATTTATCTCTCTTATATCCAAGGAATTATTTTTTTGTTGGCAAAGTGGTGGAACCCCCCTGACTAGCAAGGTTTCCATTGGGTAAGAAACCGCGAACCAAGGGCATCTAAGATGTCAAAATCACCTGGGGATCGCACCCGGCCTGGACCGCACCAACTCTTAAGATGGTTGGATTGTTTGGTATCCGACAGGATTAGAACCGACGAGCTTCCATCTTAGGGGAAGTCTTAACCATACCCCACCACCAACTGTTCTACATCTCACGAATATTATATCCAAGGAATTATTAACTGCATCTCTAGATTTTTAATAAAAAATAATATTAAAACTATCTTGATCAAACCTCACAAAATTCTTAAACAATTATTCAGAATTGTCAAATGCAATTCCAACCCATTCATCTCCCAAGGAGTTTACCAAATTCCTTGTTCATGTGGAAAAACCTATATTGGACAAACTGGAAGATCCATTCAATCCTATCTCAAAGAGAACATCATTGGCACTAATCATGATTGTCTCAATAATTCATCCATAGCTAAGAACCCATTTAATTATAAACACCTCATATGCTTTGATCAAACCAAAATTTTAGCATCTAGCTCTCATTATTCCTCCTGCATTATAAGGAAATCTCTAGAAAATTAAAAGAATCCAAAGAATCTTAATCATGAAGACAACTATAAGTTGAGTCACTCTTACAAACCTTTAATCCATCATCTTAGCCAGTGTCTATTTCAATCTTGTATTTTCCTCCATCTTACCTCCCTTATCTTTGAATTATTCTTGGTTTGATGTGACCCTCTCTCATTTTCACTCATCCCCACTCTTCATTTATATTATCCCTAATTATTCTATTTTAACCAAATTCCTATTTATGTTGGGGAAGATATTTTTGTTTATGTTTATGCCCACTTCTTATATTTATACTTATTGATTTTCTTTGATTAATTAGTTTACCTTGTTACTAAATACCTTTCTCCCATTTATCCTTTTAACCATCCTTATTAGTATAATAAATTTAATCAATAATGTCAGTTTGGTCCAGCTCGAGTGGTTGGTAAGAATTATTGTTACCCTCCCCACCTAGGCTTAATTATAGTAAGTGACACGTTGAGTTGTTAATGAATACATTGTTGTATTGACTTTTAGCCCTAAAGAGTTTGGTTTACCCTGGGTACCATCCTTGAAATGAGGGGAAGTATTTGGTGGGTCTCCCCAAGATATGTATTTCATGGGAAAAAGTAATCCTTAATAAATTTATTCATGTATATATACGTATACATTTCCTCTTTTATTAATTTACTATTATGATTTATAATCTTGTTTTGGGGATTACCTCTCTCCTATTTATCCTTTTTATTTGTAATTATACATTTATTCCTTTCAAAATTCCCCACTCATTTCCTTTTTTTAATTAATATCCATTTTAATTATTTCGTTAAATTACATGAATTATAAGCTTTTTGTCTTTGATTACTCCCTCTAATAATTCATTTATTCTACCTAATCCCTGATTCCTATTTCTCCAACTCCCTATATACTCATCATCACTCATTTTCTACCTATTGCAGCTTCATTCAATCTGTTGATGATGGGTGGACATTTTGATTTATTTAAAAAACCCCATCCCTACCCTCAATTCTTTCAAGGAAGGAAACACGGTCAAAATTTCACCTACCATTAAGGTGGATATTTCTGTCACACCCAACATCACCAAAAACATCTTACTTGGAGCATCCTATTAACAGTATGAAATTTCTACTCACAAAGAATTGTTTGATTTTTAGGACATCTTTTCTTTGACATTTTTAAAAATTATAGGACTTGATTCCACCACTATCGAACACCATATCAACTCATGACCCAAAACCTCCCTAGTACAATAGGATAAATGGACTTTGCATATATCTAAAACACCCACTATCAAAGAAAAAATAGAAAATTTATACTAATAAGGGTTTATATATCCCATCACTTACATGTCATGGGTATCCAATCGCTTCCTCATTAACAAAAAATAGGGCACAATTCATGTATGTATTAATTTCAAAGCCCTAAATAAGGATTTTCCCAAAGACAACTTCCCTACTCCATTCATTGACTAAGTCATTGATGCATGTGCTGAACATGAATTATTCTCCTTCGTGGATGGAATTTTGGGTATAATCAAATTTAGACATGTCAATAGGATCAAAATAAAACTACCTTCATTGAACCATCACAACAGAAATTGAGCCCGAAATCTGATGGCTTCCATGTTTGAAATTCGACATAGCCCTGTCGGTTATTCGACATATGCATTTTTTTTGCCATCGGTGGCATAACGTTGGATATTCGACGTCCTACCAATACTAGTCGAAGATACGACTACACCATCGTCGAATGTCAGCCAGTTTTGCTGAAAAAAATTATGATTATGCTGTCGAAAGTACGACACCACTACGTCGAAGATTCTACATTCTTCTGTCGGACAGCCGGCGGAGCCTTGTCGAATGTCACTCAAATGTACTGCAAAAAAAATGCATATACGGTCAAATTTCAGACGGTTCAATGTCGAATTTCTGACATGTAGCCATAGGTTTTGCAATGGATGTGGCAATGGAAGTCTGGCCCAAGGCTGTAGGTTGTGCGATGGCTATCTAACGGGATCCGTTGTCGGAGCCATGGTTGTCCTGTCGGACGTCGTTGGGAGGACATCGAAGATGCGGTAGGAACGTGTTGATCGACTGACAACTAATAGTGTCAGATCTTCAACAACCTTGTCGGACATCCTCCAATGGCCGTCAGAAATGCGATGAGAATTTGTGTAATTAACAAAATTTTTTTTTTGAAAGGTTTCCATTCAGCAGTTAATTTACCCTTTGATTTCAAATCTAGAAGTGTCATTTATGAAGGGTACCACCTTGGAGTTAGCATGAAATAAATTTAAAGTGGCAAGATACAATTTATTAGAAAAATTGGATGATGATTTGTACTTTGACATATATTTTTTGATCATTTAATTAAATTTGTATACACTTTTCATCTTAACTCATCCTTGCATTTCCAAAAACCATACATAGTAAATTTCAATACACAAACATACACTATATATTTGATATAACACACAAGGACTACATACAACAAGAATAGAAATAAACATATCAAAAAAATTACAAAATGCAATTTCCACTATGAAAGAGACAATACATTATACCTTATCACCTTCAACACAATAGAATTTGAGAAATACATAAAAAAATGAAGCTTTTGGGTGAACATTCACATGCTTATAAGGGAAATTCTCCTTGGTGTAATAACATGTCAAAAGAAAAAAACAATAGATTATCTAGGCTGCTAGGATTCAACAAATTCTGATAGTGTAATATAGAAAATGTCAGATTAACTCACCCTATAGAAAATATGAGCAATATTACATGCACTCTCAAGTAATTTGTGCACAAAAATAGACATAACAAGTAAGATAAAACATAATCAATCCTACCCTAAGATCTTGGAAACTGCATCATTTTTCTTGTATCTAGACATCTCCATGTCTAGTGTATGGAGTTAATATTTTACTATACCTTGTGATTCAAATCACAGTCGACATTGGAGCATATACCCTTTAGAAACTTAGTGTATATATCTACCTTTTCTCAATCATGAATTTAAGGACATTTACCTCCCTCCTTATTGCATTTTCCAAATCTTGTAAAAAACTGGAAATACTATTGTTTTTTAGCCAAACGACATCTGGTAGTCTGTAAACTCCATCTAACTTTCTCACTAGCTAGGGCACGACTTATTGTCTTTGGATCCCTAACAAGTTGGTTTCCATTTCCAACCCTTAAATATCTGTTCAAATCCCATGCAAATAATTTATTATTCAAGTCCAAAATACAGTAGTTGCTCCATGATTTAAACCCTAACATTATATAAACAAACCCTCAAATGTGTTCTAATTGCAAGCAAAAAAAAATCACTATAGCTTGAAAAACAAACATAGATCCATTTCAGATCATTGTGTATTATACAACTCCAAATGGGAACAAGAGAAAGTCCACTTACTGATTTCCACCAATGGATACCCACGAAGATTGCAAAACAAAATGTTTCTTCTGCTTCAAAACTGTAGTTATGCAAATTAGCTTTAGGATTAGTTTATGATAATCAAAACCTCATCTGAAAACAATGGATCACATGACGACTTAAATTAGGTTTAAAATTAATTTGAAACCTATTAACAACCTCTTCTCATGTTATTATGTAATAAGGATATTTGATTTGTTTACTTACAATTAAAGAAAGTGAAATGCAAATTTAGGAATCAAAGTAAAGAAAAAAAATCTAAAATTACTAAATAGTGGTATGTTCTCTACAGAAAGTTATATGCAACTTCTATTCAAATGCACATTTCTAACATAAATGCCTTTCTTCTACATATCTCCTACAATGTTGAATTCCCAACAACCTATTTTAAAACAAACTGAGATTATAAACATCAAACCATAGATGATAGTCAAGACATCAATACTGCAGGGTGAATCGGACAACAAATAGCATTTGTTTATTTGGGACTAAACGAAACCTGATCTGGAGTAAGTCTGAATGTTTTATTTCCAATTGAAAACGAAACTGTTGGCATGAGTATCCCAAACAGTTTTATTTTCAGACATGTCTAGATACATTATTTTATGATGATTCCATGACGATCCTTTTCCTTGTGATCTATTTTCATATTATAAGTGAACTTAATTTTGCAGCTAATAAAGTTCATGACTATTCATTATTACATACATTACATAATTATGGACTATGATCTTGGCTTAATTATAAAGCCAAACTCATCATTCATGAGGTGACATTCTACTATATTACATGTTGCCATAAAATCCTTTCGACAAGGTTTGAATTCTCATTTATAAAGACACAATAGTCTTTTTATTGACTGAGGTTTTGAATATTGTTCAATTTTCAACAAATATTATTTCACATCTCTGCATTATTCAAAATCTGAAATCTACTAAAGGCATATGGTTACAATAATGTTGTATGGTGGCAAGGTGATCTCTTATTTGCATAAGTGTAGCGGTTGTGTTATTTACTAAGGATATTTGATTTTCTAGATTAAAGTAACGTTTAAAGAATTAAAATTTATATGTTTAACTATATTCATTCTTATAAAATTAATGTACTTTGGGTTTATATTTTTTTCGTTGGCATTTTTTACACACCTACTTTCAAAATGTACATGACGATACCTTGTCATATAACATGAACACTCATTATTACACATGTGGGTTAATGTCTAATATAATCCTAATATACAAGAATACTAATCCTAATATACAAGAATCCTAGCCATGGATTTAAACTAAATTTAATGCATAATTTATATTACCATGGTTTTATCAATCGGCTTGGATTAACCATCTCTTAGTAAGCTCCTACATTGTATCACCATGATGGCTATCACCTAGTGCTATTTGACATGGCAGGATTCATGTCATCTATTTATTGTGGAGTATGATAGCCATGGTAATGAACTTGGTCACTACACCATACTCTTTTAACACTTATCGGGTCATGATGCTTTCCATTAACTCCCTTATATGTACTTCCCTTTCCATACATTAATGAAAGGATATCGTTAATCAAAACAAAGATACTAAAAGATTTGTTTTGTGTGTGATACCTTTCGATCATTCTTGATGGTTTCATGTTGTTTCATGAGGGTTTTCATAATCCCCATTTGCAGTAAGGGTTTGCCTCAGTCTTTCCCCAAACCCTTGGGTGTATCATTTACCAATATTATTAATGCTCTTCGTGCTCATGGCGATGATACATAGGAAAAAACATAATAGTTTAGAGTTAATTGATACTTACCAAGATGTTTTGCAACAATTTCGTAATATACGTTGGGTGAAGTTTATTTACAGATTTCATGGTCATCACAAGAATATTGGTGTTGCATTTTCTCAAACCTTAACGGTGAGATGGCTCACATTGGGCATTTAGAATTTCAGGTGGACAAAGTTTTCACAGCCCGTAGTGGTGAATCTATAGCAAATGTTCAAGATTGTACCCCGTTGGTTGATGAGAGTAGCAAAGGAATTGACCTAGAACCTCAATCTTTGCTACAGGAGGAAAATTCTCATGTAAATACACTTGAACAGTCAGTTAAATATATTGAAACTAGTATACATGTATTTAATCATCAGAATCATGGTCAAGCACAGAACAAAACCATACAAGTTGATCAAATGAATTATTTTTCTTGTCAAAACAATTCTAGAGGGGTTTCTCTAGAAGTCCATGTAGAAGATACTTTTGGAGATGTTTTTTCTCAAACTATAGAACAAATTGTTAATCAAGATATGGGGAAGATGAGGGTAATGCAAATTATTCACAAACCACGTCATAAGAAATGTTCTTCTTAGGCTAAAGCAAAGCCAAATAATGATTATGTCCGAAAATTTCACATGCACAGTATCCCATAAAGATATTATTGATGGGTACATAGTTAGAATATGTACAATCATTTCAACAGAAACAAAAATAAAGGAATCTCACCTGACATCTCTTGCACCATCATAAGAGCACAAGCCAATCTGTGAGCAGATCTTCTTAGGATTTGTTTGTAAACAATGTAGCTAATTTTTTCATTTTAGAACTGGTTACAATTCTATAGTCTGCTGAATCCCAAGAAATCCTACCTAACTAACATACATCAATCCATTTGTCCAGTTATCTTTATGCCAAGAAGTTACTCATATTAAAGGTGCAATCTTACATGTGATACCACAATATAATCCTTTATCTTTTCTTGAGGAATTCTTATATAGGATCATTAGAAACCTAAATGAGTCATAAACCCTAACCATAAGGAGATGATTCATTACATTTCTTTAATTTTTATCATTTTTTCCTTTAAAAAAATATATCCCCCCCTTTACATCATTATGCATACTAGGGCACCAACAACTACACATACCTGGAATCAAATTACTAGTACCGTCAAATTTGGGTGGGGTGTCAAAATCCAAAATTACCAAATTACAAACAAAATGAATAATTATTAAATAAGTTCACCCTTAAACATGAATTAAATATGAAATTATGTGAGAATAAACCAAAGGTAGCATAGTAACTTACCAGGTAAAAATTATAGTTAGTTTGAGTGAGGGAAATCAAGGGTTATGGCCAAAACAATTATAAAGCACATTCTTAAGCCCTGAACATTGAATGCCATTATCATTTGAATTTTAGTTATATGAATATGAAATATATAGGGATAAGGGTTCTTACCAGAGAGTAAATTGACAAGTAGAATGGTATGTATCTTGGGTTATATCAAACCCTCCCTATAGTCTTGTGATTTACTAAAAGAAGGATTTTAAATAGAATTCACTATGATGTAAAAAGGATTGTGCAACTCCAAAATGAAAACAAGTAAAGAGGGGAACCTATAGCCACTTGGGAAGAACCACAAAGCTGATAATAAACTTCCCTTCAAATTAAATCAATCAGATTGGAACACGAACTAGTGTAAGGGAGTGCAACATGAAACAGTTCCTTAATTCTGATAAAATAACAAAGGAAGACTAGAAATACACAAGGAAGCCTAATCAAACAAGAGAGGTTGCTAAAGACAGCTAGTCCCTGCCTTATGCAAACATTATGTATATGTTTAAATATTTTAAAAAATTGTTTCTTTTTTTACTATCAATGTATTAGGTTATAAGATAGTTTCTAAATTAGAAACTAGGTTACGGGGCTGGCTGAAGCTAATTTGCACCATTAGTTGCAAAGCTGACAGAGTTGTACCATTTAAATTTTATGCATTGTCCTCTTTTTCCAAATGACTAGTAAATTCAATACATAAAAGGTGGCCTATTGTCCTTTGCATGCTTCTAGCTTGACTAGAACAAGCTTAAGAGAGACAGTAGATTCACTTGACCCAATCTTGCGAATTTACTTCATTTATCCATCAATAGAACTTGAATAGTACCCAACAAAATCAATGTGGTAGTTATTACTTACACACTACGCAAGACACACGTAATAGGCCCCTACATAGTTCCTTTAGTAAAAATATATAGTGCAGTTCAATTCACATATCTTGTGGCATCTTGAAAATATTGGGAATTATCCTCTGTACATTTTGTCAGTATAAAAGCAACACATGGTCTATAAAGCATTGCATATATTGCTAGGGTGGAAGTTTAGAAAAACAATGCATAGAAGCAACAAAGTGAAAATCCCACCTTGTATAGAAAATTACAACAACATCTAGAAATTCTTGGCTTAAATAATGTAATAAAACAAACAAAGAAAATTATCTCCCTTCGGTCCCGGATACTAAGAAAATTATTGAAATCGGTTCAACTATATATCTTTCATACTACAAAGATAGCATATAAATTTATCAAATGAGCATTATTGAGCATTCGTTGATTACTTGAGCATACAAGCATCAGATGTGCCACACCCCTGTGGTTTATATTCTTTTATCATGCACAGACCTAGAAAATACCACTAACTTATACAAGAAATTTCCAAAAGATCAAATTTTTGC
>LPNX010668172.1:34158-171084 GCA_001517045.1 Pseudotsuga menziesii | reverse complement strand
ACTACGCAAGACACACGTAATAGGCCCCTACATAGTTCCTTTAGTAAAAATATATAGTGCAGTTCAATTCACATATCTTGTGGCATCTTGAAAATATTGGGAATCATCCTCTGTACATTTTGTCAGTATAAAAGCAACACATGGTCTATAAATCATTGCATATATTGCTAGGGTGGAAGTTTAGAAAAACAATGCATAGAAGCAACAAAGTGAAAAGCCCACCTTGCATAGAAAATTACAACAACATCTAGAAATTCTTGGCTTAAATAATGTAATAAAACAAACAAAGAAAATTATCTCCCTTCGGTCCTGTATACTGAGAAAATTATTGAAATCGGTTCAACTATATATCTTTCATACTACAAAGATAGCATATCAATTTATCAAATGAGCATTATTGAGCATTCATTGATTACTTGAGCATACAAGCATCAGATGTGCCACACCCCTGTGGTTTATATTCTTTTATCATGCATAGACCTAGAAAACACCACTAACTTATACAAGAAATTTCCAAAAGATCAAAGTTTTGCAAGCTTTAGCGATGGACCAGCTAGCAAAGAAGTTCTAGAATCTGCAATAGAAACACAACCTCCAGCACAGAAACCTGCAACTAAATGTTCATAAAATTCCATCAATATTTTCATAAGATTCCTTAAGATCATTTATCCATCAATAGAACATGAATAGTACCCAACAAAATCAATGTGGCAGTTATTACTTACACACTACGCAAGACACACGTAATAGGCCCCTACATAGTTCCTTTAGTAAAAATATATAGTGCAGTTCAATTCACATATCTTGTGGCATCTTGAAAATATTGGGAATTATCCTCTGTACATTTTGTTAGTATAAAAGCAACACATGGTCTATAAAGCATTGCATATATTTCTAGGGTGGAAGTTTAGAAAAACAATGCATAGAAGCAACAAAGTGAAAAGCCCACCTTGTATAGAAAATTACAACAACATCTAGAAATTCTTGGCTTAAATAATGTAATAAAACAAACAAAGAAAATTATCTCCCTTCGGTCCTGGATACTAAGAAAATTATTGAAATCGGTTCAACTATATATCTTTCATACTACAAAGATAGCGTATCAATTTATCAAATGAGCATTATTGAGCATTCGTTGATTACTTGAGCATACAAGCATCAGATGTGCCACACCCCTGTGGTTTATATTATTTTATCATGCACAGACCTAGAAAACACCACTAACTTATACAAGAAATTTCCAAAAGATCAAAGTTTTGCAAGCTTTAGCGATGGACCAGCTAGCAAAGAAGTTCTAGAATCTGCAATAGAAACACAACCTCTAGCACAAAAACCTGCAACTAAATGTTCATAAAATTCCATCAATATTTTCATAAGATTCCTTAAGAAGCAATCATGTGCCCAATTGAAGAAGATGGACTGTATGTAGACTTGTTGATTGATCATCAACGAGGAAGTCTCCCATGTCAAACTGAAGGAAATAGCAACATCAATTTATTAGAGTAGAATAATCCCATGACATACCTACTAGTAACTATGAATCATACAAAGAACATGGTATGCATGTGTTTATCCTTAAATACAGTCAATCTTAAACCTGGAAAACTAACATGATTCTATTACATACCTTCCAGTAACCCTTTCGAGTAACATGAGCATATTGATGTTTACCCTTGAAGTGATTAGGATCAACACCACCAAATACTTACTCTCCTCCTTCTTGAATCACCAGGAGCACCCTGCTTGAATCCCCAATGATTGGGTCAATATTAGAAAAAAAAATAAAGGATAATAATTATGGATTCAATGAAGTTCCACCTAATCCCTCATATTGTAGGAAAATAGGATAACAAAATGTATGAAACAATGACTACTCTATACTAGAGTGTCAACAATTCCCAGAAGATTCCCCTGAAGAACAAAGTCAACAATACATGCATCACTGACTACTCTAGAGTCTGTACTAGAGTGTGAAAATTTCCTAGAAGGTGCTCTTGAATAACAACCTCACCAATACATGCATGACTGGCATAAGCATAGTAGTGAGATACCTTATGAAAGATATCTAAGAGATCAATTCTTTTTTAATGGTATGAATATTAAAGAGAATTTGTTAGTGCACATTGCACTAATTGGTTTGTTTGCACCCTAGGGAGATTTAGAAAGGTGTATATTCCCACGAGTATATTCCAAACCTAACAGTTTTGATATCCATGTTCATACCAAAAAAATATTTCAATTGATATAATGAATGACCTATTCAAAACTCAGTAATCATGCTCTCCAATGTATTTCAAAAAAATATTTCAATTGAAAGGTTGCCATTCACCAATTAGTTTACCCTTTGATTTCAAATGTTTTTGGCTAATAAGTTCAATGTCTTATTGCGAGGCTCTGACAAAATGTGATATTCAACCTTAGATAACCTAAGTTTTAACTATTACATTATTGAATCTCTTATAATGTTAGGTATTTTACTATGTCAATCTTTAAATAGACTAACTTGATGAATGAATTGAATGATCTTAACTCAAACAACTCAAGATAACTCAACATAACTCAAATAACTCAACACTAACTTGAACATGATTTCTTGGTTCTAAAATGGTAGTTCAAAAGGTCTTAGGACCAGGAAGAAAATGATATCAGAATTTTTAAATGTTATGCATGATTGCTAACCATTCTCATTCAGTGACTATGTAGTTATGCCTTTTGTGGATGTTAAATTGCAACTTGAAAAATACACGTGATTACTGATATTGTCATCTCTAAGTAGATCACAACCAATGACATAAAATTAGAGTAATCTAGGGTAGGAGCATGGTTTACCTCTTGTTCTTAGGATTTCAACACAAATTATAAGGTGTTGAAAATTATGAAATCCCTTTCTTTACCTAATACCAACATTTAGAATAGTCATGAAATTCTACACAAAGGTAAAACATTGGCTAAGATAGCTTTCTTCTTTGCATTATTATAATGTAAATTGATGGGATGTTACTCTATGTTACAAGTATATAATGTTCAAAAGTTCAAAATACTACATTATAATTTTAATTTACAATCACAAACAAGGATAAAAATATTGTTACCAGTATAGCATCTAGACAACATAGCTGAAACAGGCAGTTCTGAAAACCATCACACTGGAATAAATTTCACTTCTTGTAGATACCTGTACTGAGAGCATTTCACAAACAGTCTCTTATGTTTAGTGTATATTATTGTCAGCTTCCAGGTAACGACCCAGATGAACAATTAGTCAAAAACCTCAAGAAAGCATTGTTTGATGTGAATCCATGTAACCTTCTTAGTCTTTCCTAAGCCTGCGAAATGGAATGTAGATAAACTCATAAGGATATCAGACCCAACCAAGCAAGGAATTAATTCAGACTACAATTCTATTTAAATAGATGTACAACATAAAAATTTCAGCTAATTGTCTATTATAGCTCACAACATTATCAAAAGTCATGCAAATGGGTATTCTTCAATAAATAAAAAATTTCCCTTGGGAAAGAATCTCGAAGCCAGGATATTTGCATCAAACACTAAACCCCATCTAATTATATACATGTAAAGAACAGCTAGGAGGTATAAAATGGAATGCTTAAAATCCGTTGTAGGCAAAGGATGAGAAACAACTTTAACAAATGGTACCCAAGCATTATGTTTATGATTGATCAAGGAATTGATTTACTAAGGGGTACACATCACTGAGGGAGTTTGAAAGTTGTTTTAAGGCCTTTGGAATTATATGAATCTCAGGAATCTGTGAACATTGTTCTCATATTTCAAAGAGATACTATATAAGCCTAAGTAGACACTTGGGAAACTACGAATAAAGGTGATGAGCACACTTGATCACCAAAAGGATAGCAATGAAGCACTTGAAGTAGGCTCGTGGTGATGAAATCTACCCAATTTACTTTTTCCAGCATCAGAGTTAAATAAAAGTTCCAACAGTGGATTATGGGTCTAAAAAGGGGATGAAAATAGAGCTCAGCTCATCACAAGCACACAAATAAATCTCCAATAAGAATGAATATCTTCAAGACCCTTACCACTCCAAGGTTTTCTATTGGTTGAGAGTGGTTCTTGTCTTTAACTATGATAGCTTCAAAACTTCTCACTATAATATTTAATCAAATGGAAGACTTGGCATGTGGAATCTGAATGATGATTGGGAAATGATACTAAAATGCCCAGTTTTGATAGGAAATTGATCGGTAGGATCTATGGAGGATAAGGCTTGTAAGACTGTATATTTAGCTAGCATGAGGTCTTGACAAAAATATTTACAGTTCGAAGCATAAAATATCAAAGTTTTGTAGGGGTTATAATATTATAGTTTAATCAAGCTTGCAGTATTCATGAAAACTCATTTCACTCTTGAGTCCCTTCAATTCATTCAATTAGGCCATTCGGTTCATAGGTTTTTCATTGGAGGGACCGTGAGTGAGGTGACCAACCAACTGCCTTTGACCATGCATACAAACTGTAACCCTAATAAGAGAGCGATATGAGACTAAAGAGAACTTGCATATAGGAAATTAAGAGTACAGTTTCTGGCATAAATGCAGGATACAGTAGAGGAAACTCAATTTCATATCTTGAAGCTTCATATGCATGACTAATCGCTTAGTAACTTGAAATGATGTTTGTTAATTAAACAACTAGTAAAGAATCACTTCCTAATCAAGCATACCAATAATACCTTTGAAACGCGTAGGGCACATACTCAATATAGTGTTTACATACAAACATGTATTGTCAAAAATATTAATTTTGGACTAACAAGCATAGGATTTACATATGCATCTAGACAAATTAGTTTCATAGTGTTTGAGAGGGTATTCGGAAAATGGATTGAAATGATACATGAGAGGTAGATGGTTGTAGCCAAGCGTAGAGGCTGGGAAAGCTAATAGAATGGTATCCTACTCAAAGAGTCTACAATGGAATGAAAATGGTAGGTCTCAAGGTTGAGACTACTAATTAATATAAATGAAGATAAGGAAATGGCAGATCTTGAGGAAGAGAAAGGAACTTAATATGTTAATTTATGTTAATTTAGCACTTATGTTGCTATGTTGGTATCAAAGCCATTCTAGCTAATAGGTTTTTCCCTTAAATTTCCATTTGATGCTAAGCTTAATTTATTGAGTTTTAAATTAATTCTAATTAATTATATTTATGTTTGTAGCATTACCACGATTGGAAACCTACGTAAAGTGGCTAAAACTTAGACCTAGGAAATTTTTATAATAAGTATTAGTAGTAAACAATGATATCTAGAAAGTCTGATATGACTTTGAGCTTATTTTGGGCAGAGTTTGTGGATATTAGAGAAGTAAATCCATGTCTATGGAAAGCATGGTGTAATGAACAACAATAATGACCCTAAATATCCATTTTTTTGGGCACATACTGGTCCTTAAAATAATTTCTCATCCCTATTTGACCTCCTAGTGAGCGGTAATCCAATTTTGGGAAGATGTACTGATGAGAATGGCTCTAAACCTTGAAATCTAGGGAAAATTAATGGGTATAACACAACAATAGGTTTCAAAATACCATGTTTGGGTGAGATATGTGTAAAGAAAAATAGAATAAAAGTGTCCTTGGGCATATTGTAGCAGCAAAGAACTATCTCTTGGCATCGAATCAACAATAGCACTTCAACATTATCATTTCTAGGAATCTCATGAGGCATATTATGTTGATTTTTAAGCACTGTAGGGTGAATTTTTCACAAGCGTTGGCCCAACTGGCTTGTATTCATTTTCATTGAGGGCCAATCCACCTTTGACTCATGTTTCAATAATTTTGTGCACCTTTCCTATCATAATGAAGGTACAATATAGGAAATAAAAACTCAACAATGAAGAAGTATGGCAACATTGATGTGTTATACAGGCTCCTCTATATATCACATGAGGCTTAAAAATGTTGTTCCAATCCACATAAGTCATCCTTAGAGGAATCCAGTTCCATTTACGAGGTATTTCAACTTTGTCTACATAGGATTGAGGACACCATTGAAAGTCTTCTTTCAGCAAGCGCTCGACCTTGGACGATACTTTTCACTGAAGGAAGGCCTTGTTTCTATATTAATTGAGTATTGGATCAGTCCATTGGATATATAGAGACCCATATCTCTTAGAAGTTATTTTTTTTGTTGCTATATGAATATTATTGGAGGGGCATCTTTCTTGAAGGTGACTTAGGGGAGACACAACATAAGTTTAGGTTTCCTTCCTGTTTGGAGAGGCCTTCTCTTGGACATTTTTGTGGACAAGGTGAAACATCCATCATTTCTACTTGTCATCATCCATCATTTCTTTATGGAGGACGTTTCTACATGTGGAAGATATCTTGGTGTAATTTGAAATGCAAAAATAAGTCCTTATTTAGAATTTAGATTTAAAATAAAAGAAAGAAAACATGACTCACCCACAAAGAAAATAGTGCGCCCTCTTATGATCCTTCAATTCAATGTCATGCACATGCATATAAGTTTTACTTGGGTGGTTCAATGTTCAAACAATATGACTGATGAATAAAATGTAATTCATAGCCATATGTCTGACGACAAATGGTCATTTCCCATATATTTTCATGCACATATGGAATTCATAGCTATACGGAATTGGTAAAGTATTACCAAGGGGGAAGTTATCCCGATAAATCAAACTATTTAAGGCAAGTTTTTAGATAAGATAGAACAAAGTTAGCCTAAATGTATGGTAATCATCATCATGAACTAAATGTGTGTGTGTGCATATGCATAAATACCCAATACACAACTCAATCAAACAAAAGAAAACATAATTATACCTTGATTTGTGGAGCTTCGCACTGTCTTCTTCTGCTTTACCTTTCAAAACACCATTCAACATACTTCAAATTTTGTCCTGTTGCAATAGTTTAATGTTAGGACCCATCAAATAAATTTATGTTTGTTTATGAAAATAACAAAACCAATCTAAATAAATACAATACTATTCAACTATTCAAGTAAATTAATTGTTAATAATAGATAACCTGATAAAACATGGATAACTAGAAACACTATGTACATAAGGCCATCGATCACATCAAAACACCATTCTTGCCTCTTAACTATGGAAATTTTTCTCAATGCTATCTGTAACAAGTTCCAATGGAGGATTCAAATAGAAATAGTGAAAAGTATACACTAAAATTATAGAAATAGTTGTTTTTTAATGTATTCTTCCTTACCATTCATTGAGCTCCTCTCTGTTTTGAGAATAATTTAATATTCTCTACTAAACAGGACCAACCACGTGAAGGTGGAAACTCTTATGGCCCCTCCCCCCCCTCACATCACTCTCAATTCCCCAAAGCCATTGCATCTACTTGCAAATAACAATTTATTTCACTATTTCACAATCCAAATAACAATGCATCTATTGCAAATTATTTCACTAAATAGCTGAAAGATGATTTCATTAAATCATTCTTTAAATCATTCCTTAAACCATTCAATCATTCAAAAACTTAAAAAACCATTCATTAAACCATTCATGAAAACATTCATTTAGTCAATGGCAGATAAAAAAAATCAGTAAACCATTCATTCATGAAACAGAGGAAAAAACCATGTAAATTTTTTTATTATAAATAATAATTACTCAAAATTTGTTTAGTCACTTCCTTTTTACTTTTCTTCTCTTTAAATATTTAGTTAGAGTCACATCTTCCGGAATCTGATCCTCGGTCTCCCTAATAGTCTGCTTGCAAGGTTGAACTTCCGGTGAGGGGCGATGAATTTCTGCAATAATGTCAAAATATTTCATTAATATATTTATATTTTTACAAATACGAGTAATTCATTTAAAAAAACATTATGAATTTGTTTTTTTACCTGCCATGGGCACATCAGCATGTTCATCATTATCTTGTACAGGCTCAGCCTGTTCAATGTTATCTGCATCTACATGCTTTGCAGTTAAATTGTGTAGAATTAGAATTAATGTTCATCATCTGCAATTTTCTATACAAAACAATAGCGTATTAATAAATTCATTACCAGGAATAGAAGAATGCTCTTCGGTGGTTGGTCATGTACATCCTCAACATCAACGAGATCATTACTTTCCTGCTCAAAAAGGAATAAATAATTTATGTTAATTTAGTTATAAGGAATAAATTGCATGAGAATTAATAAACTATCATTAAAATATACCATTTTTACATACTTGCACACCATATGGATCAACAGAAGATCGTGCAGTATGCCTAGACAAGCTTCTCCGGTGTTCAACAACGGCACTAAAGCCCTGTTTGAAGCCAAGCTTCATGTAATCTGCACTAGGCAATTCTCTGAACCGGTCGGCCTTCATATTTGCATGATGTCATTAATTTTACATTTTTTCCAGAACAAAACAAAAATAATTATCTATATGATATTTGGATTTAGATTCGGGTTTTGCGATACTTACATATCGGGCCAGCAAGTTTGAGTAACCACCAAGCCCAAGCTTGTGTTGGCCAATTTTTTCAATTCTTTCCTTGGTGGCCTTAGATGTGTCTGAGAGCCTAATCAAGTGTTGAAATACGTTAATCAATGTACCAAGTTTGATATAAAAACTAGTAATAATAAGGCTTACCAGTACATTTTGGAATGTATTGCATACCTCCCTATTCTTGGTGGTATCTTTCCTGATTTTCTTAGGCCCTTCTCTTTTCCATCTTCTACTAGGGATTTCCACTCCATAGATGGAATCATTGGAGGGCGCTCATACCTAGGGTTATTTTCTAGGTGGATCCTATACTAATCTCAGACAATCTTCAGATGTTTTCCAGCCTTCTGTAGGACCTTCGATGTTTCAAAGGTATATTTTTCGAACAGACCAACCAAGCGATTAGTCATCTCATCCTTTAAAGCTTTTAGCATCTTGTTCCACATTGCGCGGATGGTGGGCCCGAATATTTCCAAGGAAAAATCATTCACATGTTTATAAAATATATCATTTCCTACAAAACATTAATGCCATCATTAGTCAACATTAAAAAATATTATCAGTATATTAGACACAAATTATAAAAACTAAATTGAACAATCTATAATCATCTGGAATATTCTATATCTTTATTGGAACCAGTTCTTCGTTCACCAAAAATATACACACTATTTAACTAGTGCTAGTGACACGAGAAGATCCAGGAAATGTATACACCTCTATATCTAACCCTGCATCCACCCCTTATTCTGCAACATCTGTTGTGGGTGGGGCAGCATCGGATGCACCCTCTGCTGGCCTTGGGGGATTTTTAGAGCGTGTTGCCGACTGTTCAGTGGATAGTATGGGAGTAGTATGTGGTGTACGTGGATTGGTTTGGTCACTGGGACCAACATTTCCTTGACCACCACTGCAAAGCTCCATAACATGCTGTAAATTCAAACCATTGTATTATAAGTTCAATAACATATAAAATTAAATATTATAAAGTTCTAAATGAATTTACATTATTATTCGAGAACTTACTTCCAATTGTTTATGTCTCTGTAACAACAATTGAATCTTTTCTTCTATCTCTTCTATTTGTGGACCTGTCAATGTTAGAATAATTAGTTCCTCATTTTGTTTTTCCTTGGTCTTCTGTAGCACCCTCAACGGGTCTGCAGACCCTCTAATTTCACTATCTCTCATCAAATGGGAGACCTCATTCTGTAAATAGTGTTGAGATGGTGTTTCATAAACCGAATCCCCTGTTTGCAACATAAATATATAAAACATTGCTTAGTCTTTGAAGAAATAGTGTGAGCAAAAAATTATATTAACAAAAATTGTCTATCATGATAGATTCATAGGATTACATCTAGGATTACCTGATGCTTATATGAGGGTGTGGTTTGATCAACATCCAGGGACTTACCCCAATCAGCCACTTGCAAAAAAAGTAGAGAACATTATCACAATGAACGCAATATGTATAAGCTAACAAATACAGAACAAAAATAAACATTATGCTACATGTTTATATCTGTACATTTTTTGAAGTATTTAGAATGTGGAATTACATTTAGGTTTACAGGTTTCCTCGAGGCTCCAGTCGTATGATCAACAGTTGGGGACTTTCCCCGGTCAACCTGCAAAAAAGGTAGACAACATTATCATCATGAAGGAAAACATAAAAACGAAAAAATACATAACAAAATAAAAATTATGCTACATGATATACATGTTTATGATTTTAAAGCATTTGAAATGAAGAATTACATTCATGTTTTCCTGTTTCCCTGATGCTTCAGTCAGCTACTAAATAGCCAGTTGGCTTCCCTGATCAACACATTGCATGGAAAATAGATAACATTATATAAACGAACTGAATATACTAATGAAAATACATAACAATATATCTATTTGTCCATCCTAAATTTATTACATTGGCAATATCAATGTATACCTGCCTCCTTGACTCAGGTCTACAAACATCTACAGAGAGGGAGGTGCCCCTGAGAGAACCTTGCATAAAAAACATACTAAAAATTACCTAACGAAACCAGAAAAGTAGAAAATTATAATTATATGCTAACAAAAAATCCTATAGATGTTAAAATAATTATTAAAATGTTGGTTAAATTGTTGGATGTACCACAACCATACTCACCGTGTTTGTATCTACATGATTCAAATTGTAATTAATAAGCAGTTCTTCGCCAACAACTATTTATTTAATTGCACACACAAAGATATGGTTTCCTTCATGTGACTTGAATATGCAGTTTGGTTTCTTAAGTGTAGACCCTGGTTGTCTACTATTTATAAACCCGTAAATATTACCAGTTGTTTTTGGCCTTCCATCCATGTACAACATTGCTCCTTTATTTTGTCTTTTAGTTGTATATAATTCGTTGACAACCCATATCTACGCATACTTCATGTATATTGGACCAGGCGCATCCAATCACTGTAGTTGTGATAGGGTCCAACATACTCCATCAATTCTGCACATCTGCCATATCCAACCTTTATGCCGTCCATGCAAAACAAACCCAATCCATGCAATGACGACGGTGCAATTCTATATATCCTCTCATTCACACAAAAATCAGTGTTTACTTGAGGAAGATCCCTAGGAACCCATTGTTTCACTAGGTGTTTGTACCTTAAGGCCACGTCGGTGTCTCCCACTGTCTCATTATCATAGGAACATGACCCCCCTCCTTTGAGAAAAAAATCCATGCGTTTATTGAATTTTCTTATGATATTCTGACATCTAGTTGATCTATCCCTTGTAGACCTACTAGATGTCTCACTTTCCTTTAGCCTTCCCAAAATCCCCTCACCGGAGGAAGATAGGTATGACAAATACCTGTTTGGTTCTACCTTCACCATGGCCGGAATTTTTTTTGGCAAAAACATAGAAAAATACTAGTAAAAAACTTGAAAAGACTTATAAGCAAAAAACTTGTAAAAGTTTCCTACTCCCTAAAGAAAAAACTTGTCAAGAATGAGTTTGGGTAATAGGTGTGGGCATTTGGTAGCCCTAAAAATTCTAATGTATGCCCCTCTTTTAGTTACATGCAAGTCTCCATTCTCACTTATTGCTTGCATTGCCTTTTCCTAACATGTATTGGGTAGGCTCACAAAATATCATGTTATACATGGGCACTATGATATGCTCACAAATATTTATATAATGTATTATAAATGTGTGTTACTAAAGGATTTGGAAATATACATGGATGGGCACTATGCTTGGTCACCAATGCTTTCACGTCTCTGGAAATATGTTAGAAACATACATCACATATAGAAAGTATGATGACATGTAGAATGTTGGAGCGATTATGGTGGTTGTGTATTTGGATTTGCGGGTGTTCTTATTACTGGCCTAACCCCCTTTCAACAACAATATTTGCAGATTTAATGAGTCTATGTCTAATGCTCTTGGCCCTCATTACATTCAAGGAGCCAATGCATAGGTCTCTGTAATCCATAACAACAAACACTACACAAACTTAATTCATAGGAGTTCCAAATTCCCTTTGTCCATTCACAAACTTCATATGTATGCTTGTGCCCATTGGAATTTGGCATTTCAACGTTGTCAAGATTGAGACGAACTTTTATGCATATGCAGCAAATATAACACTACAATTTATGATAATATATGTCTGTACAGGGCCTGTAGGTTCTCCTTTAATGGACTATGTCCTTGAAAGAACATATCTTCGCATTCATCTACATTTACTTCAGATAGAAGTGATACGGAGTTGTTATGTTGGTCACTTCCCTCAAAAAGCATCTTTGACATGAGTTCCTTTTTCAAGGAATCTTGGTTAATCTCTTCTTCCAAAGTTCTAGGTCACTTCTCCACTCTACATTGGCTTGATTATTCACTTTATTGGCCACTCCTCTCTCCTTACTCTACACTCGTTGTTGTTTTAACCCTTACTTTTGATGGTTGTAAGTGGTTTTTAGTTTTCCCATGAATGTTGTTTTGATGTTGTAGATGATTATCCATTTTACCTAATATGTTTTATGATATTTTCCATCATTGCTAGGGCACACATACCTGTTGTTTATGGCTTCTTAAGATTGAAAGCTCAAGGGCCTAAAAGTGCCCAGATCTCATGTAGGACCCTGTAAGAGTCATAATAACAACTATTGTTAGAGGATTCTATTCTCCAAATGATACACCAAAACCATACTTGGCGGTTAATATTTGTGTAGGGATGTTTTTCTCCTTCCCATAATTTATCACACTAATGGGATTGTGACTATCAATTCAATGCCTTATTTGCATAGTGGCAATCCTACAACACTACACTATAATGTCTTATTACTAACTCATGAATCTTCCCATGGTTATTAAATATCCATCTATAAACCACTATTGTGGTTTCATCATTGCTCCCATTCAAGAACCAAAAAGTAGACATGACTTCTCTCCCTACATTAAGTCCATGTGCACATAATGACTAGATTTGGTGCTTCCTAACTTTTCACTCTTCCTTTTCAAGATCTTGCATAGCTGATGGCTTTGATTGAACTTTATAAATACATTGTTCCCAAAGTAAATATTTTTTTACCTTTGAACGAACGGGAGAGAGATGAATGGTTGAAGGACTCCAATGGAGGATGAATTGATGCCCTGTTTTGCCTACCCAAAGGTCCTTTTATAATGAATATTATCTCCAACTTATCATTGATATGTAGTCTTCTATTTTTTACCCATATTGCTAAAAGCAACATAGTTTTATGCCAATCTAGTATGTATCTTCATGTCACAAGTTCTTCCTTGTAGATGAATATGGAACCCTAGAAGGTAGTGCTGATTTGGAAATATGTTTTTACAATGTTCCATCCCATATTTAAGACAATATTGGAGAGTAATTTATGGTATAACATTAACATATTAATTTTCAACCCTAAGGCAACGCTAACTTGAACAGAGTTGGGAGATTTCAAGTAGGTACCACCAAAATAATGGAAGAAATCATACCAACTGCTACAGGCATTCTTGGAGGCATATTTCCCAGTGGTAACCTACAGCAATCATATATATATATCTAATCCATGGTGGTGAAGAGCTAACATTTCCAGATCTGCTACTTGGCACATTCAGGAATGAAAACAATGTTTTAAATACATTTATATCGGTCTGAAATATTTGTTGATTTATTCCTTTTAGCTTGTCATGATGATGCTTGTTTTCCCATATTAATTTTCAACCCTAAGGCAACCCTAAGGAAATCCCATAGTAGAAAGAAGCAAAAACGACTATTCCGCACAAATCAAAAGGCTCTTAAATTAACTGTATCATGCCTTCCCTAATGATTTGATGAATCCTTTGAAATTTTCTTGTAAATAAAGTGAGACAAGGCTCAAAACACTTACCTAAAGAGATTGTTTCCTTTTCTCTTTATCATTAATTTCTATGATATGTGTTTCAAGTGATGCTAATGTTGTTCATCATGTGTTATTCTCTTGTCAATTTCCTAATAGGGTGGAATTAAATGGCTTGAATTCTACTTTGATCTATATGACAAAGTCTTTTTCTCCAACCAACCATATTAAACTTGAATAGATTTTGGGCTTGAATGGTTGAAATTAAACCTTTTTAATCTTCAACAGTCTCTACCAACATAATAGTCTATTAGATGTACTAGGCGCTTCAGTCAAATCAAGAGAAATATGCTACAAACATATGAAGAACCATTTGATTTTGTATGCCAAGGGGATGGAAAAATGGAAAGGAAACATCAAAGATCACTCACACCAATAACACTACAAGTCTACAACAACCCAAAAGATTCAAGCCAACAAGTCATCATCTTTTGTTGCAATAGCTTTGAATAGGCCCATAGGTGTCTCTAAACACCAAAGAAGCTCTAGACCATGCACAATTAATTTGGACATGTTCATTACAGGCCATCAAACTTGAAGTTTTTCGATATTCTAGTCGTGTTGAATGATAGCGTTGTATTATATAATATGGATTCTGTCACTACTCTCACTAAATGAAGGTAACATTGTGGAATTTCAAGATGGAAAACTAGCCCCTAAGAAACATTATGCACCTTATTATTAGGAATATGTTTCAAATTCTTGATGGTTTTTACTACAAGAAATGAAGGTAATTAGGATTTCTATTGAAGAATTCGTTGAAGTATTTTTGACAAAACACAACCATCTTCACCTATACCTATGAAGGTCAACAAGAAGTAGTGAACCTTGTGTCAGCTTATCTAGTTGGTGTTGTTGTGTATTGGGGAACTAACAACACATAAAGGCTAGTTTGTATCATGTTGAATCTAAAATGGAAACATGTTGGGATAGAAAATATATATGAACCATTGAAATTGAATAAAGTTTCACTTTTGCAGAGATGGATAGTGGATGAAATCCCTTAAACTCCTTGGCTTGTTTATGGATATTTCAACATTGTTGACACCTAAGAAGACAAGGAAGACATCCTTCTAGTTAGAAGCCTAAAATACTATAAAACTAGGATAAGCTTATATGACCCTTCAAGTAGATGGATTCCTACGAGTTATGGTATTACTATTACAACTTTTGTAAGAGTAACAAGAGAGACCTCAAAAAGCTCAAAAGGGTCACATTGTCTAAGAAAAACACATTTTCTACTGTAAATATGCTCAACATAGCTAAGTATTGGGGTAGGCCACAGTATCCATCTATCATTTGAGGTACATACAAAATGTGTATTCCCAAGGCTTGCTATATCATGAATTTGAAGAATCGAAGTTACATAAATTGCATCAAAAAAAATTCAAAGGCCGAGGGGAAGAACCCTAAATTTAGTGGTGGAAAAATCAAAATGGTCATTTTGTTGGATTAAAATCTTCAACAAAATTTAGGAGTACAACCATCAATTTGACCTACCTTCTTTCAAAATAAAAGAATCAATCCAACCTACCTTTTTTTCACTATTGAAACAAGGTCGCCATCCTTTGTGACAAGGTTGAAGGTGGATGTTATTGTTGTTGACAGTATCTTGAGATACATCAATGATCTGACCTATCTGAGGTATATTGTTAAAGGACTGACTTGATTAGGGTAGCCTCCAATTTCTGCTCATCACCTTACATGCAGGTTCATCATTATATGCATCTCCAATTTGCCTAAATGTGCATAGTAGTCCCTTTTTTATGCCTAGGGTGCCTTCTCCACTGTTGCAACAAACCCAAGATTGATGTTATTTATGTTGAGATTGCACCCAAAATTATTTTTTTTTTGGTTTGTTGAGAATTAATTTGAGGCAACGGCTTAGGGAAGAGGGTGGATGGACTGTCCAGACACACCTGAAATGCTTAATCATTGCCCTCGATTAAAAGTGCTCAGGGTGAAGTTTTACTTCTATCTTATGATTTTTATCACTGCCTAGAATTATCATTAAACTGTTGTTATCCATTTAAAAGTGTGAAAAATTGTCTCCGAAAAGGTCCACGGAATTATGTATATTAGGCTTCAAAAATATGTTATGACTTCTATTGAATTCTACATGTCTGAATTCTATTGATGAAAACTTAAAGGATTATGCTGAGAAAGTACAGTACTTTACAAAAAATTATAAAATCCAAGAAGCAACTGATAGAGCAACCAAGCATCCACTCTACAAGATCTCCAAGAACTAACAGCATTAAAGTGATGGATGTATGCAGACTGATGCATACATTATATCTCTACTCATTTGATTTCCTACAAAGTGTTGTAGCCTGCTTAGTGCTCCTCTCTGTTATCATTTAGGTTCAACTTAACGGTGAAATCAACAAGTCCAGGAAAATCTTCTAGTACATCTCCTTTATAGTAATATGCAAATAATGATGTTAGTTCTTGGAGATCCTGTAGAGTGGATGTTTTAACCTCTTTAGTGCTACTCTGTAGTGCATAACCTAGAACTTCAGAGAAGATCTTAATGGTTTTCTTCGACATCTTAGGGTATCCTATTGGTTTTATGCTGAGAAATTACAACACTTTACAAAAAAATTATAAAATCCAAGAAGCAGCTGATAGAGCAACCAAGCATCCACTCTACAGGATCTTCAAGAACTAACATAGTTCAAGTGATGGACGTATGCAGACTGCTGCAGACATTATATCTCTACTCATTCGATTTCCTACAAAGTGTTGTATCTTTCTTAGTGCTCCTCTCTGTTTATCATTTAGGTTCAACTTAATGGTGAAATCAACAAGTCCAGGAAAATATTCTAGTACATCTCCTTTATAGTAATGGACAAATAATGATGTTAGTTCTTGGAGATCTTGTAGAGTGGATGTTTTAACCTATTTAGTGCTACTCTATAGTGCACAACCCAACACTTCAAAGAAGATTCTAATGGTTTTCTTGGACATCTTGGGGTATCCTAATCAATTTCATAATGATAGTTGGGAGGAATGCATTCCGAAATTCCATGGGCAATAGGATTCTACTAGGTTTCATGTTGAATTACATATTGAATATCTTCCAAGGTTGAATGTGGCCCTGAGGATATTAAGATGGATATGTTCAATATATATCTTAACTTGCAAAAATGTGACATAAGAAATTGGTATATATGGATTCCTAGTAAGGGTGTATACTCAATTGTAAATATTCTCAAGTTGTTATACAAGATATGGGATCCTATTCTTGATGAGGAATCCGTTGAGGGTCCAGTTTACCCTCCACAAAATCAAGACCTTGAAAAAATCCATGAAGATTCATTTGAAGAAGGCCCTATTTAGGAAAGAACCTATTCTCCTATTATATTACCTCATCCCAAGAATCTGAATTAGATGGTCCATATTGTTGAGATTCTGATGAGGAATATTTTGTAGACAAACCCTTGTTTGATGATGAGATGGAAAACACATCCATTTATCCATTGCATGAAGAGTTTGATGTTATATTTGAAATAAATAATCATAGTTTTGAGGATCCCATATATGATTCATATAGTGAAGCATCTAATGAGGAACCTAAATAATTGGAATCTATAGAGCAACCAAGAATCCACTCTACAAGATCTCCAAGAACTAACATCATTCAAGTGAAGGATGTGTGCAGACTACTGCAGACATTATATCTCTACTCATTCGATTTCCTACAAAGTGTTGTAACTTTCTTAGTGCTCCTCTTTTTATCATTTAGGTTCAACTTAATGATGAGATCAACAAGTCCATGCAAATCTTATAGTACATATCCTTTATAGTAATGGACAAATAATGATGTTCTTTCTTGGAGATCCTGTAGAGTGAATGTTTTAACCTCTTTAGTGCTACTCTGTAGTGCATAACCCAACACTTCACATAATATTCTAATGGTTTTCTTGGACATCTTGGGGTATCCTAATCAATTTCATAATGATAGTTGGGAGGAATGCATTCCGAAATTCCATGGGCAATAGGATTCTGCTAGGTTTTATGTTGAATTACATATTGAATCTCTTCCAAGGTTGAATGTGGCCCTAAGGATATTAAGATGAATATGTTCAATATATATCTTAACTTGCAAAAATGTGACATAAGAAATTGGTATATATGGATTCCTAGTAAGGGTTTTATACTCAATTGTAAATGTTTTAACCTCTTCAGTGCTACTCTGTAGTGCATAACCCAAGACTTTAGAGAAGATTCTATCCAATGTATATTGAACATCCCCCCTGTACATTAATTTTGGATGCCTCTCAGTTGCAATAATGATACTGATCAACCGGCTAAAGAAGGCTTGAAAAGAGTTCAAATCTAAAATATTAGGCCATACCAACCTCAAAAGATTGAATATCTCTTTAAAGTTGTTATGAAAAAGGGTGCATGACAATAACACCCGTCTCCTCGTATGTATTTGGGAAAGAGCGTGGAGTATGTTGGTGTCCTTATTGTGTGGGAAATGCCCTTCATCTAAAACCAGCAGTCTTGGTCCCTAAAGTAGACTTGCCACCCAATGGTCCAAATTAAACACTTCATATTCTAAGGGTTTATTAAACATGATAAGATGAAAGACACTAGGGAATTGATTCAACATCTATACTTACAAATTTGGAATATGCAAATGGTGGATGTACCACCACTCCTTAATGAAGTCATTCTTTAAATAGAAAAGATGATGGCTAGTAAACCCTAACCATTTTATTTGTCTTTCAAATCTTTGTGTTTGAGGGGCCTGAGTAATTTTTTTAAAAAAACATCTCAACCACCCCTCTATGTAATCTTGCATCAATACTACAATTATATCTTGTCAAACCCTTATTTTGAATAACCCTTCTTCAAATTTTTAGAGATCCTAGTGTTGCTTCCATGAGCTAGTCACTTGATCTTCATTATCATTCACATATATTAGTACTAGCCAATTTCTCATTTTTCTTTCGAAAAAAGTGGTGAGGTTATAAAATTGATGCCTCCACAAGGTTCTAATCTTACAAATCTTCCTTTATTTTCTCCCTTTTTAGAAGTATTCAATCTCTTATGAAAGGCAGCCCCCCAAGTTTCTTTTTTACTTCAGTGGCTTTCAGAAAAGCTGTGTTCTTTCTCTCCTACATAATACTGCAAGTGGTGATCATTTATTAGAGGATGTCTATATGCCCTATCCATCCAACCTCTATTTTTTTTTATTTTTTTTTGGAGTGGACCACATACTTCTTTCTTCTCACCATAATGATGCCTGATACCTGGGACAAAAAGGTACTAACTGTGCCCTAAACCTAAAAACATGACATAAGAGTTATTTAAAGCTGATATAGATTATATTCATTAATTAATATAGGTGGCAGCAGGAAGAGAGAAAAATTCAATGATAGTTGTGTCCTTTCCAACATTTGATCTTCTTAATCTTCCAGTTGTTGTTTTTCTGTGTGTTTCTTATATTTTAACAGCCAAATAAAATAACCTCTGGCAAATATCTGTTATCGCTAAAATTTAAAAATTATTGGGTTAGGTTCGAGTTGATTTCTAATAAAAGGTTTTTATAATAAAAAACTCAAAATACGAAATCCATAATATTTGGCAGACTTCTGGAAAATCCCTGTTGTCGATACAATTTGGAAAATATTGGGTTAGGTTCAAGTTGCTTTCTAACCTAGGGATTTTATAATGATATTGAATTATATTCAAAGTTTTCTGTAAAATCCCTAGTGGTTAGGGTACGTGTGCCTTCTCCTCGATTTCACACTTGGGTGCATCTAATATACACCCAAGGGTAGGATGTCACACCCCCAAACTCTGTTTACCCCTATTACCTCTATTTTCATGGGTGTTGAATGAGGGTAACCTGCTCTAATAGCCTCTTCCCTTCCTCTATTAGCCTCTAATAGCCTTTGACTTTCCTTTATTGTCCTTTCCTCTATGAGGATAATGATGACTTTCCTTTATTGTCCAAGTAGCACATAATATATCTCGGTCATCACTACAATAGCAATCTCACTCAGCTATAATAACAGTGCAGTGTAACAACTAATAAACCTGAGCACACAAGTTATTTGGAGCAAGACATGAAAGAAAGTAAAGGGAAGAACATGGATGTAGGGCAGGCGTTAGGGAAATATGGAAAAAATAGTAAAGGGACAAGAAGGGTGAGACATCATGCAAGAGTGATACTACCACGATCCTAGATCGTGAGGGAAATATTTTCATTCTAGTATCACTAAGCTAAAATCAAACTCGTTCAATGAACTGCTCTAATAGATCGAATTAGTAATGAATCCCAAGAGATTTGTAAAATATTTTAAAAATTTTTAAAATCGAAATGAGGTAGGCATTGTTCTTGTTGTTGTCTGTTTATGCGGTCCCTTGGGCATAAATATCCCTAGAATCAAGTCTAAAATATATTTGAAGGAACTTTGCGCATCAAAAAAGGAAATGCAGTCCGTTTTGAAGTGATTATGGACATGGAAAATGGTGGAAAGCAACATATTTCACAAATATAGGCATGTAAACAATGATGAAGAGGGTTATTTATAAGGTATGGACCCAACTAGGGATTTTCCAAACATATATCAAACCCAAACTTAGCCCTGAAATGGCATTCTGGACCAACCCAAAACCATCAAGCAACAACCCTTTCTCAATTCTGGGTGCATAAGAAGCAATTAAGGGTTGATTATGAAAGCTGAAAATAATTTTTTTCCCACTAAGACTGCATTCCTATGATTTCTTTCCATAGTAACAACCCTAAGCCATGAAATCCATGATTCATTTTCTAGGTTATAAGAATGAATAACCTTCAAACATCTGGGGTACCTTCATTTTCTTCGTTGGAGGAGGATCGAAGGATGGACACAAACGCGCAACAATCTCCCTCTAGACACAAACGTGCAACAATTTCCACAGGGGCGAGAGTTCTAAACGTTGTAATGTCAATTTTCACAGGCACAAGAATTCTAAAGGTTGTAATGGCAATTTCTGCAGGCACCAGAGTTCTAAAATCTCTAATGGTAATTTCTATATTATTGGGAATTAAACTACATAAACCACCAACCTCCAATGTGGTCATCATTTAGTTGTCTTTTCCTAATTAAGATAGGATTAACTCAGTCCTTCATATTATTGATTATATGTAATTATTGCATATATGATATTTTTCCAACATCATTTCATTTCCTAATAAGTTGTGGAAAATCATTTGTGAGAGATCTAAAGCATTAGACGCACTAACCATTAAGGTGTAAACTCTATATTATAACATAATCATTTAATAAACTATATAGAGATTTTCATTAAGATCAAAAGTGTCTATTGGCATAAAAAGGACTTGCTTTCATAATCAATCATTTTTTAATATTTTGCATATATTTAAGTACAATTAACTAGGAGTTTCCATATAAAGATTATAATAATAAAATTGAGGGTTGTGACATATTTTTATCTAAACATACCAAGTATAAGAAAATGAATTATAGTGTTTGTATATTGTTATCTCATAATAATTAATAAGGGCATAATTTCAATTTATTTGAAATCATTATCTCTTGATTATAAAAATCAAACATCTACTTGATGTGGAACTATTTACATTAAAACCTTTCCAAAATAATTAAACATCAAATAATTTCCATTTACCTTTATGCATTAAAGGTGATGGTAAACTATAATCCTTATATTCCATTATTGGGCATATAAATCTTACATGTACCTATGTTCAATAAGATTGAGTATTTTCTAATGAATTTAGATAAATAATAGTATTTATGTTATGATAATTTACCATTCATATGAAAAGGTTGTTAATAATAAAAAATCCCCAAATTTTCTATGAGAGGCCTCAGTACTTTGGGATGTGTAATTAACTATTTAATTATCTATTCATCTACTTTTATGCATAATAATATATATGTTTAAGAATCTATGTAACTTTTTTCATTAACTGAAATTCTAACACTGTTGTATGTGTCATGTACATTTGGTCATGGGTTTTGAATTTGGATGGGGACAAATACATCATACTTCCCCAACCACCCAACCTACAAGAGAAACCCTCATCATCATCATAATCATCATCATCATCTTCATCCTCATCCTTATCCTCATCATCATCATCATCATCATCGTTGTCGTTGTCTTCATCATCATGATGATGGTAATGGTGATGATGACGGTGATGATGATGATGATGATGATGGCAATGATCACCATCATCACCACCACCACCACCATCATCATCGTTGTCATATTCATTATCAAGACCCTCATCATCATCGTCGTCATCTTCATCATCATCATGATGGTAATGGCGATGATGAGGGTTATGGTCATCGTTGTCTAATTCATCATCATCCTTGTCACGGTCATCATCATCATCATCGTCATCATCATTGTCATCATCATCGTCATCGTCATCGTCATCGTCATCGTCATCGTCATCGTCATCATCGTCATCATCATAATCATTAATGTTATCGTCATCATCATCTCTTCATCATCAGCATCAGCATCATCATTGTCATCATCGTCATCATCATTGTCTTCATAATCATGACCCTCCTCCTCCTCCTCCTCCTCCTCCTCGTCATGTCCTAACAACAACATAGTCAATGGATTCTAACAACATGTCCTATGGTAGTCTTTCGGAAGGTTAATTTCTACACAAATCCATATATAGGTAGTGATATGAACTTTTCACCAACATTAAGAATAAGTAAAACTTACTGTAGTTCAAAGATACTTGTTTTGTAATCCACCAACATTAAGAATAAGTAAAACTTAGTTTACTTCAAATATTCATTTTCGAAAAAAATGCATAATACTGGAAAACCTTTCAATAAAAAAGTGATGAGAAGGAAATTGTTGAATATAGCCAATAAAATGAAAGGAATTTTTTGTATCCTTGAAATAGTTCTTATATCTAATAGATTCCTTGACTTCTAGAACTATGGGTCCCAAATATATGTTCAATAGAGAGATGCAAACCTAAGAGGAAGAAAAACATCCTAACTTGAATAATGAACCTTCACATTAATGAGGGAAGAACCATCTACATAACGACACATCCCTATCTTAGATAAATGAAAATATAGCTTTGAGGGATGATTGAAAAGTTGAGCATGTGAGTCGAGCTAGTGACAACTAGGGTAGAACCTAGCTGCTACACAAAAAGATCGAGTTCAATGCTTTCCATTATAATATTATAAAATCATATCTTAAAAACTATTATAATTATTATAAGTTATCATATTACTCTATTATTCTTATCTTCTCTTGCAACAAAAATATTTCTATTTTTGATGGTTTGTGAAAACACATAAAGTTGGGGATATTTAAAAATATAAACCAAATAAAGTGAAACAATTACCTCCCTCCCATCCCTTAGCTTTGTTGAACATGAAGATGATGATGATGGTGATGATGATGATGATGATGATCATGGGATAACGATGATGATGAGGAGGAGGAGGATGAAGATGATGATGATGGTGATGATGATGTTGATGAGGATGATGATGATTATCATCAGCATGAGGATGACGATGATGATGATGAAGATGATGATGTGTGATGATGACAAAGTTGATGAATATGAAGATGATGATGATGATGATGATGATGGTGTTGATGACGACAATGACAATGATGATGATGATGATGTTGATGATGATGATGATTATTATCATCGTCATGAGGATGACGATGATGATGATTATCATCATCATGAGGATGATGATGATGATGATGACGATAATGATGAAGATGATGATGATGTTTATGGTGATGACAATGATGATGATGACAATGATCATGAGGATGAAGATGATGATGACGACGATGATGATGAAGATGATTATGATGGAGATGATGATGAAGATGATGATGATGGTGATGATGATGATGATGATGATGATGATCATGGGGATAATGATGATGATTGTGAGGAGGATGATGAAGATGATGATGTTGATGAGGATGATGATGATTATCATCACCATGTGGATGACGATGATGATGATGAAGATGATGATGTGTGATGATGATGACAATGGTGATGATGAATATGAAGATGATGATGTGATGATGGTGATGATGATGATGCTGATGCTGCTGTTGATGATGATGATGTTGATGACGATGATGACAATGATGATGATGATGATGATTATCATCATCATGAGGATGATGATGATGATGATGACGATAATGATGAAGATGATGATGATGAATATGAAGATGATGTTGATGAATATGAAGATGATGATGGTGATGATCATTATGATGATGATGATGATGTTGATGATGAGGATGACAATGACGATGATGATGATGTTGATGATGATGTTGATGATGATGATAATGATGAAGATGATGATGATGTTGATGGTGACGACGATGATGATGACGACGATGATCATGAGGATGAAGATGATGATAATGATGATGATGAAGATGATGATGATGGCGATGATGAAGTTGATGATGATTATCAACATCATGAGGATGACGATGATGATGATGGCGATGATGATGAAGATGATGATGATGGTGATGATGATGATGATGATGATGATCATGGGGATAATGATGATGATGATGAATATGATGATGATGGTGATGTTGATGATGATTATCATCATCATGAGGATGACGATGACAATGATTATGATGTTGATGATGATGATGACAATGATGTTGATGATGATGATTATCATCATCATGAGGATGACGATGATGATGAAGATGATGACGATGGTGATGATGATGTTGATGATGATTATCATCATCATGAGGATGATGATGACGATAATGATCATGATGATGCTCTTGATGATGATGATGATGTTCATGATGATGATGTTCATGATGATGATGTTCATGATAATGATGATCATGATTATGATGACGCTCTTGATGATGACGATGATGATCTGATGATAATAATGATGTCGATGATAATGATGATGATGATGAAGATGATGACCATAGCCTTATGATGATGACGATGATGATGAATATGATGATGTGTGATGATGACGACGACGATGATGAAGATGATGATGTGTGATGATAACGACAACGACGATGATGATGAAGATGGCAAAGACGACGATGACGATGATGATGATGTTGATGATGAATATGAAAATGATGATGTTGATGACATGGGATAAACAATTTCAAATATGGAATTATTTTATTTCAAAAAAACCTACAAACTAGTGTCGAAAATCTGACTACACACTCATCGAAAAACCCCACAAACTAGTGCCCCAAATCTGACACATAGCCGTTGAATATCCTATGCATAAGCGTAGAATATCCTACAAATAAGTGTCAAATATCCTACACATAAGCGTCAAATATCTGACACATAACTGTTGAATATCCGACACCCTGGTGTCGAAAATCAGATAACATAGACGTCAAAAAACCTACACCCTAGTGTCGAAAATTTGATGATGCTAAAATACTTCGAAATTCTCAGTACTTTTCATCATTGTTGTCCGACACATCCGTACGATACATCAGATGTCATCGGATTCTGTCGTCGGATTTTGGGTTCAAATCCCGTTGTGCATGGGGAACATTCACCTATCACATCATGTCATTTGGACTAAAAAATGTTGGATCCACATTTCGACATGATATGTATTGCATGTTCCATGACCTTGCATTCATCATTGTGTCTTACATTGATGATATCATAGCCAAGTCTAAGAAATTCTCAAACCATATCACCTATGTCCACTCCATCTTCTTATGGTGCCAATAATACAACATATGCTTGAATCCCCTCAAATGCATCTTTTGTGTCACCGTCAGATGATTACTCAATTATATCATATGTTAGAACAAAATCATTGTTGATCCACTCAAATTTCAATCCATTCTCAAACTTCCTCCACCACAGGCCCATCATCAGTTTTAGAGCATCCAAAGACAAGAAAAAATTATTTTCCAATTATTCCCTAATTATGCCGCATAAGCACATGGACATCATATTTTAATGGGGTGAACAATCTTTGTAGTTATTTGAGGCATTAAATAAGGAACTCACTTACACCCTTTTAATCTCTCCCGCTGATTTTGAAAAGGATTTTATCCTTTACATTATGGTGTTATCCTTCTCAATTGTAAATTCCTTAGTGAAATTGAGGGAGGACCATTGCGAAAATATCAACTATTACATAAGAAAACCATATTTAAAACACCGCACAATTACATCCATGGTGATAATTGGCCTTGGTTATGGTCCTTTCAGTTATGAAACTTCATCATTACATCCTATTGTGTAAAATTAAGGTAATCACAAATGTAAACCCAATGCAATATAAAATAGGTTAGTGACTTATCAATGGTAACCTTCACTTGATGGGTCATCATTCTCTAATATTTCTATTTAATTTTTTATCCCCAAAATAAATAATATCATGTCCCTCATCAATTTTATCACCGAGCTCTCACTAGACACAATAAGATACCGTCTAAATGATAAATTTCCTAACAAGCATCTCTTTGTACTTTATATTAAAGAAATCGCTATGATGATATACTCAACTATATCCTCACACAAAAATTTGGCTCTCATCTCCCACATGTTGATCCCCATCACATTTGACACCAAAATCCTCATTATTTCCTCCTATGAGACATTATCTATCGATGAGGGTAAAATACCATTTTACAATGGTGCATAACTTATGAAAATGTTGAGAAAGTCCTTAAAAATTTCCATGGTAGCTCTTGCGGTTTCCATTTAACTAGAATGAAAACCACAGAGAAAATATTTTGTGTCAAATATTTTTTACCTTCGCTCTTTCATGATTGAACTCATGTCATCAAATGGTTTGAAAATTGTCAAATATTTTATCATAAAACACAATACCCTCCAGATATTTTGCATCCCATCATCACTGTCGATCCTTTCTATAAGTGGAGAATCACCTTTATGGAATGTAGACCATCGCAGTCAATTACTTCATGAAATATCTAGGGGATGCCTACATGGAACAACACTAATGCAAATGTCACATGGTTATTTTTCAATCATGTCATCACACACCTCAATATACCAAATATTCAGTCACTAACATCGATACCCATGTTTGTAATGATGTTTTCTAAGGGTTGTCTTTCTTGTTAGAATTTACCCATAAATATTCCACCCCATATTATCCACATGCCAATGTTCGAATTGAGGTTGTCAACCAATTCCTCAAAACCATTCTACAACAAACAATTAACAAGAACAAAAGTAATTATCATCACGTTATATTCTCAAAACTTTGGGTCTATTGAACATCTATTAAAACTACCACATGTTGACACCCTTTCAAATCATCAACGAGGCTGAAGTAGTTTCATACATTGAGTGCAAGATACCCACCCTCAAAACCACTATTGAACTACTACCTAACACTTATATGCTCAAGAAACATATGTTAGACTTAGAAAATACCAAATAAGAATGTCAGACTTCATTACAACATAACCGGTCCATGAAAAAATGTTCCAAGGGTCATTACGACCAACAAATTTTCCCTCGTTTATTTTGCAAAGGTGATCTTGTCGTCACTTTGGATGCCACAAAAGAATTAGAGGAATTTTGAGGTCACAATGGACCTCAAAACAAAAAATGTACTATCAAAATCAAATTTGTAAGAACCAAAAGGATCATAGATGATTATGTAAAGCATAAGGATAAATAGTTTTGGAGGGAAAGGGAAAAAAATTCTTTTTCTATCATATTTTCAACTTATATTCTTGTAGGTTAACTCAAATTTTGAGTGTCAGCACTCGTTGGATGCACAATTAAATTACACATACAATAAGTACCCACTCAACATACTTTTTATAGAGATAGATAGAAAAAAACTCAAAATACACTAATAAATGTATTTCCTTAAAGGAGATACATTTTTTTATGTATTTTGATTTTTTATCTACTAAGGGTCTATCAATAGTATTTCGAGTGGGTACTTCTTGGATGCTAAATTTAACTATGCATCCAACAAGTTCTTACGTTTGAAATTTTGAGTAACCCTACAAGGAGATAAGTTGAAAATAAGATAGAAAAATTAATATTTCCATGAAATGTATAACCCTTATTTTATTTTTAACTGCTATTTTATTATTTTCCTTAGAAGGCCTATTTTATACTTCAAAAATATTCTAATAACACCAAACCGGGCCTCAATAATCTCATCCCCTATGGAGAGGCCCAAACATCATCAAACAATGTCTCCCCAAAGGTGCCTATGTGCTCACCTTCATAGAATGAATAATTCTTAACAGTCCCAACAATGGGTTATACTTTTGAGAAATGATATTCCTAGCATGCACAACCACAACCACCCTTTACCCTTTATATAAACCACAATTTTTTCTTTTTTTCTATGATATTTTCAATCAAAACCATTATGGCTTCTGATTTCAAAACACTTTGTTTCCCTTTGAAAATTTATTCAAACATATATTGCTTCTTTGGATTTACCGATGGCACAATTCATTGGTGAAATAATCTATCATCTACTACTTGGGATATTTGTACACTTCTTTGCATACACAAATACACACTAGTGGTATTTCTGTAGGACCAACCAACCACCAACAATCAAGTAGAGTATGCTTTTTTCATTATTCTCTTAGATGATGTAGTTCACTTTTGCATTCACCACCTCCATTGTCACGTCCGCATCCCTTAGACCGGCGAAGGGGATGCGACGAGCACCACGTGAACCAGGAAAACAGCCCCATGAACATGAACAGAAGAGATCAATGCTGAAATTACAAAGCTTAAACATAATGCATGCGAAGATGCATAAACATACAAGCATACACAGATGCATAATTCTTTAATCATACAGCGGGAGCAAACATATACATTCCAGCATCCCCATTTTCATTATAATTCATTAAACATCAATATAATTACAGAGATGAAGTAACAGCAGCACTTATCTTTTGATGAAGAACTTGCCCCGCAACTAGCTACGTCACTGCAATGTTCCACCCAACCATAGGCCAACATGCTCGTCAATCTCTCAGCAACGCTGCTACCCCCGAGCTGGGCATGATTCCTCAAGGACTAAGGGTCGATTGCAGGCTTACACATAGCCAAGGAGACACACTTAGCCAAACCAACACCGCTGGGTTTACCAGGCCTTCCACAATCGACCAAGCCAGCACAGTCCGAAGACCATCCATTGCTTACATGCAGGAAAACCATCCCTTCACATCCCTGTGAAGAAGGCAAAGACAATCGGTGGCAGTCCCAAACAAAAGGTGAGACACAACTCAAGCCTACAAGGCAACTCAGAGTTGTTCTTGGCCCTAAAGTGGCCAAAACAACTCAGTTGCAACACCCCAAACCAGGGTATATCAACAGCCCAAACATGTAATAAATGCTAGCAGCATTCCACAGTTCCAAACAGGGAAAACTCGGCCAACAGCGCATACAATTCCTCAATATAACGGCTGGGCAACTTACACAGTCCCAACGAGGGAGAAGCCAACATGTGTGGGAATCAACAATCCACCAGCATCCACGAGCCCACAAAGCAACACACAATTCCTCAATGCAGACGTTGAGGGAAGTTATACATCCACAGTCCAAAGTGGAAGTAGAATTTGGACTCACAACAGTGTTCCAAATCATGGGAAAACAACAACAACCCAAAACATACACAACAGCTCACTCACGATATGGGAAAAATGCCCCTAGAAGTCTGTGCGTGAGTGCAACTTGCACCCAACTGCAACACACAGAGGAGAACAAAATGCACGGCCGCAAATTAGTAAGGAAAACTCACACACACAGTCCCTGAGCGCGAAATAGCTCCTGCACCCAAGAATCCCAAGTGATAGCCATGATTTCTCTTGTCCCCGGCGTGGGCAAAACCAACGCAGAGTCCCTACGCGTGAACATGAACAGACCATGACCCTGCGCGTGAGCAAGAAAATGACCACGAAGAAGATGGCGGTGGTGGTGAAGGCTAGGCGCATGAGGAAGATGATCCGACAGGGGAAGAGTGCATGAGGGGAAGAACGAACAATCATGGGTGGAGTGGGCGTGTGGGAAAGGGACTGACAGTCCTCCATAGCCACCACCACTTCAACATTAACTGTCTCAACCACCAGCAGCCATAACTGCTCAACTACCCAACAGAACATTAAAGAGGTTGGAAGAGGTTGGATGAGACAAGAAAGGTGGCAAACACACAAGGTGGTAACACATGGGTTTTTCCCCCATAAACCAAGGTTTGACATCCCCCACCCCTTATCCTTTGGAACCATGCCCTTTTCATTCAACGTTGCACTGTCGTAGCTGGTTGTGGTTCATTTTATTTGATGTGCGTGTTTACATGATGCCAACTATAATGTGCCAAACAACACGATATACCATCAGCAACTATACCTATTACCAAAACATGCACACACAAATCGATGGTGGCGCTTTTTCCTTTAGCTCCTCACCATGATTAATTACATTATATACATCATGCAAAAGGGGTCAAAACCGGGGACATTACATTCCCCTCCTCCTTGGAATAACACCGTCCTCAGTGCTCCATTACATATATACAATACATATACAATTGCACATCAAAATTTCCAAAACTTTGCAGATCTGTCCCACGTTCAATCATTTACTTTGAATGTTCAAGACCAAGCCCCTCGGCTTCCATGGACTTCTCCTGCTGGTTCTCAGCTTCCAGCTGATCCCGAAGTCTAGGAACTTTGCGGCTATTGCCTTCATCATGTTCCCTCATCGAGCAATCTCGGCGTAAATGATGTCCTCCACATCTCCAACATTTCACTGGCTGCTTCATCTTTACCCGCTCAATTTCCTTTGAGTCTTCATGCCTAGACCGTTTCCTATCGGGTCGCTTGGACAATTGTCCCATTGCTGATCCATCTTCCTTTCCTTTGCCGATTGCTCCCAGAAGGTTTTTCACCTCCCTTTGCAAACCAATAGAGTCTTGCAAAATCTGGTGGTTCATTTCACTCTGCCTTCTTTGTAGCTTGAGCATCTCCCCAAGGTTCTCTTGGGTCTTGGCAATCATTTGAAGGAGACTTCCAGCTAAGTCCAACAACTTTTGATCTGCTGCCATGCTCAATGTGCACCACCTGGTTTTCACTTTTCTCACCTGTGAGATGCACCATTGAAATAATATCAGACCAAGCATAATATAGACATTAAAATCAGTCAACTAATTTCCCCATTTGGCATGATAGTCCAAGTCTCATCAATGAGGCTTTCATATTTTTCATGTCTTCCCCAACAGGCACATGAGCTCATTCATGTCCATTCTTGGGCAGGGAATTAACTATTCCAGCATTCACAACTCACTTTAAGCAAATACACACATTCCATTCTCAATCATACATGCATTCAACAATCCTTTATTTTTACAATGCATAAACACACACACACACACACACACACACACACACATATATATATAATCAAAAGGAAAGAGAGAGCAGTAAGAGTTTTTTTTTCCTCTTTGTTTTGTTCCATCCTGGAACCCACACCATCGCAGTGGATTTTCATGCTCTTAGCCTCTTTCACTTCATCGTGAATGCTGGACCAATCCTTCTTGGTCATGACACTTAGTGTCTTTGGTCTATTCCAGACCTCTAAACCATGGAGTCTCTCCACATGGTTTGTCTCAATTGCTAGGACTCCCCCGTCTTACTAGCACCTTTTCCATTACCACTCATTCTGATCTTTCCAGGACAGTCACATGTCCACATGCACCCCTAGGATGCTCTCATGGTCCTCGCTCCTAGCGATACCTGTATCCAAACATTGAATAAATTCACATCAGTTTTATCTCTAGAACAAGAGCTTAAAACATCATAACCAAATCATATACACATGTATATTCATAAGCAAAATAATCCAATACTTATCTATATTGTGCCTTTCCTCGTTCGTCCACAGGATCCTGCTTCACTTTGCAAGCCTTGGGATCACCTATGGACTTAGATGTTAGGTCAGCATGCCGGCTGCTCCACAACATCAAATATTTAATGTCCAGCCAGTACATTCTCAGGTCGACTGGGCTTGGAACTTTATCATGACCATTTCCAGGTCTAGGATCTACTATGGATCCTTAGGCATATCACAACCCATCATACACTTATGTCAACAATGACACATACACTTATACCAACCATTCACTTATATCAATGCACACTTATATCAACAATAACCCTTACTTCACAACCCCTCACAACAACCATTTACCATTTACCTATCCACACAAGCAACACAAGCAACACAAGCAATACAAGCAAACTCATCAGCATTATTGCTCAGAAACTGTAATCACATTCTTCATCATTCACTATCAAGTATTGAGACACCAGGAGTGCGTCCACTCCCTAGAGTGTAATCAATATTGAAAACCCTTTCATGGCTTGACATCGGAAAAGTGTACACTTTCTTCCGGTGTGTGCCATGTAGGTTCTATTCATACTCAAGTGATCGGTCATCATGGAAATAAAATCAAACACGTTTTGCATATGGAATTTAAAAATTAAACATGCATATTCATAGCAAGGGTCACAGAGCACTTATCCATTTGCCGTCGCAGTATGCCTTTGTTAAGGAGGAATGGAGGCTTCTTCCCTGAGTTAACAGTACCTCAGTTAGCCCTCCCGACTCCTTTTTACATTTCACATTCACACATGTCTTACCGACATAACCCATACCATCTCACTCATGTTATCACCAAACATGCAGTGCAGATGAGACATTTTCAGAATGTCCAATGGCGTTTCACCTGAAACCCATTTCCAAGATAAGGGAAAACCTTCCCATGAAGTTTGGCTCTTGCAGGTCATCACACATGATCTTCCTGCAACGTGTACCCCTGACACATTCATCAATAGCCAAACAATCAATCATTACCTGATACTACAATCCAAATTGATTATTCCATAACCAAGCAATGACATTAGCAATCAAATTCATTAATAATTTGCAATTCTATCTACTACAGAAATTGACTTGCTCATTTGTGGGTCTCTTGTAAGCAGCATTACTATGCCCATTATAATTTTATGCTTACTATCATAACATGATTACCCACTTACCATGCGTCCCTCCTGACACAATCTTACACAAGCCAACAGTGATTAGTAGTCGTCAGCAATTCCTTTAAATTCGAAATTCACAATTCAAATTTAACAACCCATCATGCATGCCAACTACTTTCACAACCATGAGACTTCTTCTCATAAATGGTAGATTTTGGCATTGGTCAGGGTCTTACCTCTCACTGCCATGCTCGAATAATCTACCTGAAGCATGAGTTTCAATCAACCAAACACAATCTTATGCAAGCCAACAGTGGCTAGTGGTTGTCAGCAATTTCTCAAATCCAAAATTCACAATTCGAATTTTAACAACCTATTATGCATATCATATGGTAGATTCTGGCATTGGTCAGGACCTTACCTCTCACTGCCATGCTCGAAATAATATACCTGAAACATAAGCTTCAAACATCCAAATACAAGCTTATGCAAGCCAATAGTGACTAGTAGTTGTCAGCAATTTCTTAAATTTGAAATTCACAATCCAAATTTAACAAGCTCTTTCACATGGTAGATTCTGACATTGGTCAGGGTCTTACCTCCCACTGCCATGCTCGAAGTAATCTACCTGAAACATGAGCTTCAATCAACCAAACACTTGGTAAGCCTGGATGCATATAACCTTTTCATTGCTACAGCCATCACTGAAGCATTTTCAGAATTTATAAAATTCAAGTACTTTCAGCTGTTAGTCACATCAATATCATCAAAGATCATTTACTGCATGCAATCATCACCATATTAACATTGCAAGGCATAGTCATAGCATCATGCAATTAAATGAAGTGTTTAGATACTCCTTACTTCACAGGCGTATCATTCATACCACCTTGCTCTTCCACAGAGCATTTCCGGTGACCAATTGATCATGACTATCCTGCATCCATAACAACCTTTGAAACAGTTCTAGAATTATCATTAATTCATCATTTCAGTCATTAGTTAGTCCGCATATCGCATGCACTCATCTCAATGCATTCATGCAATGCACCACAACATTTGCACCTATGCTTATGCAATTAGTCACTCACACCCTTCATATGCATACATCCAATGCAGAACTACAAGATTCATAAAATCTTCTTAATGCATGTCCATTCAACGCTACTTTGCATTGATTATGCATTCAACCATACCATGGCCTAACCATGACTACCTCATATAGGATGCATTATTATAATCAAGATCATCAGTACTTCTTTCCTTGGGCTACTAAGCTCAATCAACATATATAGGCATGCCATTTTTCTATATTCCAACATCCACATGGTATGAGGTCTCTTTCCTGTACCAATCCATGGAATTTGTCATAAGCAACTCTTACCTGCATGGGTCGTACTTACACCCTTAACATGACCAATTTGGTTGGTCCTTGCAGGATATTGCAGCATTTGTTCACCAACTTTTGTTATGGACTTGTTGCTTTACCCCTTCTCCATAGGGTTGCTGGTCACATTTATCAGCATCCGCAACATATTTAGCTAGGTCCATGTCGTCGTTGGTTTTTCCACTAATGCCACATCAAAGCAATGATTATCATTAGTGGTTCATTATAATGTATAACCCTTAGCATCCTATGTATGCAAAGCATATCTTCATGTATTTCATGCATAAACTTAGGAAATGTAGTTATAACCAACAAGCTAGAGTTTTAAGGAAAACTTCCCTTTTTCAAATCCCTCATCCTTGCATGGAATTCCTCTTCCACACAACAGTGGGTTGACGTCATAGTCCTTGCTACATCCGTCATGCAATTGTCCAGATTTGTCCATTTGATAGCAGCAGCCATCATTAGCACTTTGCTGCTTCATGCTCAGATTCTAGTGACTTACCCTCGTCCCCTACTGGATAAGCTTTCCAACGCCTATCTGCATGCTTCATTCCAACCTCGGGTGTGAAAACCACACCACTTCTAAAAAAATGAAGACTTTTCACCAAATCTTTGCATTTTACACACAGTTGCATTTTGGTTGCCAACTTCAGCCACCTCACTTCCGTGGCACCATTCATATTTTATGAATTTTGGGTCTTACTAATTTGCCCAAAGCACAGGTTCTCTTTTCACAAGAACGACTGTCTCAAGGGATGACGGGGTCAAGGGGGGATTACCCCCTTGTGGCTTCTGCAGGGCGGGTCGAGGGTAGCGCCCTCGTTTTTTTTGTTGTTGTTGTAAAACTATGATTTTTGCGCAATCTGGCGCATAAAATCTCTGCTACTTTCTCATTTTCCAGCCCATGAGAATTCACTGAAAAACAGCTCAAAACCCCACTGAAAAACAGTCAAAATCTGCTGGAAAGAAATTCCACTGAAAACCCAAATTTTCCCTGTGTAGAATCGGGTCCCGAAATAGCCAACCGTTCCACAGAATCGGCGACTGAATCCTTTTCGCAGCCGCAATGACGGAACATCAAACCTATTCCTCTTCCGATCGATGAACTAATTCTTGACTGGCATCGGCGTCGATGGTCTTTCCCATCGGAAGACTTGGCACTTTTGCTTCTGCAACGGCGGCTCACGAAATGCTTTCTCTTCCGACTAGCGGCTGGTTACTTAGAAAATTTCCACTTCGGGCGTCGGCGGTCTTTGCACATCGGAAGCCAAATGACTTTGGCTTCCGCAACGGCGGCACACCAAAGGCCAACTCCTTCTGACGACCGCTCTTTACTTGGAGAAATTTTTAACTTTTTGGCGCTGGCGGACTTCTGACATCGGAAGCCAAATGACTTTGGCTTCCGCAACGGCTGCTCGCTAAACCTTAACTTCTCCCGATCGGCATCGGAAACCTTAGAGCTTTTTGGCTTTCGCAACAATGGAAGTCCCTTCCGCTAATTGTTCCGATATGGAACACTTAGACGAAATTTTCGCGGCTTTCTCCAAACTGTTCCAGAGTCAGAGGTCTTTATCATCGGAAGCTTTAGAGATTTTTCACTTCCGCAGAATCGGCGGCTGAATCCCTTCTGCAGCCACAACGGCGACGCAAAAACCACTTTCTCTTCCGATTGGCGGCCGTTTACTTAGCAAAATTTTCAACTTGCGGCATTGGCAGTTCTTCCGCAACGGCGGCTCACCAAAGACAAACTTCTTTCAATCAGCCGTGGACACTTAGAAAATTTCCGCGATCTTCTTCTGCACTGCCGGCAATCGGATGACTTTTCCGTCGGGTGTTGAATCGTTTCTCCATCCGCAACAGCGGCACGCAGAGCCTTATCTTCTTTTGGAGGAAATCTTTTCTCATCGGAAGACTTGTTCCTTTGGCTTCTGCAACGGCGGAACACCAACCTGAACTTCTTCCGATTGGTAGCTCTTCCGCTTCGGCGGACAGGAGATTTTCCAACGCTTCCACAATACCGGAAATCCTTTCACATCAGAAGCCAAATGACTTTGGCTTCCACAATGGCGAACTAGAAACCGCTTTCTCTTCCGCTACGTCGGACTGTCAAACCATTTTCTCTTCCGACGGCCGTCAAAACACTTAGAAAATTTCGGCAATTTTCTTTCCCCGTCGGAAGAATTGGCGGTTTGGTCTTCCGCAATGGTGGAAGTCTTATCACTAGTTGCCCGACTGTCAACACTTAGGCAATATTTTGGAAGTTTGCTATCATCCATTACTGATCCCTGCTGGGCAGAAGGCAATTCCGCCCTCTGTCAATTGTTCCATCTTGGTCCATAGAGGCCCATTGTTGCAACCTTGGCTCTAATACCATTCTGTCATGTCCCCATCCCTCAGACCAGGGAAGGGGACATGACGAGCACCACGTGAACCGGGCAAATAGCCCCATGAACATGAATAGAAGAGATCAATGCTGAAATTACAAAGCTTAAACATAATGCATGTGAAGATGCATAAACATACAAGCATACACAGATGCATAATTCTTTAATCATACAGCGGGAGCAAACATATACATTCCAGCATCCCCATATTCATTATAATTCATTAAACATCAATATAATTGCAGAGATGAAGTAACAGCAGGACTTATCTTTTGATGAAGAACTTGCCCCGCAACTAGCTACGTCACTGCAATGTTCCACCCAACCATAGGCCAACGTGCTCATCAATCTCTCAGCAACGTTTCCACCCCCGAGATGGGCATGATTCCTCAAGGACTAAGGGTTGATTGCAGGCTTACACATAGCCAAGGAGACACACTCAGCCAAACCAACACTGTTGGGTTTACCAGGCCTTCCACAACCGGCCAAGCCAGCACAGTCCGAAGACCATCCATTGCTTACATGTAGTAAAACCATCCCTTCACATCCCTGTGAAGAAGGCAAAGACAATCAGTGGCAGTCCCAAACAAAAGGTGAGACACAGCTCAAGCCTACAAGGCAACTCAGAGTTGTTCTTGGCCCTAAAGTGGCCAAAACAACTCAGCTGCAACACCCCAAACCAGGGTATATCAACAGCCCAAACATGTAATAAATGATAGCAGCATTCCACAGTTCCAAATAGGGAAAACTCGGCCAACGGCGCACACAATTCCTTAATATAACGGCTGGGAAACTTACACAGTCCCAACGAGGGAGAAGCCAACAGGTGTGGGAATCAACAATCCACCAGCATCCACGAGCCCACAAAGCAACAAACAATTCCTCAATGCAAACATTGAGGGAAGTTATACATCCACAGTCCAAAGTGGAAGCAGAATTTGGACTCATAACAGCGTTCCAAATCATGGGAAAACAACAGCAACCCAAAACATACACAGCAGCTCACTCATGACATGGGAAAAACGCCCCAAGAATTCTGTACGTGAGTGCAACTTGCACCCAACCACAACACACAGAGGAGAACAAAATGCACGACTGCAAATCAGTAAGGAAAACTCACACACACAGTCCCTGAGCGCGAAATAGCTCCTGCACTCGAGAATCCCAAGTGACAGCCACGATTTCTCTTGTCCTCGGCGTGGGAAAAACCAACGCAGAGTCCCTGCGTGTGAACATGAACAGACCACGACCCTGCGCGTGAGTAGGAAAATGACCACGAAGAAGATGACGGTGGTGGTGAAGGCCAGGCGCATGAGGAAGATGATCTGATAGGGGAAGAGTGCGTGAGGGGAAGAACAGACAGTCGTGGGTGGAGTGGGCGTGTGGGCAAGGGACTGACAGTCCTCCACAGCCACCACCACTTCAGCATTAACTGTCCCAACCACCAGCAACCATAATTGCTCAACTACCCAACAGAACATTAAAGAGGTTGGAAGAGGTTGGATGAGACAAGAAAGGTGGAAAACACACAAGGTGGTGACACATGGGTTTTTCCCCCATAAACCAAGGTTTGACATCCCCCACCCCTTATCCTTTGGAACCATGCCCTTTTCATTCAACGTTGCACTATCGTAGCTAGTTGTGGTTCATTTTATTTGATGTATGTGTTTACATGATGCCAACTATAATGTGCCAAACAGCACGATATACCATCGGCAACTATACCTATTGCCGAAACATACACACACAAATCGATGGTGGGGATTTTGCCTTTAGCTCCTCACCATGATTAATTACATTATATACTTCATGCAAACGAGGTCAAAACCGGGGACATTACATCCATGTCCATTTTGATTCTAAACTCCTTGTTGTATAGTTCAGAAGAGACATAAATCTCTAACACATTTGTAGATCACATTGAAAATGAATTTTTGGATTGGAATTTATTATGTTAAATGCATTATGAATCACATGAAAACATTTTTTGTTGTCTCAATTTTGTGTTAATTTCATAAAAACTACACATAAATCGAGACATAAGCATTATATCAATGAAACACATTATATCACGGATTTTGATTGGGGTTCCATCGATATGAAATATTGAGTTTCCTCAATCTAGGTTCCCATAATTTTCAATGTCTTTTTTTGGTCTCTTCCTTGCGTGAATAACATGTCTTTTTTTTCCTCTATCTTTTTTTCAATAGGATTGTCCTTTTTGAGTTAGGTGGCAATATGAAAATTTCAAGATCTTTTTAACCATATAAATTGTATGTGAAATTTATATGTTAAAAAATCATAAAAAAGCTTTAAAAGATGAATTCTAAATTCTTAAAACATACACATAAGCACATAAGCAATATGCAAACCATGAAATTGATAGATAGAAAATGATAGCGGACTTCACTCATACTGGGATATACCTTCGGGCCACTTCCAATGAGAAGTTTGATATTATTAAGTCTTCAAAAGATTACATACATGAGTTCTGGAAACACCTCTGGTTTCTATCAGTCGAAAGCAAAAACAGATAACGCCACTATGATCCTCTCACAATTTAGATAAAAATGAGTATAAACTCGACCAGGTTTACATGAGGCCTTCTTTGACATGCAAATCAAGACAACTCTGTATGTGATGTACAAAACAATACATTTTCATATCTTGATAACTGTGTCCATTAATGGCATGTACCTTCACCCCGGGATCTGTATACATAATGGTTGAAAAATTTTGTTTTTTGGTGGATTTAGAAATGGTTTAAATAAAATTTCTGGACGTACACGGGACGACCACGCGCCCCTCTTTGGATGTTGATCTCTGCCTTTAAACTATTAAAAACAACTGTTGCATCGTAGTCAATGTATTGGATGTGGACCATTGGAGAAGTGTTGGCGTTGGGGGGCAGACGTCCTGGGGTCAAACTTGTGGGCCTCTCCCCTTCCAATGTAAACTTTGTTGTTTGGTGGGTGTTTGTTGGATTGTCATTTGGATTTTGTTTCATCAATTGAATTATTGGCGTGGCTTTGTTAAACCTTCATTTGGCTTCGTTGACACGTAGTTATTAGACCGTTTGTTTGTGGTTTGATCCACTAGTTGGAATATGATTTATCTCCACATCATTTGTTTGTGTTGGTTCCACAATATGATACATGCCATTGGTGTTTGACACGGTGACGAGGGTTAATCCCTCAACCCCTCCCATTTTTCAAACAAACCCGCTGATCAACTTTAAATAGAATTTTGCTCCATAGCATAATAAGTAACATCATCAGGGATTTTGGATAGATAGACTTTGTGGAGGCGTAGGAGGCGAGGAGGTTGATGGTTTGGTCCTCCCTGACTCCCCAATTTTTTGGTTAAATGATGTAAAATGCTATCAACATGGATGCCACATGGCAGTCCCTAATTGGCCCCTTAATCCACATGTCCTCCATGTCACCAATCATGTCCACATGGAACCCTATGGTGATTCCATGTGGCACTATCTGTTGACTTTTCCATGCAACATGGAACCCTGTGGGTGTGCCACGTGGCCCCTTTTTTTCCTCTTAAACCATCAATTTTTACCTTTTTGTTGATATTTCAAAACCCCATAACTTTCACATCCGGAGGTCATTTCACACGAAATGAACATTTCCAAAAATCTCTTGATGAGATATTTGATTATGTAATATTTATTCACTATTTGAAGACTTTTATTTTTTTATTATAGAGCTTTGGTATCATCCTAGATCAAACCTTCCCATTAGGAAGCTTTTGGGGCCACCAAAAGCATGAAATCATACAAATTCCTCCATCTTTCGGTATCTACTAGACATTGTGTTTTGCTTGGATTCATTCATTTCATCCCCACATCAAGAAATTCCATGTCACCTATTCATGAAGATCTGAATTTCTTATCAAGTATAACATATTCCTAAAACTCATTGAGATATTCAGGAGAAAAATCGTCAACATAAGGTACTTGAACCTGTACATCTTAGTCCACAATCATATGAGGCTCATATAGTTTCAATTTTTACACATCAACAACGAAATAAATTTGCATATAAGGAGGAAATTCTAACGTTAAATCATTATTACCAACTTTATCCAAAATTGTAAAAGGTCCATAGCTAATAGGTTTCAACTTTCTACCTTCACCTTCAAGTCGGTCTTTGCTGATATGAAGCCATACTCGATCACCAATTTGGAAATGATTATCCACCTGATACTTTTCATTCCTTTCTTTATACTTGGCTTGACTTGATCCCAACTATTCCTGCATTGTTTGATTAATCAACTAGATCTACTGAATAAAGTTCCAAGATTTATCTCTATCAACTTGTTTATATTCCATTGAATCCTTCCCAAAAACGAAGTCTAAGGGAGAGTTTGGAAAATACCCAAAATATGTTTCAAATGGAGACTTATGTGTTGAAGAGTCTATGGCTCTATTGCAGGAATGTTGAACATAATGCAACTACTCATCCCAAAGCTTAGGATGCTTGGAACAATACCCTCAAAGAAGATGTATAATGGTGTGGTTGACCTCTTCAATTTGTTCATTGGTTTGTGGATGAAATGTTGTTCTTTTCTTTAGCTTTGTGTCCATAAGTTCCCATAAACATGACCAAAATTTCCCAAGGAAGCGGAAATCTTGAACATATATAATAGAAGTAGGTAGTCCAAAATGGACCCATACATTTTGAAAGAACAAATAAGCATTCATCTCGGTTTTGATCTATTTTTTACAAGGAATTAGTATGCAAATTTTACTGAATCTATCCACAACAACATATAAATAATCATGTCCCTTTCTAGACATTGGTAACCCTCCTACAAAATCCATTGAAACACTTTCCCATGGACGAGAAGGAACTGGAAGTGGTGTGTACAAGCCTAACTTTATGTTACCTGGCTTACTTGTTTCACGCATGAGACATCCTTTTAGATATTTGGACACAATATCATTCATTCAAGGCCAATAACAAAACTTGTGTAATTGTGCTACAATTTTTCCTACTGCAAAATGTCTTGAAATGGGAGAAGTTTGAGATTCTCTTATCACATGCACTCTTTCACTTTGTGGAATACAAATTTTTCCAATATGATACAACAAGTTGTCATGTATATGATAATTCGATTCTTCATTATAATAGGCATGCCTTAGTGATTCATATACTTCTCTGAAGTATTCATGCTTAGTATATTGTTCGACATAACTTGAATGTACCAAAGGACTTTGTTGAATGACAATAAAAGCATTTATTGGAGGTCTAGATAACATATCTACAACTTTGTTTTGAATTCCTTCCTTGTACTTTATAACCAAATGAAATTGTTGTAGAAAACCCATCCACTTGAAAGGACTTGATTGTTAGTAGCTTAGTTTGTGATTGAAGATATTGTAGTGGTTGATGATCAGTATGTATGATTTTTTTCTTTACCCAGTATGTAATGCTTCCACTTCTTTACACTTTGTACTATTGCATACAATTCCTTGTCATGGGTAGGATAGTTTATTATTGTATTAGAGAAGTTTTAATAATGATAGAATATTGGTTTTTTTATGTTGCATTAATACTTCCCCCATGGCATAATCACTAGCATCAGTTTCTATCTCAAATTGTTGGTGTAGATTCGACAGTGCAAGTACTGGAGATGCGCTGATATTTTCTTTTAGAGTGTTGAATGATTTTTGTACCTTTCCTTCCCACTGAAATACTGCATTCACTCTTATCAAAGCATTTAATGGGGAAGAAATAAAGGACAATTTCACAATGAAATTCCTCCAGTATTGGGTTTCACCTAGAAATATTCTTACATCGGTTACATTATTTGGATTAGGCCAATTTACAATGACCTCCACTTTAGAGGGATCAATTTTTCAGTTCACCACCCCCTACAATGTAACTGAGATAAACTAAATATGTCTTTCCATACTCACATTTGGACATCTCTGAGTACAATTTCTCCCTTACAAGTACATCCAATACCTGTTTTACACGCTTTACATGTTCTTCCCAAGTATGACTGAAAATCAAAATATTATTTAAGTAGACTATGGCAAAGTCATCAATAAAGGGACTAAACACATCATTCATCACCCTCGTGAATGTCGTGGGTGCATTACAAAGCCCAAAGAAAATTACCATCCATTCATACAATCTTTGTTTAGTTTTGAAAGTAGTCTTCCAAATATTATTATCATGAATACGAATTTGATGATATCCAGTTTGTAAGTCTAACTTAGTGAAAAATATTGCATTCTTAAGTTGAACCAATAGATCATTAATTCAAGGAAGAGGATACTTGTTTTTAATTGTGATTTTGTTTCATTCTCTGTAATCAACACACATAGACCATGTTTCATCCTTATTTGGCACCAAAACAATCGGTGAATCACACGGAGAGGAACTCAAGCGAATGTACCCTCTCTCAAGCAATTCCATAACCTTTTTTCTTATTTATGCATTCTCAATTATGGAAGACCTGTACATACCAATATTAGGAAGAGGTGCATCATACTATAAATGAATTTCATGTTGAAATTCTCTTTTAGGAGGTAACCCTTTAGGTTCTTGAAAAAAAATATCATAATTAGATACCACTTTAATCAAGTCCTTTTTAAGTTTTGGATCACAGCCCTTAAAAGATTTATTTTGTTCAACATATTTTGCTTTAACTATCATAAGGACAAAGTTCTTACTAGCATTCACCAAACTCTTCATTTGATTTGTAGAAACTAAAGAAAGATTAGTTTTCATGGGATGTGCATGAACAATGTATTCAATACCATCTTTGGCGAGTTTATACCTATTATCTTCCCTGTAAAATATAGCATTCCTATAAAAAACATACAGACTACCCAACACAATTCCACAGATGTCCAACGAGACCACATCTAGATCTACTTCATCAACAAATCTATAAGTAATGGAAAATCTAAGTCTACATTGTTTTGTAACTTGCAAATGTGCATTATTACATACCCATCCAAGTGGATATGGTTTAGGGTGTAACTTAGTTTCCTAATCTAATTTCTTATCTATTTCTTATGAAATGATATTTGCTTGTGATCCACTATAAAAAAGAGTATCATTTTTTATTTGTTTAGAGATTACTCTAATATCAAATAGCTCACTTCTCTTTCGTTCATCTACAATAGGTTCATTCTTGGAAACAGACATAAAAGGATTTGTACCTTGAATTCTTGTATCAACCACCTTAGTTTCATCCCCAGAATCAAATCCCAAATCATGTTGGATTTCTACTCCAGTAGTCTTCTTGTCTTCCTTATTCTGAAACTTCTCAGGCTTGAGTTCTGAATGAAGTTTCCGACATTTGGATGCATCATGAACTTTTTTATGCCAATGAGTGCATGTATGTTTTTATCCTTATTTATTCATGGTAGATGTATGTTTTCCTTTTCTTTTACATTTGAACTTGTTTCCTTCTAGTTTAAAAGGTTTCTTGGAAATGTTTTATTTTGCATTTTTTTCCCCTTGGACTCCATATGAGTCGCTTGAACACATACCTCATCAAGGTTAGTTAGATTAAACATTAGTATCATATGACGTAAATAACTATGTAATCCTCCTATATACATGAGAATAGTTTCTTGAGTGTAAAGAGGTATCCTGAGTAATAAAGCTCCTTTTCTGAATTCTTGTGTGTATTCCTGCACACTTTGTCCGTTACCTTGCCTCAAGTTCTTCCAGTCCATCATATCTTGTTGCATATACCCCAACAGATAAAACTATTTTTTTAATGTTGAAGTGAACTCATACCAAGAGTATATAATTTTACCTTTTGTGGCAAGATCCACTTGATATATCATCTCCCACCATATGAGAGCATTCCCTCCGATTCCGAGAGAATCCAACTGAATTTTGATGCTATCTTCAGTAAATTTTTGAATCCTACAATAAACTTCTATTTGACAGATCCAATTGTCTAATTTTTCAGCATTAAGTTCTCCATTGTAAATAGGTAATTCAAACTTAATATCAATATTCAATTGAGGAACATTAAATTCAACATTTCCATCAAGTTTCTTTTCTTTTCAAATCGAGAATGTAAAGAACCATCAAGATAAGACAGTGAATATGTGGAGTTATAGGAGGGTCCTCACCACCTCCTTCTTGTTTACCTTAAACATGAGATGGAACTCCTTTTTCACCTCTCTTTCAATATTGATAAATATCCTCCACCATTTTTTCATCCTCATACAAGCTTTAGGAAATTCCCCTTCAGATGGGATTGAAGAAATTTATTCTTCTCATTTTGGTGAAGCAATTCTTCCTCTTCTTGAACCAATTTCTGGATCAAATTCTTCAAGTTCTCCTTCATCGCATTGTATCCTGGATCTTATTAACATTCACAAACTCAAAATGAAATGGTTAAGCTTCTCTGATACCAAACTTGATCTAAATATTTCAGAATATTTTTAACCATATAACTTGTATGTGAAATTTGTATGTTAAAAACTCATAAAAAGGCTTTAAAAGATGAATTTTGAATGCTTAAAACATACACATAATCACATAAAAAATATGCAAACCATTAAATTTATAGACAACATATGATAACGGAGTTTACCCCTCATGGGATACGTCTTCAGGCCACTTCCAATGAGAATTTCGATCTTATTAATTCTTCAAAAGATTACATACATGAGTTCTAGAAACACCTATGTTTTCTATCAATAAAAAATAGAAACAGCCAACACAACTATAATTCTCTTGAAATTTCGAGAAAAATGAGTATAAACTCGACCAGGTTGTCCTAAGGCTTTCTTTGGCACGTAAATCAAGACAACTATGCCTTCGTTATAGGGAACTATACTATTTCATGCCTCGAGAACTATGTCCATTAATGGAATGTACCTGCTCCTTGGGATCTATGCACATGATGGTCGCAAAACTTGGGGTTTTCATGGCTTTTTCAATGGTTTAAATAAAAAATTTGGGCTCACGTAGGAGGGCCATGCACCCCTCTTTGGACCTTGATCTCCTCCTTTAAACTCTTAAACAAAAATTATCGCATTGTAGCCAACGTATGGGCTATATCCTATTGGAAAAGTGTTGGCTTTGGGGGGAAGAGGTCACAAGGTCAAATCTGCAGGACTCTCCCCTTCCAAATTAAATTTTTTTGTTTGAAGGGGATTTGTTGGACTATCATTTGGATTATATTCTATCGATTAACTTATTGGCATGTCTTTGTTGGACTGTCATTTTGGTTGGAACTTCGTTATTGGATTATGTGGTTGTGGTTTGATATACCAGTTGGTATATGATTTGGATCCATGTAATTTTTTATGTTGGTTCCATTGTATGATACATGGCCTCAGTTTTGGCCATGAGGTCAAGGGCTAAGCCCTTGGCCCCACCCATTTTCACACTAACCCACTGATCAAATTTAAATAAAAGTTCACTCCATAGCATAATAAAGACAACCAACGGGGATGTTGGATAGACATAGTCTGTGAAGGCATAAGCGGTGAGGAGTTAGGGGTTTTGATCCTACTCAAATCCCTAATTTTTTGGTTAAATGATGTAAAAGACTGTCAACATGGATACCATGTGATAGTCCCTTATTGGCCCCTTAATCCACTTGTCTGCCATGTCACCAATCCACCTATCATCCGTGCCACCAATCCTGTACATGTGGAACCCTGTGGTGTTTCCACATGGAACTCGCTGCTTACCTATCCATGCAACATGGAACCTTGTGGGTGTGTAATGTGGCCCCTTTTTTCCCCGTTAAACCATCAATTTTTACCTTTTTGTCAATATTTCAAAACCCCATAACTATCACATCTAGAGGTCGTTTCATGCGAAATGAATGTTGCCGGAAATATCTTGATGAGCTCTATGCTTCTATAATATTTTATTTCTCTATTTGAATACTTTTATTTTGATTTAACTTTGTGATTCTCCTGGATCAAGTGGGTCTATAGGTCTTCATTTTTATTGTTCCATCATGGTCAAGGACCTTGTATATTACGACGAGAAAGATCCTAGCCCACAAAAAAATATTTTACATTTAAGGGGAGTATGACACACTCCTTTATTTGCCATGGAAAAGGGAAAACATAAGTCGACTAAAGGGACAAATGGAAAGGTTTTGTCAACATTTAATTATGTCATTTATGCAAGCTTCGTTTCACCCATTGGAAAGGTGGTGTTTTTTGAAAAAAAATAGATTGCACTAGTCAAGATATCCAAATGGATGATCTCTCTTTCCATTGTTATACAATAGTTCAAACTAAAGTCATGGTTAATTTTTTGAATCCTTCTAAATCAAATCCTAAAAAGGATAAGTGCATTAGAGCGCACAAGTGTGAGGTGAAAATGGTAGTCATGGTTGAAGTGAGTCTATAAGATAGTCCTAATGTCTTAGACTATGTCATTGTTGGTTGATTCAGTGGTAAGTATGTGAATCCTAGCGCCCTTAAGTCATGTTGGTATTCTTTCCTCATATATTCTCTTTAGTTATGTATGCTTGTTAAGGCAAGGCTTTGTTTTATGATGAGCTCAATGTCCAATGCAAAAAATAATTGATGGAACATGACTTGTCTTAGGACCCTTTAGGCCTGGTCTTAAAACATTGGAGTGTGGATTTTGACCCTCATACGAAACCTTTTTCCCAATAGAAATTATGGTCTATCCTTTCAAACCTCCCATTGTTCTTTTGGAGAAAACATTTGTCAGAATAAATTGGTAACACAATATGCCATTTTGTGGGAATGGAGCCCAACTATGAATCAAAACATAATATAATATTGGCCTCGATATAGATATAAGTGGACTTATAAGTTGGACTTGCTGATGAAATTAAGCTAGTCTATGGAAGCATAAGTTAGAACCCTAGGATAGATTACTGGAAATCCTACAAATTTGGTCATTTATAGATCTCTAGTGAAAGATTTATTTTCTTAAATCTGGCACCGAATAAAATTTGGATAAAAAAGAAGGACTTGCCGAAATGAGACATGTGCTTAAGCAAGGAATAATCATTTATCTTGGATTAATCTCCTTGTAAGAACTGCAATCATCAAAAACTTCATATTCCCCTTTTGAAGGGATGGGAGTAAGGTGCACAGATGACTCAGTCATTGTGAATTTACCTAATAATTGTTCCAAGCCTCTTTTTATGTTTCCCCTTGGAAGTTTCAAATGATTTAAACATTACACAATAGGATGTAAAGTTTTCACATGAGGAAGTTTTTCACAAGTTTATGTGTGCTCCATCACCCTACCCTTACTCACTTACCCATTTATCCCCCCCTTCCGATTATGTTTCCCCTCCCCCCTTGGTATATGCTCCCATTCGAACTATTTTTTCTTCGGAGGAAAAGGATTGTGTTCCTTTAAAGGTTTTCCCAAACGTGCCTCTCCCTCATCTTGTATCCTCCTAACAATACGTATAAACTCAAATATAGGTCAAAACCAAAGGGTTAGGTTCCTTTGAAAGGGTTTTTTGTTATAGACTCTTTATCTTCCTCCTAGGCCAGAAGAAAATATCACCTTTCTAAAGCCTAGAAAAAGGTAGTGTCTGATATAATGTGTGCAAAGAAATCTACAATATAGGAGCCTCTTGGATAAGAAAAACCCCTTCCTAGTGTTACCCAATGATTTGCATGTATTTCAATTCCCATGGGGTTGGTGGCATATCCAAATTTAATTCCCTCAAGCAAGTCATTAGAGCCAATAAACTTAGGATTGTGCTGTGGAAATTGAACCCAGGTGTTAGAACAATTACACTCACAAAAATTGCCAATTACACATGCAAATTACACACAAAGGAGACTGAATATTGGAGCAGAACACTAATCTGTATTGAATAAGTGTACAATAGCCAACCCTGTGAAGTCATAGGATGCCACAATAAATAATTACATGATATATTCGAATGCATAAGGATTCCATTCGAATTTGGTCAAAATCAGGTTTACTAAATCTAAGCAAATCCCCCATAGGTGCATAAAGCAGTTTCCAAATTTGTCTAGGAGCTCACGAATTGGAAAAATCAATTAGGAAAGATAATAGATGATGGAAGGACAACTCATACATGATTTTATTAGGAGAAAAGAGTGGAGGATGATGAGGACAAAAAACAAGTTAACTTCACCTAGTCAAACTTTCCCAATTGCCTTAAAACTCAGCAAAAGCAGGCAATAAAGCAGAAAAAACAGACATGCGCTAGGAAGGCCAGGAATAAAGCATATTTGATTCCAAGTGGTTTCCCAAGCACTCCATGACTCAAATTTAGCAAGTTTGACCACTGTGGACATGTGGAGGACAACTTGCATAAGATGGAATATGGAAACTAGGCAAATAAGACAAAAATGGATTAATTAATGTCTAAGGTAGCTAACTATGGGTTGATTATTCTAACATGTGCTTATCCAAGATATTATCTTAGCTGGTGATAAATCTTAGGAATTCTTTGATCCTTGGATTAAAGGCTATTCTTTTTTCACTTTGACCTTGGTGGCTCATCAAATGGTTTGTTAGATGCTTAGAATTATGATTTTCAAGATATGCATTCCACCACTATAAACTAAGCCATTATTATTGATATGGTAGTTAAATAATTTGGGTTTCATCTCAAATATTAAACATTTGTGGCCCATATTCAATTATGAGGACCCATTTGGAATTTTTTGTTGACTCAGGAGTTTTTTACGATACTCCCACTCTTTTAAGTGGTGATTTGAACATAACTCTATCATTGTGAGAGATGTGTGGAGTACATCCGAAACAAGATCCACTAAAGGGGAATTTTATTCATTTGTTTGATAATTTTAAGCTAAGAGATGTGGATCCAATCAATTTAATGTGCATTTGGAGAAATTTCAGGAGGAATGACAATGCCACCTCAAAAACTATCGATTGTTTCTTAATTTCAAAATCTATGATTGGGAACTCACTTCATTTAAATTCATGGGTGGTTTCAGGTGGAATATATTATCACCTCCATAATTATTCCAAATGCAAGTCAAGGATAAGAAACATGTGTCTCCCCTTAAATTTAATCGTGCATGGCTTCAAGAAGAATATTTTTTACAATTAATTAAGGAAAGTTGGGTACCTCTTTATCAACACTACTCCTCTTCATACATGCAATAGTTCATTGAAAACATCTCTATAGTGAAGAGAAAAATGAAGGTTTGGTCTTCCTCTTTCAAAGATAAATTGTAGTCTCTTATGAAAGACACTAATAATAATATAATCAAATTATACGATGAGAATCATTCTAGCTGCTTTTCAAATGAAGACCTTTCAAATATAAGACCTCTAGAATCGACTCGTCAGGGTTTACTTGGCAAGGAAGAAATATAATGGAAACTGGAGAACCAGGAATTATGGATCATGGAGGGTGATAATAATATTAATTCTTCCATCAATATGCAAATTTTCACAAAAAAAATCAACACTATTTTGGAGGTTTATAAAAATCAAGGTGTGGTGGTGCGATCTTTCTTGGAAAAAGTGGGTGTAGGGGTCCATCACTTCAGCTCTCTATTTAAATATCCTCAAGGCTTCCTGTTCTATAGATTCTTCATATTGTTAGCCTATTCCCAAGGACTCTCATGGAGGAAATAAATAATTATTTGGAAGCGGAAGTTTCACAAGGGGAAATGTGGTAATCTCTAACTTCTATGAAAAAAAGGAAAATACCCAATATGAATAATTTTTCGATTGAATTTCACTTAGTATTTTATTATTTGCTTAAGGAGGATCTTTGAAGGTGGTTAGGGAGTCTCAAAGATTCAAAAAATGCTTGGATATTTGAACTCAAATTTCATTTCTCTTATCTCAAATAAGCAAGATTATTTGTCCTTCATTGAATACAAACCGATATCATGATGTAACTTCATTTACAAAATTGTTTCAAAAATCCTTGATATGCACCTTAAGCCTATTCTGAGTTATATTATTTTAGAAGAAAAATTCAGTTTTTTAAATATCCATCATATCTATGATGTGGAGGCCCTTTCTTAAGAGGCACTCCACTCTATTAAATCATTCCAAATTTGAATTTTCTATCTTAAAAATCAATTTATCAAAATTTTATGATCGGTGAGATTTTTGTTGTGCTTGCTTCTCCTACAAATAGAAATTAATATTAGCTCAATTAATTGGTTTATATGGTGTCTACAATCGATCTCAATTGTTGCAATGATCAATGACTCCCCTTCCACCTTTTTTCAAGCTTATCATGGATTGTGGTAGGGGTGTCCCTTATCTCCTTTTCTCTTTTTATTGCTGGTGGATGGCCTAAGCAAATCAATATTAGAGGAAAAATTTAAGGGCCTTATGTAATGTATCAAGGTCTCTCAGTATGAGTTCCCAACGCATGTTCTCTTTGTCAATGGAATCTTGTTTTTTGTATCTAGGACTCTCCAAAAACTCAAAACTCTCAAACACTTATTATCATTGTATGACAAGGATACATGTTTCTTTATTAATACCCAAAAATATTATTTTATCTCATTCCTTCTCCCTGAGGGGTTGATGATGTTAGAAAATAGGAATGTCTATCAATAACAATAAACAAGATGCAAATATTAAAACACATTACAAGAGAGACATGGATATAATGTGGTTCACCCAAGATGGGCTACGTCCAAAAAGAAATTTCCAGTCCTTTATTGTTATATCTTCCAGCAAAATGAAGGGATACAACCTATAACAAACCCACTACACTTCCTCTTCACTCTCTGATATTATCTCTCTCACAATCACAGAGTGTTTTTATAATGCTACAATACAATACGCAGCAGTATTACAATGCCTTCCTTTTATAAAGGGAATATCATGGGAAAATACCTTGGGCTCATAAATCACCCATTATTGACCAATTCATGACTTTTAAATTAGAACATTTTACAAGGAATTTTTCCTAAATTTTTGCTACGACGATGTTTCCCCGAACCCCTTCCAGTAGGGTCTCCCAAAATATTCGTCGCCCCCCTGGAACCCCATGATGACTATAGTGGGGTGGAAATCCCCCCCACACCCCCTATCAGGTGCTGGGATACAAACATGATTGAAATAACATCTTTGAATCAAGAAGATTAGGATCCACAACCAATAATCTCCCACTTAAAGACTGATCACAACAACTCCATTGATGTTTCCCTTGCTGGACTATGCTTTGAACCTTGGACCTGGAAATTTTCTCATCTTCACCTTCATGATTGAATTCCAACATAATTCGAGCAGGAATTTAGTTTCTCTTTGGTTACTTCCTTTGTCAACATGTCTGCAGGATTCTAGCTAGCATGTATATTTTCCAATTTAACGGTTCATCTTCCAGAATAGATATTATTAAATGGTACTTGAGTTGTATATGTTTAGTATTTGAATGGAAGGTTGAATTATTTTCAAGATTAATGGGACATTGGATGTCACTGTACAACTTACTATTCTCCTTCTTCTTACCCAATTCCTCCATAAACATCTGCAACCAAATCATCTCTTTACTAGCCTTTGTACCAACAACATACTCTGCTTTCATTGTTGAAAGTGAAACAAAATTTTACAATTTCAAAATCCAACTTACTGTTGTTCTACCTACCATAAAAACATACCTTTTGGCGCTCCTCCTACTGTCTTTATCACCTTCCATATATGTATCAACATATCCCTATAGAATAGTTTCTAAACCTCCAAAACATAAATTAGAAGTGGTACCTCTCAAATACTTGAGAATACACTGTATTTCCCTCCAATTCTCTTTACCTATATTTTTCATATACTTGCTCACAACTCCCACTGCATGTGCAATATCTGGTCTTGTGCACGCTATGGCATACATGAAGCTGCCAACTGCTGATGAATAGGGAACCCTCGACATGTATTCTTTATCCTAATGTGTCTTCAAACACACCACCTTGCTTAGTTTGAAATGGTTGTCCAAAGGTGTACTAACCGGTTTTTCATTCTGCATTATAAACCTCTCCAACACCTTTTATATGTACTCACCTTGAGACAATGTCAATTTGCAGTTTTTCATGTCTCTTATTTTTCTCATACCAAGGATTTGCTTTGAAGCACCCAAATCCTTCATTGCAAATGATTTAGTTGCTTTCTTTTTTAGTGCATTTATATCTTGCATTTTGAACCTTGCAACAATCATGCCATCCACATACAATAACAATATAATATATTTTCCATTATCTAACCTCTTGAAATAAACACATTGGTTAGAATGGCATCTAATATAACCATGTTATGTCATAAACTTATAAAATTTTAAATACCACTTCCTTGGAGCTTGCTTCAGGCCATACAAGCTCTTCTTCAACCTACAAACGAAATTATCCTTCCCTTTGACCTCATACCTCTTTGGTTGCTACATATAAATTTCTTCCTCCAAATACCTATGGAGAAAGGTTGTTTTTACATCTAACTGTTCAAGATGAAAATCTTCTACCACCACTAGACTTAAAATAGTCCTAATTGAAGTCTTTTTTACAATAGGAGAAAAATATTTCATCAAAATCTATATCTCTCTTTTGTGCAATCCCATTTACAACAAATCTAGCCTTGTATCTCTTAATAAACTGTCGTGCTAGGTTTTCACACTTCGTTACAAATTTCCTTTTGTTTTTCTTCCAACTTCTTTATTTGTTATTTTGTTGTTGTTCTTCTATGTTTGTACTCTATATTAACTGCATCTGTCAACCGACCTAATTATTCCTCTTTGTGTTTTGGTATATCCAGTGTAACTGTCAAATCTTCTACCACCACTAGACTTAAAATAGTCCTAATTGAAATCATTTTTACAACAAGAGAAAAATATTTCATCAAAATCTATACCTCTCTTTTGTGCAATCCCATTTACAACAAGTCTAGCCTTGTATCTCTTATTTCCTCCATCTTCTTCATTCAACCTGTAAAACCATTTATTTTGCAATTCTCTTTTACTGGCGGGAAACTCAACCAGATCCCAATTCTGGTTTCTTACCAATGATTTCATCTCCTCATCCATGCATCGCTCCCATTTCTTTCTAGTTTCCACCTACACCGCTTCTCGATAACATTCTGGTTCACCAGAATAAGTCATCAATAAATAACATAGTGAAGGAGAGAATCATTAAGGGGAATAATTAACCTAGTATTTATTCTTACATGTGCAGGAGTTTGAGGTACTTTGTGTTGTTCTTTATTTTCTGGTACCTTTGGAACTTCATTTTCTTTGATTTCATCAAGCACTATGTACTCTGTGTTTTATTTTTCCTCTTTCTTTCCCTGCAACTGATCTTTGTACATAACCCTTTTATTGAATAGTACTACATATATGATCCTAATTATTTTGTGATTTTTGTAATCCCATAAGCAATAACCAAAATCATCAACCCTGTATCCAATAAAGATGCATTTATTGTATTTAGCCTCAAGCTTTGTTGTATTTTCTTTATCAATAAGGACAAATGCTTCACAACCAAAAGTTCTGAGAAATTATTAGTTTACCCTTTTACTTGTCCATGCCTTCTATGGAATTCCACCATCCAAGGCTCTTAAAGGCCCTTTGTTTATTAAATAAACAATAGTATCTACAACATCATCCCAAAACTGTAAGGGAAACCCTGCATGCAATATCATACACCTTGAACACTCGATGATCATCCTATTCATCCTTTATGACACACCATTTTCCTGTTGTGTTCCTGGGACTATATTCTCTCTACAAATCCCATGGTATGAACAGTAACTATCAAACTCCTTACTATAGTATTCAAATCCATTATCAGGTCTGAGACACTTCAATATTTTCCCCGTCTCATTCTCAAACAAATATTTCCACTTCTTAAAGGTAGAAAACAAATCATATTTCTATCTAATGCAATAAACCCATTTTTTTCTAGTTGCATCATCAATAAAAGTAACGTAATAATGAGATCCACCAAGAGATTGTACCTAATCCGGTCCCCATACATATGTATGCCTAAGATCTAAATTTTCACTCTTCTTTTATTTCCCAACCTTGAGAAATCTAAGTCTCTTCGGTTTTCCATAAACACAATTCTCACATAATTCCAAACTTACGTGCTTTAGATATGGAAGCAATTTCCTTGAGTGGAGAATTTTCATCCCCTTCTAACACATGTGGCCAAGCCTATGATGCCACAAAATTGTACATGTTTCTTTGGAATCTACACATATATAATAATCAGTATTATGAGGACATAAATACAATGTACCTATCCTATCTCCTTTTTCTATTACCAGTGCTCCTTTAGTGATATTCCACCACGTTTTTTCAAACGTAGACAAACAACCACTATCTCCCAACTTCCCTATTGAGATCATATTTCTTTTCATAGTAGGAATATTCCTTACATATTTTAGTAGCCATTCATTTCCATTATTTAACTTAATATGTATTGTTACAGGAAATTCTCAGCCAATGATGACAGAGGTTGTTTCCCTAGATTGAAACACTCAACACTAGAACAAAACAACTATAAGATAAAGAAACTTCCCCTGGGATTGAATAAAATTGTTGACTTAATTTCTCTTCTTACCTTCCATGGGCTGCAAAGGTCTAATCCTTGAAGTGCTTGATCTATGCGAATAACCTACAAGAGACACAACAAAACACAAAAATTAAGAGTAACAAGATAGTTTATAATCCTATATAAAATACCAAGGAGTTAAACAATAAACACATCATGATACATATTCACATATTCATCCTGCAGTGATTTTACACTTTGATACATATCCATATGTTTCACATGGCTGTCGACCAATACAATGCAGATCCATGTGAGATATAAACAATCACGACTACTAAGATACACCATAGATCCATGAGGAAGACTCAAATTTGAACATAGATACCATACATACAATGTAGATCTATTCCATACAAATGCAAACCTGAGCACAACCACGAACATACAAATGTGGATCCATGCTATGACTCATACAAATAATTTGTCGCAAACTAGGGAAAGTAATGAGCGCATAACAAATACCTAGGATCTTCATCCCATCTTCAACAAAGTACGAGTCTATCCATGTAAATACATTCTTGAAGTTGAACATGGTAGAAACTACTCGATTACCGGTTAGTGATCAAACTTGTTAAAAAGTGTGAGGGAGATCATCATTACTATTAATGATTCCCAAGGTACCCTAGTACATTCCTCTGAATGTGAATAGATGGATTTATGTCGAACACTCGGTTGAATCTTTCGATAAAAAATCAATGATGTAAACCTATTGTCAAAAAGCAAGAACATTTAACATTGAGGTATATAGATCTGAAGGTACTGATTTGTTTCTAAGACTAATTACCGGAAGATGTGTTGAAGTCGACAAGAATAGTCTCATAGAAGGAGGGCCATGATGAATCCCTCATCAATGACACAAAACGTGGAACAAATTTCTTGAATTTGAGTATGAAGTAACCACAAGAATGACTCAAATATAAATGATACAATATAAAGATAGTTTTGACTGTAGAGGATAACTATCAACACAACTTTCCTTTGACATTGGGCGACACGACCGAATACTTGGTAGCATTGACTTGACGAGGTGGATACGAGGACATAATGTAACATTTGGATAATGCATTATTTGAAAATAATCAAAGAAGTAACATGACTCATGAAATTAGATCGATTCGGAGATAAACTGAAAACCCAACTATTTAAATGAAGTGCATACAAGTGCCATGTTCAAAGGTGACTATAAAACTGTCATTATTGCAAATGAAACATAGCTCCCTTCCCTTAATTTCCCCATCATGATTGATGAGTGCCTCTTTACTTTTTAATGAGTTAAAAGAGGGTTAAAAACACTCGTTGCATCTTATCATAAGATAATTTAATTCTCATATGTTTTATGAACCTAAGAAAGGATGGGCTCGTTCTCAAAATGGGTCTCTCTGTGTTTAGTTTAACGAGTCCATTGAAAGAAAACTTAGCGTCTTCATGTTTAGAGAGTCTGAATGAAACTAAAGAAGACTCCAAAAGGTATTTTTTCGTAAAATTTATTCTCTGAGACCCCAAAAAAGTATAAAATAATAACGTGGTGAACTCTTCTAGTCAATTACTAGAGTATACCTTTTTTCGTAAATAGTTAATATGAACCGAAAAAGGGGCAAACTATCATCGGAAAGACAACTCTTCAAGTCCTTTTTTGAGTGTGAATATGATAAGTTCACTTGGAAATATTTTCACATTTTAAGAGTCAGAAACAAGATTTAAGAGGACTCTATCTGGACATCATTTCCGTAAAAAGGTTTAACGAGTCCGAAAAATTAGTAAAAGTTGGCTCGAAAACTTAGTTCTAGAGCTTCAAACGAGCACGACTAAAGTTTTAAAATTGTGCTAGGGAGCTTTTTTGTTTTGACCAAGAATGAAAAAGACAAAAAGAAAACTCATCCACATCCAAAAATGTCAATTCCTCATGACCTGCAATTCTCAAAAATACCATTAGACCTTCATTTAATAAACAAATAGACTTTAGATGACTATATTGAGGGTAAAAAATAATAAATTTATTAAAATAAAAGAAAAAATGGTAAATAAAACTAGTAAAAAGTCAAAAAATAGTTACCATTTTGTTTTTACCCATTTGGAAAGGAAAAAAGGCCTTTTGAGAGCAATCTTGGAGCATGAATTGTAGAGGCTACATTCGATCATTTGGCGAACAATTTGTACAAGGTAAATCCTGAACTCTTCCCCTTCATTTCCATGGTTTCCTTTTTCAATTTAATGCATTTTTTGGGAGTTTTGGGGGCATTTTCCAAGAGGAAAATGTGATTTATAGGAACCTCGCTTTTTCCTTTCAAGAACTACGGTGCTGAGCAACACCGCACATTTCCCTAAAGGAAAGTGTGGTGCCACCACTCTGCCCAAAAGCAGATATTGCGGTGGAGCAGCTTGTCGTAAAACACTTCAAATTTAAACAAAACAAAGGTTTTTAAGAGTTTATAATGGTTGAAAATGGTGTTTAATATCTCATTTTTATTGTTTAGCAGGTTATACAAGCAAAAATGGTCATGTGGAAAGAATAGGGACACTAATTAGATGACATTTGTGGATAAAATGATCATGGCACCATAAGTGCCCTTCGAGAATGCAGCCTTTTAAAGTTATTTGAATTTCCTAGTATGAGTGCAAAGATCAAGTTAATTGAGTACATACTTAGAATGTGGAATCTTGAGCAACAACATTTCGAAGTGGGTCCACACATACTTACTGTAGAAGTGGAAGACATCTACTTCCTAATACGACTTTCCATGCGAGGAGCGCCCATCTCTCTGACTGGTCCTCATGGTGGGGATGTTACTATGTAAGGACTCATTGATCAATATTGTTTCCCAGGTACCCAAATGAGTGGGAAAAATATCCTCATCAAGGATTTGATGGACTTTCCCTTGAGGACAATCCTTTTTACTATGCATATAATTTATGGGAGTCAAGCAACTCATCAGACATATAAGACCCACATGGTGTATGCCTTAGAGGCAATGAAACCAACTGTTTTTAACTGGGTTTAATCCTTTCTAGTGACCTTCAAAGAACAACTTACCAAGTGTCATCATGGTTAGTTAAAATAATTTGGATATGGCACTATTTTAGTGTCATTTTTCTTAGAGCGGCTTCCATTGTTGAGGCTTCATGTGGCCATCAATGAGCTCAGAGCAAGAGATCCCATTGTAATCAATTAGATTGCAAGGTTACCAATGATGCATATACAAATTCATATAACAATGATATAGTCAAGATACAAAGAATAGTAGACAGAATAACAATAACTTATATAACTCAATAACATATGTGGGTTCATGCATAAAATCGAACCAAGTATTCATTCATCTCTAAAGCCTATATATATGATTTACAAACATTTATGTAACTACTTTTCGGTTCAACCAACTGACATGACCCATGGGTTTGACATAATCTATTAGTTAGGTGACTGAAGGACCTAGTCGGATAACCGACTTCGGCTCTTCCAACATCTCCCCCGCCACAAATGTTTCTTCATCCTAAGGAAATAGGGAGATGGATCTTTCTCTGTCTAGGTAGTTGTGATCCTGTATTGCTCTTTTTAACTTTGGATTTATCTGACTGGTGTTTGGTTATTGTTGCACACATGCTTCTACAATCGCCTCTGCAGACATTGATAACTAATATTGGAACTCTTCCTAACCATGGAAAGTAGTATGTATGTCGATCGTAAGGGTTGTAGGACATGATAATTTTTCCATATTCTTGTGCATATATACGTTCAAAATGTTGATCATGTTGCTTCCCAAGATTTGTGTCCTTTTTTCAGCAATGGAAAGTAGTCATTGTAGTTGTGGCCTGATTTTGTCGATGCCGAAAATACTAGTACTAGATTAAATGATCCATTGATGTTCTTGTCATTCTATTTTTTCAAGTTTTTTATTTTATTTTCTAAAACGAGTTAATTATCAATGGTCTGCACCATTTCTTCACTGGCAGCTGGTCGGCGGTATTGCATTGAACTAATGAGTTCACGCATATTTTGAAACTCTTCAAATACCTGACCATAGTAAGTGTACCAATTCCACATGACATATGTCGTAACAACAGATTTTGCAACATATTGAGTCAACAGTTTATAGGTTGCGGTAAATTATGTAAATTAGTTTCAAAGTAATACAGACGTAGTCTCCTCAGCCTACTCCTGTCTTCTTTCTTTTAGCTACTATTGGAATGTCGACACAACATTTTCAAAAAGTCAATATGCTTTGTCGAGGGGTCTATCTAAGGCGGCCCCTACTAGAATTGTAATAAACTGTTGTGCTAGGTTTTCACACTTCGTTACAAATTTCCTTTTGTTTTTCTTCCAACTTCTTTCTTTGTTATTTTGTCCTTGTTCTTCTATGTCTGTACTCTGTATTAATTGCATTTTTCAACCGACCTAATTATTCCTCTGTTTTATTTTCTTTCATTCTTCCTCTCTATTTTGTCTATCGGTCTCTTGGAGTTGTTCCTGTAGGTTTTCTGATGTTGTATCTTGGTTTTGTATGTAGTTGGTGTAATAAAAGGGTTATGGTGGGTAGTGTGTACAATGTCATAGGGATAAATGATATGTGGTGATGGATGAAGAGGTGAGATAGGTGAGGAATGTGATTCAATGGGTGGGCTTACTTCTTCATATTCAAAAGTTTGCTCAGAGGTCAATGGTAGTATATCATCAACAGGTTCGGTGGGTTCAGTGAACATGTCAACGGTGTATTACGTAATGTGTGGAAGGTTTTTTGGTGCAATAGGTTGTTCGATAGATCGAGGTATGAATGTCGAAGTGCGATCTACCACAATGCTACGAGTTAAGTCATGATTTTTATGTATGGTGGTTGTGTTATACCCAATAACTTGTGGCTGCGAAATGGATGATTGTGTGGGATCAACACTTTCGAGTATGGTTCCACTGGTCTATGGTGCTTCTATGGCTAGAAATAGTCCATTTATCATCATTTTTTTCAATTCAGGGAGGAGAGATAGTAATTTCTTGATGAAGTCTTGCAGTTCATTAACATTTTGAAGGTGGGCATGGAGTGGTGCTGATAATGTCTGTAGGTATGGATGTGCTAGGGAGAATGGTGTGGTGGTTGTGTAAGTCGATATGACTTCTTCAATAACCGTAATTAGGGATGGTGGTGGTGGGTTATTGGTGAGATCGACATCAAACCTGAATTTTTTCTGACTTGGTCATGTCAGTCGAGTTGCTTCTCCTCTTCTATGATGAACCATCCTAACTGTTCATTGACTAGAATTTTGTTTATGGAGACATCTTCCAGAATCTAATTTGCACTATCAAACATCGATGCATTATTATCTTCAGTTGGTTTCTGAAGAATGAGTTTACGCTTCCATTTTCCTTTTGTCATACTATTCATGTTCTGTCAATCCTTGAATATTTCATCGTCCACTCGATATATATTCATTTTGGTCAAGGTGTATTTCTAAAGAGGAACATCAAACTGGGTACTTTCATTGGATTGGTCTATTTGTTATTGTGGTTGTTGTGGAACTAGTAATGCAATCCCTAGGGGATTGATGTTACCAATATTGTCGTAGTCAAGAGTGAAAGTGTTTAAGTGAATACAGATTTCATAATCCTCTTCTTTTTCTACGTCGATGATAGGTTTGACCATTGGTTGATCAAATCTTCTTGCGATTCCTGGTATACCCAAGTTGGATGTGTGTTGTCGGCAATAGACTTATATGGATGTTCTGTGCTACCCTCCATCGAGCAGGTTTTGATCTTCAATGCTTGGAAGCATGTGTCGAGCCAAAAAAAAATTGTCATTATTTCCAATCAACAACCACCTGAGGTGAAGGATTTAAAGTTCCACGTAGCTAAGTGATTTAGGGCGGTAAAATCCTTATCTCCAACTGGTCGAAGATGGTACATCACTATCCGGATTATTAATGAAGGAAACTAGATCTGGGCACCCTCCTCTTGGAATTTCACACATATTTTCTTAATTATTTCGGCTAGGTGTTTGGCTCAGTAGTAGAGTTTCCCTACTTGTGACACATTTTGAACTACGTCGAGAATGTGAAGCCTAAGGTTTGACCTTATTCTTGTGCTTGTTAAATCTAGAGATATAATTTTGGTAGATATTTTTGGTGTGCCATAGATGATTTGGCTAACTATTAATCCTCTTTGAGTTTTTTCCTGTCAAAGTACCTATTATTTCCTCGACTAGGAATTTGTTCAATTTGGTAGGGACAGGATCATCTTTTTTTAATAGACAAGTAATTTCTACGGGTGTGTCGAAATAAAATTTACCATTATGATATTTGCTGATAATGATTTGTGCAATAATTTCTTTTGTGCAGACAAAACTATTCATTTGTGGTGCATTCATGTAGCCAAGGATTGTGTTGGTGCTTAATATTTGAGTTTCCTGTCTCCATTTTCCATCTTTTTTGGTTCCCCATTCCTTGATTTCCTTTCATAATCTCTTCCATTGTGATTCGACAACTTTGGCATTTTGAATGTTGTGTAACCGACTCTCTAATGGTGTGATGGCTCTTTCCAACTGTTTAATCTTGTTAGTCAAGGATATGGTAGTGGTAGTCTAATTTTTTGATTCCATTGTGTCGATCGGATACTCTGGTTCAAAAACTGATAAATTATGCTCTGGTGTTTGGTTGCTTTGATGCTCAAGTTCTTCATGGAATGAAATCCAAGTGTCTTCTAGTGCAATATTTATAGTGGAATTATTTGGAGTGGTGGGAGGCGTAGTGGTTGGTGGTATTAATTGTGATATTAATGGTGGGATTGATTGAAAAGGGTGGGATGCCATTGTTTCTTTCAAGTCATGTCAGATTTTGTGCTCAAGGTTTTGGTGTTCATGATGACTTGATTGGACCATTTTCCCTTCGTTTTGTCGGTGTATTTCTAGATTGTGATGGTGTAGGTAATGTCGAAGTGGTTGGATTTCCTCATGCCTGTTATGTTGCTAATTGTATATCTCATACTATGTTTTGTTTCTTCCTGCCTCAGCGTTAATCCAAGATCTTGTCATACTAACTTGTTTCATATAGTTTTCTTGTGTTTGTTTTAGATTTTTATAGTTTGTTTTCAACTGTTTATAGTTATATAATCGTATTTTTTTTAAATTTATATCATTTTAGTTGGGAACCATTAACCAATTTCTAAAATACACTCCCTTGAAATGTTTTTAACTGGATTGATCCGTTAGTGTTGATTTCTTCAACAATAGATGGAGCCATCCACTCAGTGTGTGGTTTCTTATGTTTTCCTTTAACTTGACTATTCTATAGTAATGGTAGGTCTCCAACCGACATATTTTTACTTTTGATATTTCTATCATGCCAGGATTTTTGTTGTTTCTTTTGGATTTCTTGGTGTTGTATTCCAATTAATCATTGTTCTTCTAATTTGTAAAATTGTGTTAATATTTATTTTCTAGCATCTTCGACATCAATGCCATAATATGTCGGCAATCGGAGGAGTCTTTTGTTGAAAGTGTAATGGTATAACTGCCTCCTTCCCATAGACAAGTCAAAATGGTATCTGACCTGTCAAACATTTATATATGGTTCTGTATGCCCATAAAATAATGGGTATCTTATCGTCCTAGTCATATTTGTCAGTGTTACATATTTTTTTTAATCCTCTAGTTAATGTTTTGTTAAAAGATTCAATTGTACCATTAGACTAAGGATGATATGTTGTACTTTTCTAATGTTCAATCATGAATTGTTTTGTTAAAGCTATGATTATTTTGGTTACAAAATGTGACCCCTGATCACTGATCAAGGTAAATGGACATCCAAATCGTGTGGCGATGCTCTCGTATATAAATTTTGTGGCTATCTCACTTGAGCAAGATTCTACTGGTTCTGATTCTTCCCACTTAATAACATATTTGACTGTTGTGATAATATATCGTTCTCATGTTCATCTAGTTGGTATTGGAAATGGTCATATAAGATCAATTGACCAAATTTCAAATGTTAAACTTGGGTTTATCAATATTAAAGGCATATCAATACTTGGTAGAGGTCGACCTAGTCGTTAGCACCAATCACATTTGTTCACAAATTCTCGACGGCCCATAAAATAACGAGTATCTTATCGTCTTTGTCAGTGTTACATATTTTTTTTAATCCTCTAGGTAATGTTTTGTTAAAAGCTTAAATTGTACCATTAGACTGAGGATGATATGTTGTACTTTTATGATGTTCGATCATGAATTGTTTTGTCCAAGATATGATTGTTTTGGTTACAAAATGTGACCCCTGATCACTGATAAATGTAAATGGACATCCAAATCATGTGGCGATGCTCTCATATATAAATTTTGTGGCTATCTCACTTGAGCAGGATTCTACTGGTTCTGCTTCTTCCCACTTAATAACGTATTTGACTGTTGTGATAATATATTATGCTCATGTTCATCTAGCTGGTATTGGAAATGGTCATATAAAATCAATTGCCCAAATTTCAAATGTTAAACTTGGTTTTACTGATATTAAAGGCATACCAGTACTTGGTAGAGGTCGACCTAGTCGTTAGCACTGGTCACATTTTTTCACAAATTCTCGATGGCCCTGATGTATTGTTGGCCACCATAATCCTAATTGTTGTATTTTTCTAGCTATCGTGTCGGCCTGAAAATGTTCTCCAGCTGGGCCGTATTGTGCTTCGTTTATTATGTTCTCTCTTTTGTGGTCGAGAACACATCATTGTAAAACATTGTCTAATCTAAGTTTATAGAGTAATCAATTTACTATAGTGTAGGGTGCAACTTTCATCGCTAAGATCTTTTTCTTTTTATCGCTCATCCCTTTGGCACTTGACCTTCCTCTAGGAATTGATCAATTTATGCTAAGTAGGAAGATAGAGCTTCAATTTAGAATAAATGTGCATCTAGTAAGTTGTCTTTAATTCTTGTTGGTTCTTCTCCTATGTTGATTCTTGATAAATGGTTGGGACCGGAATTTTTTTTGCCTACTCGGACTATGACTTAAAACTCGAATTCCTGAAATAATAATAGTCATTAACATATTATTCCATGATGTAATGGTTTATTTACTAAATATTTTAATGCCTGATGATCGGTGTAGAATACAAATGGATTAGCGAGTAAGTAATGTCGGTATTTTTGAAGTGTGAATACCATTCCAAGTGCCTCTCGTTCCGTTGTTAGATAATTCTGCTCAGCTTAATTTAATTTTCTACTACTGTATGTGTTTGTATGATTCATTCAATCATCACCAAGTTGTGTTAAGATTGCTCCAATTTTTATTATGGATGCATCGATATGTACATGAAACCTGATCGACCAATTTGAGAATCGTAATATGGGTGCTTCAACTATTTTTTTCTTTAATATGTCGAACAATGCAGCACATTCATCGGTCCATTCATGTTGAAGATTTTATTTTAGTAATTCTTCTAATGGATAGGTCATGTCAGAGTATTGTCAGATAATTTTTCTATAATACCCCATATGTCCGAGTATAACTCTTTATTGTTTAGGGTTTACTGGTGGTTTTAAGTCTATATTAATTTTTATTTTTCATAATTGACTTTAATACCTTCCTTGCATACTACATGTCCCAGTAGGATTCCTATAGGGATTGCAAAGATACACTTTTTGATATTTAAGGATAATTGGATTTTCAACATCTTTCTAGCACAAGTCTTATCCAGTTATAGTGGTTTTTCTAGCATAGAATAAATTGTCCAATCATCGAAATACACAGCCATTGTTTTGTAGATATACTCCTGAAATGCTTTGACAACTATTCTAGAAAAAATAGTTGGGGCATTTTTCAATCCAAATGGCATAATTTTATATGTGAATGATCCAAATTCAAATACAAATGTTGTCTTCTTTTGATTTTCTTTGGCGATGGGTAATTGATTATATACCAAAATTTTGTCTATAAATGAGTAACGCTCATGGCCTGCAACTTCGTTATGAATCTCATTTGCAAAAGGTGTCAGAAATGGTTCTGTAAGGGTTACTTTATTCAATTCATGAAATTCGACACAGATTCTTAGTCGTGTTAGGTAGTGTTTCTTTGGTTGGACTACCATTGGAATTTCCCATTCTGATTGATCAATACAGTAAATGATTACGTCTACTAACATGTTGTCGATTTCTTTCTTTACTATTTCTTTGTATTTATGTGCAAATTTATAGGGTATTTTCTTTATGGGTTTTTCCTCGGGTTTAATGTCGATTTTCATTTCTCCCATTTCTTGAACTAGTCCCTTTAGATCTTCGTAATCCTAAACAAAAACATCATGAAATTATTTTAATAAGTTGACAATTTATGTTGTTTTTTCTTCATTCCAGTAGTCACCAATCTTTCAATTTTATGCCTATCATCATTAGATATATCAAGTTATTTTATTTTAACTTTTCGTCCATCCATTATGGTGCCTTAATTTCATTGATCTATCGACTACCTTCTTTGAACTGAGAAAATTATCACAGAAATTTTGTTGATTAAGTTGTCATTATTGCCAATGGTGTCTGGTCATTGATGCCAACTGTTGAGTCCTTGGTTCCCCTTGTGGAAACCTTGAAGGTTAGTATTTTATTTGTGATTGTTTGTGTCAGAGGAGCCTTTTTTACCTTCTCCAAGCCCAAGCTTGAAGCCCTTGGAGGACTTGGAACAATGAAAAAATACCTGGTTACCCATAGACTTGGTTAAGTTCCCCTAAGTTGTATCTTGCTCCCATTTGAGTCCATTGTCGAGTTCCTTATTCATGGTTGATATTTGGTTACTGGATTTTTGTGGTGCTTGTTATGCTTGTACTTGTTTTGGTCTCTTGATTGGTTGTTGGATGGATGATGTGGCTCATGTGTGTAAAGCCCTTGATGTGTTGATGGTGAATCCCATTACTTGCATTGGATGGTCTTGAGGCTGTTAAGTTCTTATGGGGCCCTTGAGTCCACAAGCTTAGATCTTGATCCTCTTACATGTGGAGACTTAAGTCTTGGAACCCACACTTATGGTGATATGTTGGAACCCATTCTTATGGAGTCCTTAGTGTCGTTGAAATTTTAGGTCTTGAACCCACATATATGGTGGTTTGATGTCCCTTGGACGTTATATGGTCATTGGAATGCAGTAGCCTTGTGATCATGCATATGAAGCCCATAAAGTGTTGCAAACTAGTGGTGAGGTATTTGTACCCCAATTTTGGGGTATTGGTACTCTTATGGTGATGAAAATATATAGTGGAACCATTGGATATGTTTTTAATGATAGGGAAACCTTGAACATGATCATGTTGAAGCCCTTGAAGTCCATGGAAAGTATATTGTTTAAATATTATATGATATCTTTGAAAGAATCCTTGAAACCCTTGCACATGGTGCCTTGGGTCTTGAACCATGATGATGTGTGGTCCTATTTGTGGTTATATGACTATTGGTATGTAGATGGAGGTAGATCCCATGTACATTCCTTAATTTGTTGATGAATGCTTTGAAACTCTTGTAGTTGATTGTATGGTATTTGGCACCCTCATGTGTGGGGTCTTTGATTTCCTGGACATATTGAATAATTTAAGGGTATTAGACCAATAATTTTCAAATAAAACCATCATAGGGAGATAGTCCTCATCAATCCATTTCTGTTGATATGTGGAGCATCTTCTAACTCCTTACGGTTGAAGAGATATGAATTTTTGAGGTTGGTGTACCCCACCTTTTTGGGTGAGCCGACCAAACAAAAGAGAATTTAATTATTTGTAATTTTGAATTGCATGTCAGCCCAAGGTAATAAATTTTCTCCACAACCTATATAAATAGAATATAAAACATTTCATTTGTTCATCACAAATTCTCTCAAGAATTTTGTAACTCTTGGAGAAAAGTGTGAAATTTTGTGACAGAAAAATTTATGGGCATCTTCACTAAAATCGGCAAAACTTTCTCATACAGAATTGGAATTACAAAATTCTTGGCTCATTGAAAATATTTTTATGAGGGCTATGTGATGACATGATATAAAGTTTCTTTTTCATTTTTCTACTTTTTCTTCATCATGTTATCTTCAAAAAGGTATGGCCCATGCTTCTAGGTTTCTCTTGTGATGGCACATGTCTCTCATTGATAGAGTTCTTCTTTGATCTTAGTATGTGAGCCTATATATTGGTATATATATTTGAAGTCATTGAATATGTTATGGAGGATATGGTGATGGTTATATTGGAATATATCTTGATGTGATCTTGATGATTATCTTGGATATTGTTGGCATAGATTTTGGTATATATCTTGCTTGTTGTATAGTGTAGTATTGAATGAGAAGTTGACATGTAAATAATAGATCTTGTGAGTGATTTCTTTCATCAAACTAAGTGTTTTCTTTGAAAAATAGTTTGACAAGTGCTGATCATTGTGTCTTTGACATAAATGGAGTTGGATTGTTATTTATTGTTAATGCCAACCTTTGACAGTGTTGTAAGTGACTATTTGCTTGATATTTGTTTGATCTGTTGTCTTGATTTGAGTGGAGTGAAAAATCATTTTTTGTCTACAAGTTTATGAGATTGATTGAGTTTTAAATAGATGGTTAAGTCTTTTATATTTTTGGTTGAGGTATATTATGTTTAAATTTCAAGTGTTCCTTGACTGTGATTGAGGTTGGCTATGGTGTCATTAAGGTGAGTGTGATCAGATAGAGTTTGGTTGACCTTATGTGAAGTCTCTTGGTTGCTCAAATGTGTCTCTTCATGAACCAGGACAAGTAATAATGGTTGGTTGACTATTAGAACACTTGATTATATTAACACAAGTATACGATTGATTTGGCACAGGTAAACATGCATGTTGGTAGAGGTTGGTTCAATTGAGAAAGATTGGCACAAGTTTCCTTATGTGTAGTTGGTTTGACTCATATTTGTTGAGTTGTATGAACAATTGGTTTGACCTAGGTTGACTGAGTTCAGTGTGCAGACTCAGATTGAATGAGTTGGTTGATGTGAGAAATAGATTGATCGGTATAACTTGATTAGACAGGTTGATTGTACTAGTTGATGAGCAGTGTTATACATTGGATAGTGATCGGTTGATGAGTAGTGATCAGATGATGAGCAGTGGTTAGTAGTGGTAGTGGTTGTGCAGTATGGTACAGGTTGTGTAGTGTGGTACATAGTGTGGAGTGTAGTATAGGTGTTGATTAGTAGGTCTTCATGATCAATGCGGTTGTGGTTCAATAGTTTAGTGTCTATATTCTTATCAGGGTGGAAGGAAGGGGCAAGGAAAGGAGGTTGTAGCCTCCTTCTGGTTGAAGACGAAAAACTAGGAAGTTGAAGCTTCTTTCAGGTGGGAGCCTATAAATCAGGGGTTTGTAGCCTCCTTCTAGTTGCAGCTCAAAAATTGAAGTCATTGTAACAAGGGGGTTGTTTCCTCCTTCTAGTTATTTCTAGAAAACTATTTTAAAAAGGCTTCTATGGTTTTCCCCCTAGGACTTGGGTTTCCACGTAAAAAACTTGTGTACCATGTTGCTATGCTTTCTATGTTATGATAATTATATGATTATGATAACAATGCTGATGATGATATAATGATAATGTCATAATGCATGATATTGAATAATTTTTTCATTATTAAAGTTGAAAGAGTAATAAAAATTGCACACACAGATTCACCCCCTCTCTCTGTGTTCCTAGTTTGTCCAAGAATTGGTATCAGAACTGGTCCTTAACAGAAATCCTTATCAGCTTGAAGGATATATTTGACACACCATGGGGTTCTCAGTAAATGGAGTACCATTGTTTTGTGGAACGAATTACTACATATGGAAAAGAAGAATGTAGGTTTATCTTGAGGTAGAAGGAATTGATGTATGGCAATCAGTTCTTACTGTATATACTCCTCCAAATAAAGTGAAAACAACAGCTTAGAAGGAAGCAAAGAAAAATAATTCTATTGCTATGGAAGCCATCCTTGAAGGCCTAACATATATCTAAAAGAAGAAGATAGGGAAGTGCAGCTCAGCTAAGGAACTATGGCTTAGATTACAACAACTCTACTCCAATAAAGAACAAGAACCAGAGGTTATAGAATTAATGCTTAAAGATCTAATAGATATTCAAAAGGATAAAATATGAAAGTGAAACTTAGCTAAAGAATTGTCATTCAAAATACATCAGATAAAATCAAATGAAGAACAAGAAGTAGAAGACATTCCCATTAAAAGGTCAGTACAATATCCAGGTAAGTATCAAGGTAAGTCCCATGAACACTTTGTTTGTAATCGTTTTAAAGAGATGTGTTTATCACATATAGAAGATAAGATCCATTTTGAATTCCTAGAATGCAATACTTCAGATTGTGATGAAAATCATTGCTCTCTGATAAGTGATAGAAATATAACAAATACTATGATAGACAATGAAATTACTAATGTTTCATAAGAAGTGAAAAATATTTGTGAACATAACCAGGTATTGTAGGAGAAATTGGAAAAATATAAGAAGAGGAATCAAGAATAATACGAGAAGGCCACACATACCATAATTAATCTGAAACTTGAAGTTGAAGAAGCTACCAGAATAAAAGAAGCCATATCCAACTCTTTGAAAGATAAACTTGAGAATTTAGCTACAGAAATTGAAAAGCAATTAGAAGAAATTTTCAAGCTCAGAAGACTGCTATAAGAGAAGGAAAAAGACTTGATCTGCAAGTTACAAGACAAATATAGTGAGATAAGTTCCTACTAGACTAAATAAATATTGGAAGAGAAGTTAAGAAGAAAACAAGAACTTGAAATCAAATCCTTGAAGGAAGAATTATGGAAGGTATGTCTGACAAACTTTGAATTTGAAAAGGAACTCTCAAAACTCATAAAGGAGAATCATGTACTAAAAGGTCAACTGCAAAAATCCCATGAGGATGATCAGAATAAAAAAGGAAAGATAGAAGACACTATCCTTGATTTGAAAAAATAGGTAGAAGAAGTCAAGAAAATAGAAGAAGATCTAACAAGACAACTCCAAGAAAATATATAAATTTGTAAAAAGCAAGAATTGAACATCCTCTCTATGAAGGAAGATTTGGACAAAACAACTACTGAATTAAATTCAAATTCAAAAATCGAGAATAAAATTGAAGAAAGTAAAATCTCTATGGAAAAAGAAGAAAAGGATAACAGTAATACATGTATTCTCAGAAGATCCCATGATCAGGAAGAATCAAGAGAAGTTACTGCTTAGAGATATCCTACAAGGTCCCATGGTCACTACTATAAGTGTAACAACTATGGTCACAAAGCCATTCATCGCAGAGCTGATGACATAATCACTCCAGAAAGAAATCAAAGTACATTTTCTATTTAGTGTTACAATTTCTATCATTATGGTCATTTCAAAAAACATTGCACGATGCAGAGACAAGTTAAAGTTTGGAGAAGAAAGCAAGTTCAATCGAATGACATGAGAAACCATCATCCTGCCAAAGCATGGAGAATAAAGTTAGAATATAAAAGGAAAAATGATGAAAATCTTGTGAAAAGCCCAATACCATTTTGAAGACTATCGACCAGTGATATGAAGTGTACAAAGAATGTGTAAAAGGAGATATGTACCTGATTATCATATTTGAGTTTCATATAGTATTTGGTTCTAGTATTATCTGTGTGACAGAATACAAGTCCATCAAAGAAGCATCAATGCTCAGTGATAAGGGAAGAAGTAGTGCCAAAAGAATATCTTGATGCCATTAATGCAAATGGGAAGAAAAGTTGAAAAGGAAGAGAAGTTGATGACAAGGGTAGCATGGCCTAAGGGGGAGCAGTATGGTCAAAGGATGTTCCCTTTACCATTGATGCCAAAGAGGGGAAGAATTGTTTTTGACAGCGAGAGCTTATTCTGAAGAGGATTTATGGTGTTTTCATCAATGAAAAAGGGGGATATTGTTGATTAAGTTGTCATTGATTCCAATAGTGTCTAGTCATTGATACCAAATTTTGAGTCCTTGGTGCCCCTTGTGGAGCCTTTGAGGGTTAGTATTTAGTTTGTGGTTGGTTGTGTCATAGGAGCCCTTTTGACCTTGTAAAATCCCAAGCTTGAATCCCTTGGAGGCCTTCGAACAATGAAAAAATCCCTGGTTACCAATTAACTTGGTCAAGTGCCCCTAAGTTGTGTCTTGGTCCCATTTGAGGCCATTGTCGAGTTCCTTACTCATGTTTGATATTTGGTTACAGGATTTTTGTGGTGCTTGTTATGCTTGTACTTGTTTTGGTCTCTTGATTGGCTATTGGATGGATGATGTGGCTCATGTGTGTAAATTCCTTGATTTGTTGATGGAAAATCCCATCTCTTGCATTCGATGGTCTTGAAGTTGTTAAGTTCGTGTGGGGCTCTTGAGTCCACAAGCTTAGATCTTGATCCTCTTACATGTGGAGACTTAGGTCTTGGAACCCACACTTATGGTGGTATGTTGGAACCCATTATTATTGGGTCCTTAGTGTCCTTGAAATTTTAGGTATTGAACCCTCATATATGGTGGTTTGATTTCCCTTGGACATTATATGGTCATTGGCATGTAGTAGCCTTGTGATCATGCATATGAATCCCATAAGGTGTTGCAAAATAGTGGTGAGGTATTTGTACCCCCATTTTGGGGTATTGCTACTCTTATGGTGATGAAAATATATAGTGGAACCATTGGATATGTTTTTAATGATATGGAGACCTTGAACATGATGATGTTGAAGCCCTTGAAGTCCATGGAAAGTATATTGTTTAAATATTATATGATATCTTTGAAAGAGTCCTTGAAACCCTTGCATGTGGTGCCTTGGGTCTTGAACCATGATGATGTGCGGTCCTATTTGTGGTTATATTACTATTGGTATGTAGATGGAGGTAGATCCCATGTACGTTCCTTGATATGTTGATGAATACTTTGAAACTCTTGTAGTTGATTGTATGGTATTTGGCACCCTCATGTGTGGGGTCTTTGATTTCCTGGACATATTGAATAATTTAAGGGCATTAGACCAATAATTTTCAAATAAACCCATCATAGGTAGATATTCATCATCAATCCATTTTCGTTGATATGTGGAGCATCTTCTAACTCCTTACGGTTGAAGAGATATGAATTTTTGAAGTTGGTTTACCCCACCTTTTTGGGTGAGCTGACCAAACAAAAGAGAATTTAATTATTTGTAATTTTGAATTGCATGTCGGCATAAGGTAATAAATTTTCTCCACAACCTATATTAATAGAATATCAAACATTTCATTTGTTCATCATCAATTCTCTCAGTAAGTTTTCAACTCTTGGAGAAAAGTGTGAAATTTTGTGACAGAAAAAATTCTAGGCATCTTCACTAAAATTGGCATAACTTTCTCATACAGAATTAGAATTACAAAATTATTGTCTCATTGGAAATATTGTTATGATGGCTGTGTGATGACATGATATAGAGTTTATTTTAGTTTTTTCTACTTTTTCTTCATATTGTGATCTTCGAAAAGGTATGGCTCATGCTTCTAGGTTTCTCTTTTGATGGCACATGTCTCTCATTGATAGAGTTCATCTTTGATCTTAGTATGTGAGCCTATATATTGGTATATATATTTGAAGTCATTGAATATGTTATGGATGCTATGGTGATGGTTATCTTGGAATATATATTGATGTGATCTTGATATAGATCTTGATGGTTATCTTGGATATTGTTGGCATAGATTTTGGTGTTTATCTTGATTGTTGTATAGTGCAGTATTAAATGAGAAGTTGACATGTAAGTACTAAGTAATAGATATTGTGAGTGATTTCTTTGATCAACCTAAGTGTTTTCTTTGAAAACCAGTTTGACAAGTGTTGATCATTGTTTCTTTGACCTAAGTGGAGTTGGATTGCTATTGATTGTTAATGACAACCTTTGACAGTGTTGTAAGTGACTATTTGCTTGATATTTGTTTGATTTATTGACTTGATATGAGGGGGGTGAAAATTTATTTTGTGTCTAATAGTTTATGAGATTGATTGAGTTTGACATAGATGGTTAAGTATTTTATCTTCTGTTAGGATATTTAGACACTTAGGATTTAGTTAAGATCAACTTGTATAATATATCTGTTAGGTAAAGTGTGTTTCTTTTGTATGCATTTGTAAATATTCTAATCCGTCACGATATGTTCTAGACATAGAGTGATCTGACGGTTCAACTTCTCTTAGATCATACCTACCCTTGATTCGTGGCTTAACATCTGATAGGTCCATGATCTCTATTTAAAGAGCATGGAGGGTCCTTGGCTAGTTGATCGATTATGAGAAGCTCATTTGTAACTTTCTTTCTTTTGCATAATAAATTGCCCCAAGTAGCTATTTGGCTGGGGTCATTGATTGTTTCCCTATCGAGGGTTTTAACCATGTCAAAATATCAGTGTGTTGATATGTGATGTTTTTGTGTGAGTGGCTTCTCTTGGTGTTTGGTCTTTTGGGAGTACCCTGTATACTCGAACATGGTGTTAGAGTGTTTATGAAGAGTCGCTTCAGTTTGTGATCTAGATCTTGAACCGGTGTTGCGGAAAATTTGAAAGGGTTTTTGGTCTTGGAATTTATGTGCATTTGTAGCCTATGATAGATGTTCCATTATGTTCGGAGCACCGTTTCCATTGGGAAATAGTTTTCGTTTCATCGAAAACCATTTCCCTTTGATTTAAAAACACCCATTTCGGCAAATATGAAGGTATAATGTTTTTTATATATATAAATTCTAATCTATTACAAAAAGAAAATGGTGGTACATATGAGTTTACAGACATACCTTCTCATGCTGAGTAGGTATAGAGTTCCAATATAACTCTGTTCCCTCCCTCTAGGAAGGAAAACAGGTCGTCCAAAAAAGCATACACAAAAACCTCCTTAGTTTTTGGAGGAACCAGATATAGAGCCAACACGTTAACGTTGAAATAAACAAAAAAAACTAAAAGTATCATGCTGAACAACATGTGGCCGAGGTGAAAAAACCTTAGTGCTTGCATGCAGACTAACACATGGCGATGGTGAAATCGGTTCATGGCTTGAAGAATGTTTCCTCCTCGATAGGATAGCTGTAACTTGGTGAGGTTGGTTGAGCATGATCGCTTGGCTGAGCATGATCACTTGACTTAGCTTTTGAGGTTTCACTAGACATTGCCTCTGAAGTTTCACTAGACTTCGCTATTTCTTCATCACTGGAGTTGCTTTCTTCTTCCATTGAACCTATAGGGGGAAAAGTGGTGGGGAGTGGAGCTGTTTTTTTGGTAACAACTGGGTTGGATGAAAATTTACATGAAGGGAGAGTGGAGGGTTAGCAATGCAGAGGGGGGATGGAGCTAGGTGAAGGAACAGAGGTGGAGGCTGCGGCGATAGAGGGAAGTGGTGGAACTGGTGGCGCAACAACCTAGGTATCCAGGGGGGTTGAACTAGAGGCTCTGGGGGAGGAGGAACCAGAGGGTTGAACCTTAGGACCAGCCGAGTGAGCAGGTTCTTAAAAACCCAGTAATTTTGTCTGTGCTCCGTTGTTCTACTAGCTACATTGAGAACTCTGGATAATTCATCTTCCCAATCATTAACAATTTTCCGAACTTCTTTCGATATCTCCAAATCGAAGTTGATGCAACTGGCTTGGGCCGTTGGAAGTGGCGGTAATCCTGAGCATTACAACCATTCCCTCTACGAGGCATAGCTTGGGTACAACTGTGAGCGGAATAGGGTGATGACAGACTGAGAGCGGAACAAGTTGATGATAATCTAGAGATAAGCATTGGGGTGACAGTTTGAAGCCAAGGAAAATGATAGCTGAGCGTAGAGCAGGGTGCAATTGAAATAGCCCAGTCTCCAACATCATCCATATTAAGTGTCATTGGTGAGATTTATGGCATCCAAGTAGGCAATTAATGGTGAAAAGGATTTGAAAGGACATCCTAGTCCTTTCGTCCTGCCAAAACACGTCCATGTCTCCCTCTGAAATGAATGTGCACATTGACGATGATGGGGGTGAGGTCATGCTTGGTTGGAAGAGGCCTCGTCAACCTCTGCCCTGTTGATGTGGCCTTGGTTGACACCCGCATCCAGGGAAAGGTATAATGTTACCATGACGGATTTGTTTTTTTTTTAATCTCTCATATGTTTTTTAGTTTTATTATTTAGATCTTTATTGTTTCTAGTCTCGGATTGTTTCCTTCCCTGTTTGCAAATGCTCTTTGTCGTGCACCTTGTACGATCGCGGTGAATCAGAAACAAAAAAAGAAAGGTTTTTCTCGGCTGCGTATTCTCTTTGTCGTGCACCTTGTGCGATTGCGGTAAATCAGAAACAGAGAGAAAACATTGACTTTTTGGGTAAGATAATGAGATCTAACCCCACAAGCATGGAAACTGTTTTTTTATTTTTTGTTTTTCGGTTTGTGGTGTGATTTGCAGGAAAAAGAAGCAAGCATGGAAACCGAGAGAGAAGAGTAAAAAAAAAACCTTCCTCATTCCCTTCTTTTATGTACCTTTTAAACTTAGCTCACTTGGTCCAAAGTTGCTTTATTCCTTAATAGGTCTTGAGTTCAAGTCTTATTAAGTTACTTTTTCATAGTGCATTCAATTTCTATTTTTAAGTTACTTTATTGTAAAAGTGCATCTCACTTAAAAATAAAATAAAATAAAAAGTGAGTCACTTAAGTTATTTATTACTACACTACTTAAAGTATGATTATTGTAAAATTGAACATCACTTATTTTACAAAATTGATTCACTTAAAAACAACTTTCTTGTAAGTGATTGTCAAAGGTTCATTTTGGGAAGAAGGGGGCTCTTTTTTTTAGTTGGTCAAGTCAATATCTGCAATGTCACTATTGCGGACATCTTCAACATTTTTTTTGATCAAGTATAACTTCATCATTCGGAATCAGTTTTCAGTGTCATTTTTTGTAAACAGCCTAATTTTTTGAGCTCTTTGTATCCAGACAATTAGTTTCTATTTTCTCAGCTATTATTTTACTGTATGGTCTCCCCTTGTGATATTCTACTTACTAGTTCTAATTATTTCTCATGGAAATCTCAGATGGAAGATGTTCTGCGAAGTAGGGGAATTTTCAAAATTACCTCAGGGAAAGAAACAAAACCCACTGATGATGATAAGAAAATAAAATGGGAAAATAGATGTGATGAATCTCGTGGATTGATTGGGATGTCAATCTATACTGATTTGCGATTCCACATATCTAGAATTGATGAACCTGATAAAGCTTGGGAAAACCTGGAATCTATGTTTGGTAAACACAATGAAATTCGAGGTCATTAACTTGAAAATGAGTTGATTTCTTTGAATCCAAGTAATTTTTCATGTATTCAAGATTATTTATCTAAGTATAAAACTCTTAGACTCTTATGTGAAGAATGCAAGATTAAGAAAGAAGACAAACAATGTATTTATCATATTCTTTCCAAACTTGGACCTGCATATTCTGTTTTTGTATCTACATTTTACTCCATGAAAGAATCCTTGACTGCAGCTAGCTATCAAGAGCCTAGTCTTGAATCCTTTTTTGATTCCTTAATTAGAGAGCAAGATAAGCTCATTCATCTTTGAGTAATAAACAATGTAGATACATCTGGGAAAGCCTTATTGTCTCAATAGAAAGAAAAGTCCAAGCCTCCCAAGAAATAGAATTTTCGCAATAATAAGCCAAACAAGGGTCCCAAACCCTCTGAGACAAAGGATCCAAGATAAAAGGAAAGAAGACTGAGTGTCATTGCAATTTTTGTGGGATAGATAATCATGATGAATCTAAGTGTTTCAAGAAGATGGCATCCTTGGAAGAATTGATGAAGAAGCACCACATTAGCCTAGATTCATCTTCAGAATCTACCTCTCATGAACATGCACTTTGTGCTTCTAGTTACTCTTATGCTACATCTTCTTCTTCTACTTCAAATGAATGGCTCATTGATTCTGGAGCATCTTATCATATGGCTAAGGATCAAGCCATCTTTTCTACCATGCATGAATGTAACACCAAACAAATATTTGTTAGTGATAATAGTTCTCTAAGTGTTGTAGGATCTGGAACGGTTCCAGTAGGGTCATTTTAGTGATGTATTATGTGTTCTAAGAATTTCCTGCAATTTGTTGTCAGTCTATCAAATCACTCATTCTGGTGAAGGTAAAACTGTAACAATTACACCTCACCAAGTTGTAATCAAGGATTTTAAATATCCTCAACATGTCCTAGATACCAAAATTGTTGATGATATTACTAGGTTGTACAAATTTAACAACTTTGGGTCATCAACTTTTCCTTCAGTTTTTGTTGCCCATAGTGATAACTTGAGCAAACTTTGGCATGAGTGATTTGGTCACTTAAATTCTCACTCATTGCAACAACTATGTAAAGACAATATGGTGATTGGTCTTTCGATGGTATCTTGCAAGGATGGTGTTTGTTCCACTTGTGTACTCGAAAAACATCATTGGGACAATTTTGACAAACGTGCCTCTTGGCATGCCTTTGTTCCCTTGAAGCTTGTGCATTGTGACTTGTGTGGTCCTCTTCCATCTACTTCCTTTTCTAGTTTCAAATATTTCTTAAATTTCATTGATGACTACTTCAGACGCACTTGGGTTTAATTCTTAAAACTTAAGAGTGAAGTATTTAACATGTTCTTGGCCTACAAGGCCCTTGTTGAAAAACAATATGGTCATCAAACTATTAAGTTAAATTCTGACAATGGAGGAGAATATGTTAACAAAAATTTGACTACTTTCTACACTGAACAAGGAATCCAACAACAATACACTATTCCATATACACCATAACAAAATGGTGTAGCTGAACAGAAGAACCGCACTTTAAAAGAAATGGCTAATTATATGATCTAATCTAAGGGACTAAGTCTTCAATATTGGGTTGAGGCCATAAATTGTGCAAATTACATAGTTAATCACACACCCACTAAATTTTTACAAGGTATAACACTGGAAGAAGCATGCAATAAAATTAAACCAGATGTAAGTCACTTCTGTGTGTTTGGTAGTGAAGCATGGGCTCACATTCCAGGTGAAAAATGGAAAGTGCATATTTGCATATTTGTTGGATATTTCAAAGATGTAAAAGGTTATAGAATTCTCTAGCCACATTCTCATGATATAATCATTTGAAGAGATGTTAAATTTGATGAAAATCTCTTGTCCTAAGAGCCTAACTTGGTGGGTGTGTCATCTTTGGCCTGCGAGCTTGATTCGATGATTGTGCCTTCTTCTACTTCCAACTTCCTTGACAGGTTTCCAACTCAAGTTTTTGATGATGATAATGAGGATGAAAATACACCTCCACCTGCTCATGTTCCTCCAGTTGCAGCAGTACAACTCCTTCATCGATGGGTCTATTCAACATGTGAAGCAATTGGTGATCTTGTCGGTGATCCTAGATATCAATGCCATACATGTTCTCAGTTTCAGTGAGACTCTTTTGTCTTGGCTCAAGTTTTCAAGAATCATGATCTAGAAATTTTTGTAGAAGCTTCAGAAATTCTAGATTGGGATGCAGCTGTGGATGAAGAATATCGTTCCTTAATGGTGAATGATACTTGTGATCTTGTTCCTCTTCCAAAAGGAAGAAAACTTGTCATATGTAAATGGGTCTACGGAACTAAGTATGCATCAGATGGAAGTGTTGAAAGACTTAAGGCAAGGTTAGTTACCAAAATTGTTTCCCAAGTTGAAGGGATTGACTACAATGAAACCTTTGCTCCTGTCCAAAAATGAACTCCATCTGCCTTGTTCTTTCCCTTGCAGCCTTACATAACTAGGAATTCCATTAAATGGATCTCAAGTCTACCTTCTTACAAGGTGATTTATAGGAGGAAATTTACATGGAATAACCTCTTGGATATGTTCAGAATAAATCTAGCCTTGTCTGTCGCCTTAAGAAATCCTTATATGGCCTTAAGAAAGCTCCTAGAGCTTGGTATGCCAAAATGGATAGCTTTCTCCTTGACACTAGTTTTTCTAGATGCCATTCTGACCCCAATGTCTATACCAAGAAAGTAGGAAACCATCTGATCATACTTGTTCTTTATGTTGATGATCTTATCCTTACTGGTAGTGACCCTAAAATTTTAACCCATGTGATATCCAGTCTTAAGCAAAATTTTGGAATGTCAGACTTAGGACATTTGCATTATTTTATTTGTCTCCAAGTCTTGCAAACCAAAGAAGGAATATTTATTTCCCAGTCTAAGTATGCTTATGACCTTCTTCGTCTCTTTCACGTGGAATATTGTAAAATAACCCCTTCTCCCTTCTAGTCTGGAGTCAAACTTTCTGCCACTTGTACTTCCCCTGAATTAGATGCCACCTTGTATCGTCATCTTATTGGTAGTCTCTTATACTTGACTCATTTTCGTCCTGACCTTTCCTTTGTCATTGGTCGTGTTGCCTATTATATGCAAACACCTCATGAAATTCACTGGAAAGCAGAAAAAATAACACGTTGATAAATTCGAGGTACAATTCAATTTGGGATTCATTATAGTACAAGGGAGACACCTTTGTTGGTTGGTTTCACTGATTCAGATTGGGTCGGCGATCCTGATGATCGAAAGCCTACTGCAGTTTATGTTTTCAGTCTCGGATATAGACCTGTCACCTGGGCTTGTAAGAAACAACAAGCTCTTGCTCTTTCTTTAGCAGAATCAGAATATCGAACCCTAGTTAATGCCAATCAGGAAACTTTATGGATTTGACAGATCCTATCAAAGTTTGGATTCGAGCAGCAGCAACCTACTCCACTTTGGTGTGAGAATCAAAGTGTTGTCAAGCTTGCCAAAGATCCATTTCTACATCAACACAGCAAACATATTGAGCTACATATGCACTTCATCAGAAATATTATTCATGATCATGTTCTTGAAGTGCTCTTATGCCCTACAGATGATTAAGTTGCAGACATCTTCACCAAGTCTCTTACAAAAGCGAAGTTTTCTAAAATTCGATCTATGTTAGGAGTTCAGGACTATGATTGAGGTTGGTTATGGTGTCATTGAGTTGAGTGTGATTGGATAGATTTTGATTGACCGTATGTGAACTCTCTTGGTTTCTCAAACATGTCTCATGATGAACTAGGCGAAGTAAGAAGGGTTGGTTGACTTCCAGAACACTTGATCAGATTAACACAAGTATATGGTTGATTTAGCACAGGTACAGACACATCTTGGTACAGGTAGGTTCAATTGAGAAATATTGACACATGTTTTCTTCTGTGTAGTTGATTTGACTCAGACTGGTTGAGTTGTATGAGCAGTTGGTTTGACCTAGGTTGACTGAGTTTAGTGTGCAGACTCATATTGACTAAGTTGGTTGATGTGAGAAATAGATTGATTAGTACAACTTTATTGAACAAGTTGATTGTACTAGTTTATGAGCAGTGTGATACAGTGGACAGTGATCGGTTGCTGAGTAATGATCATATGATGAGCAATGGTTAGTAGTGGCAGTGGTTGTGCAGTATGGTACATGTTTTGTAGTGTGGTACAGATTGTGGAGTACAGGTGTTTATTAGTAGGTCTGCATAATTAGTGTGGTTTTGGTTCAGCAGTTTATTGTCTATCTTCTTATCAGGGTGGAAGGAAGGGTAAAGGAAAGGATTTTGTAGCCTCCTTCTAGTTGAAGTCAAACAATTAGGGAGTTGAAGCTTCCTTCAAGTTGGAGCCTGTAAATGAGGGGATTGTAGAATCCTTCGAGTTGCAGCTAGAAAATTGAAGTCTTTGTAATAAGGAAGTTGTTTCCTCCTTCCAGTCATTTCTAGAAAACTATTTTAAAAAGGATTCCGTGAATTCCCCCCAAGACTTGGGTTTCCACGTAAAAAACTTGTGTACTGTGTTGCTATGCTTTCTATGTGGTGATGATGATATGATGATGATAACAATTCTGATGATTATATAATTATAATGTGATAATGCGTAATATTGAATAAATTGTTTATTATTAAAGTTGAAAGAGTAATAAAAACTACACACACAGATTCACCCCCCCCCCTCTCTGTGTGCCTGGTGTGTCCAACAAAGTCTTTCGTTGTCAATCTTGCAGGGTCTTATTTTTCTGATGTTTGAATTTTAAATATTGTCTTGATTGGTTTTGAAGTTTCTGGATGGTTGACCTTCCATTGAAAATTTTTCCCTTTTGTGATTTCTATTTCTAATCGAAGTCTTGTCGATTGTTATATTTTGTCTAACCGAATGTTATGACATGTGGCCTTCTGTCAGTTATGTCGAATCTCAGTTGCGATATTGTTGACGCTCAGTTGTAAGAAGTTTTTTATTTGTTTAGATGATATGACTAATAGTTCATCCTGAGCAAAGAATTTGAAGTCCTTAAGGAAATTTTCTTTTAGTTCATTCCATGTGAAAGTTTCTCCTCTTGCTTCTTCCATTTTATACAAATTATTTGGTAGATCATCTAAGGTGTTTTGAAATAAGTGAGGCCAAACACACTCATCTTTATACCCTGAGCTTCTCCATTCTTTTTTTGCATAACTCAATCTGTTTCTCAAGGTCTTGTCCTTGTGTGAAAACTGGAATGTTTTATTTGGTTATTAATTTCTTTCCTCCAAACCTTTCAATAATATACGTAGATGTTGTCATCCAGGTTTGTAAAATCAACGGATGTGTGTCCCACCACCACGCAGCTTGTCTTGTGAATGTTTTGACCAAACTATGAGGTCGACCTTGTTCACCAATAGTTTTAGACATGAAGTGATGGTGATTCATGCTCTTTGTATCTAAGTGGTGGTCGATTTGATGACTCATTCATCGCTGATGTCAGGGATGGATACTCTCTAATTCTCCATTTGAATATCTTGGGGATTGAAATGACAGAAAATCATTGACCAGCTTTATTTCTGGAAATAGCTTTGATAGTCTAGCATTCTCATGCTTGTAGTTTTTATTTTTCTAGTTCCCAATCATATATCTCTATGTCTGAATTATGCCTAATTGAATGAGGATCCCCAAGGTGGAGTTCTAAATATGCATTAGATTCATTGTAGTCTTCATTGTTCTATATCTGATACAATTGTCGAACGTTGAAATCCTCGTCGATGGGTTTTGTCCAAGGTTCTCTCTGGGATGGGTGAATTGGAACAATAAATTTTTTCCCATTACCTTTAATTTTAATTCTTTCTTTATCTAGTGATATGGATGCTTTCATTTTTCGACCCCACAGTCAACCAACTAGAGCAAGGAATGAACTATATCGTTCCTTAGGGTTGATAATTTCGAAGTCGACTTTAGTCAAAATTTCTTTAATAGTCATGTCGACATTTTTCTAGACTCCAATAGATTCAATTAATCCTTGGTCCACTAATTTTAAATATATGCCATATTCATTTAATCGAGGTCTTATTTTTTCCCATGCGTCTCTATTCATTTTGTTTACCTACGATCCAAAGTCCAGAATGACTTTCCAAACGTGGTAGCCTTCAATTTTGAGGTCAACTAATGGGTCTACATCATTTTTATCTTTTTCTATTAAGGATACATATAATTCTATCATGTTTATATTCACCAGAAGTATTTTTAAGATTGTACATTAAATATATTAGTTTTGCAACAGACTCATCTATATTTATCAGTTTGATTAGTTCATCAGTAGTCTTTTGTCGGGATTCATCATATTCTTCATGTGCGGGTAGTTCTTGGAACATTATTAATGCATCGTTATATAATAGTGTTTGTTCAGCGGGGTTGGGATAATATTCTTTTATTTTTATTTTATTTATTTGGGTATTATCAATGCCAAATTTTTTTCCTTCTCAAGTTACAATTTGTAAATTCTTAGTTTGAAGAAAATCATACTTTTGAAAGTTGGACAAGACATTAAGATTATTTTTATTATTTATTTTTTCAAGCATGGTAGGGAAATCCTATAAAGAGTGATTGCCTACTCCACAACTTGTACAAAATTTCAAGTCGGTCTAGTCCTTATACAAACATTGCGTATGTCGATGTCCCTCATTTAGGCATGTATAACACTAGATAGGTCGACGTGGTAGGTTTTCCTAATTTCCAAAATATCATCCTTGGCCTTGGATTACTCCTCATCCATTGTAGTTGTCGTTCCGACGCTCATGTCTACGACCATCATATCTTTGATAATTGTTTCTATCATTTCGATCATTATTTCCATTTCTTTCGTTGTTCATTAGAAGAAATTTGAGGTCTAAAATGGGCCTCCTAAGGAAATTAATAAAATAATAGCTAAAATAATAAAATAATATTTATTAAGTTTGGAGGAATAAAGAAAAAAAATACTTTTTTGTTCGTATTTTCAACATATATCCCTGTGTTTTCGCTCAAATTTCAAGTAGGAGAGCTTGTTGGATGTGGAACTAAATTTTGCATCCAACGAGTACCCACATTGCATACTTTTGATAGATCTCACTAGCTCAAAAACAAGAAATACTTGAGAAAACATGATGATGACATCATCATCATCATATTTTCAGGTATTTCTTGTTTTTCGGGTACCGGGGTCTATCAAAAGTATGCAGTGTGGGTACTCATTGGATGCATAATTTAATTATGCATCCAACGAGCTCTCTTGCTCAAAATTTGAGTGAAAAACAAGGAAATATGTTGAAAATACGAACAAAAAAAAGTAGTTTTTTTATGACAAATATGTCAAGTCAACCATTATGGTTGACTCATTTGATTGAAATTCTATTGGTTCTTGAATTCCAACTCATAAGAATTTATTGTTGGCTCATTTTCTTATAAGGCCCATTTTAGACCCCAAATTTCCTCTAATGGTTGATGTTATTATTTTGAGCGACATCATTATTCTGATAAATTGCTTGGTATTTCTGTCGATTTTTCAAATTTAACTCACATTCTGCTGATGAGTGGATTTTGACTTCACATGATTGCACACTAGTGAGCTTGTTCATTTTTCATGTTAAACAAGCAATCATTCATTGCATGTAAGTCATGCTCTTGGAATATGTCACAAAAAAATTTCATCTGAACGAACCGGATGTCTTGTCAATGGTCATCTTGTCGACAATAATATTTCGTATGACTGGTCGTCGAGCATTTGGTACACTAGACGTCATTCCTCTGAGGCTCATTTCTCGTATTGATTTTTGCATACTTTCAAGTTGTTCCTCAATACGCCGATCAACAGGACTTATAGGATAATCCTTGTCCATTTCAGTTTTTAATGCTTTTGTCAGTGCATCTTTGTATGTATTAAGTTATTTAGTCGAATGTGCATTCAAATTTTTTGTAGTAATCCCGCAACAAACCACTGGATTAGTAATTGTTCATCGATATTATATTCTAGTTGGCTTAGTAAGTCCTTGAATCTTTTGTAATATTCTCATATTGTTTTAGTCGGCTTCTGAGCAGTAGTCTTCAACTTTTTATAAGCAATATGCTTTGCATTGGGAGTTTTGAAGAAATACATAAATTGTTCCTTAATTTGACCTTTGGTTGCATTTTGTGTTTTATCTATGTAGGTCATGTACCAAGTTAATGCTCCTTTTCAAAGAGGACCAACAAATTGCGCCATTTGACTATATTCATTGGTAATGGCGTTGGCCTCCCATATAGACTCACATACAAACCAATGTTGTTTGTGGTTCTCAGCTCCCTCATAGAGAGGAATATGAGCGGTCATGTGTGCCATATTTGCAGCGTCTTCATATTCTTTTGTAGGTGGCGATGGTGGTGGTGGGTCATTTCCTACGACTGAAATCTTTTCACAGCTAGTTTCGATGAAAGTTTATGTTCCATTGGTAATGTTTTTCGTGTAACTCAGTTCACTTTTGACTAAAAGTCAGTTTATGTAAATTGCTTCTGTCGATACCTAAGTAAAATTTTGTTCAAACTGGGGTATTTTTACTGGTGATACTGACTATTTTGGTGATTTAACTGAAGATGGAATTGGATGGGGGGGTGATCCTTCGTGTTCTAAGTCAAGTAGGTGAAAATTCCAATTGGAAGAATAGGGATGAAAGGTAACCCAGTTCCCTTCTCATGGTTGATGAATTAAAATATGGTCGACATTATTTCCTTCACCGTCTAGTCGACTCCATAATCCTACTAGGTCAGCTCGTAGTCCTAGATCTTCCTGAAAAACATCCTGCACTTGGGCACTCTAAGTGAGATTTGACGAGGAATTCTGAATTATATTTTGAGGTATGGTTACTTTGAGAGATCTACCCTGCTCTATCCACAAGTCTTTGTCCATGGGTGAAAGATCCTCATCGACGCCATATTCTTTTCAGTCATGACCTGACTCTGGCCGATTTTCTTATGGTTATGTCGCTCTGCTCATCTTTCTTTCTTGATGGAGTACACCAACCTTCTCTCTTATTTCTTCATTCCTCTTTATTCTCTTCTCACGCTCTATTTTCTGTATATCTGGAGCGATTTTGTGTGTGACTATTCTATTTCTTTTCTTTTTTCTTTGAATTCTCATTTTTTTCCTTGGTGTTTTCTTCATTGGTCGACTATTATCTCCATACTTTACTCAGACATGACCATCTACCCCCCCATTGTCGACTCAAAATATTTTTAGAAAGCTAGGGTGGAACTGGTTATTTGCAGAGGAAGTACTCCCACTCTTTCTCTAAACAAATTTTTCCCATTCCTTTTTCTTTGCCTCCTAGTTTTTGTTTCTCGGTGTTGTTAGCAATAATGGACGAGGTTTGACAATGTGTGTTGTTCCTTTGTCAATCAAGAATTTAAACAGAAGTGTTGGTAGAGAACAAAGGAATTTTCAGTGAGTTCATTGTAGAATCTCTCTTTAATGTTATCGACAGCTCATTCCTCACATAATTCATCATCAATTCTTTCGAACCACTCCGGAAAATTTGTGCAGCCTCCTCTATTCAATTTTTGGTCTAATTGTCATTCTTTTTCACCTACCGAATTTTTCACCTGGATGTTTCTTCAATGCATAAGGGATGAACTCGACAAACTTTTCATGTGTTTCAAATAATAATTTCTCCTTTGCTTGATCAATAGTAATCGTGTTTCTTCTATCATAATTTTGCAGGTATTTCTGTATTTTACGCTCCCGTGGGACCTTAGTCTCTTGCTTTGATATCATCGGATCATGGTCATCTTCATTCATGACATGTACCACCGACAACAGAACCAATGTTGTAATCAATCAGATTGCAAGGTTACCAATCATACATATACATATTCATATAACAATGATATAAGAAAGAGACAGGGAATAGTAGACAGAGTAACAATAACTTATATTACTCAAGAACACATGTGGGTTCATACATAAAATTGAACCAAGTATCCATTTGAATCTACATCCTATATATATGATTTACAAACAGTTACATGATTACTTGTTGGTTCAACCAACCGACGCGACCTATTAGGTCAACATATTCTATTAGTTATTCAACTGAAGGACATAGTCAGCTAACTAACTTAGGCTCCTCCAATAGATCCATGCATGCTTTGGTGAGTTAAGTTTATGGCCCGCCATGGTGGCGGGGGTCCCAAGGTTAAATATGGAGCATTCTTCTTGCATTGGTTAGATGACTAGCTTCTCATGATCGAGGATTGCACCTATGTTGGCACATATTTTCGAGGAGATCTAGAATTAGTCCTGCTTGAGGATGAGTAGTGGGGATATCTTAGTAAGTAAGACACTAAAATGCATGTTTTTATGTTTTTTGTAATTTTATTATTTTTATGCATGTTGGCACATATTTTCGAGGAGATCTAGAATTAGTCCTACTTGAGGATGAGTAGTGGGGATATCTTAGTAAGTAAGACACTAAAATGCATGTTTTTATGTTTTTTGTAATTTTATTATTTTTATGCATGGAACTAAGACATTTTTCCTACTGTGCAGCTGATTGGAAAAAGAGATCAGGAAGTTCCTCATCGATCGACAGGCGATTCAATGCTCGGTTTGTACACCGGGACGACAACGAGATTATTGAGCTTGAGGAGAACCTAAACAGGATGACCTTGGATATTCCTGAAATTTCGGTGGATGACCTCCCTAGGAGGTACCAAAGACATACAACTAGTGTGTTAGGTCGTTTTGATCACTTGTTGTGCAGAGTAGCAAGGGCCATTAAGTGTTATCATGAGAATAGTTAGATCTCGACCATATATGTATGCTGAAAGCTATGAGCTTCAATTTTTCTTATCTTGTAGTGTCGAAAGCTAGTATGCTTCAGTCTAGGTCTCAAGACCACATTTTTGTACTAGACACTTTATATATATACATACAAACTTAATTTTTTTGGCCTACATAACTTTCTAATGGAATGCGATTTAAATGGATTTTATATTTTTACATTGTTTATCTACAATTTGTCGACCAGTTGCACAGCACAAGACAAGGGTGAATGGTTATTTTCATTGATGTCAAACTTGTCACACTTGATGAACTTGAGTTGTCATGGTTATTGGTTTGAAGACTGGAATTTTATATAACATATATATTGGTCTTTACATTAAACAAAGGTTTTTAAGCAATGTTATAATGTTTGGCTCAATCATTGGTGGAGGTCACGATGACCCATAGCTTCTCTCTTGTAACTTGTTTAACCATTTTTGTAGCTCACCATTGACATAGAACTTGTAAAGCATTGTCAAGTCACATGATGAACTTTAAGTCTCCAGGCACTTGTAGCTTGTTTAACCATTTTCGTAGCTCACCATTGTCATAGCACTTGAAAAGCGTTGGTAAGCTTCTCACATCTACAAGAAGTGTTTAACCTTTTCCATAAGACCTCACTTGTGAAGTGTTTGGATTTAAATCCAGGTCATGTGATGATTTTTAAGTTTGAAAGTAAAACGCCAGTGCACTCTCATCAACAAAGCTTCAGTTAGATACGATTCCTTTTCTGAAAACGCTTTTTAAGAAACCATTTTGTTTTACACAGTTATAGTAGCTATTGTAACTATTTTATGATTGATTTCGACTATGAGAAGTCAATTAGGGTTGAGATTAATAGATCTAGCAGTTGGATTAATTTTTTTTTTGGAGATAATGGTGATTCTGGAACTCTGTTAAAACTTCTACTTGAATGGAAAAATGCAAAGTTAAACTGGATTGAAAGGAGAGCTTTGATACTTGAGTCGAATTTCTTCTTGAATGAGATATATGTAGAGGTGGGTGGTTTTGAAAGAGAGCTCTGGAACTCTATTAAAAACGTTTTAATGAGATATAGTATGAGATGAAAGGGGAATGAATTTGAAGTTAAAGATTGAAAAAGTTGTATTCCATAATGATTATACAGGGAATAAAAACGTTGATATAGATCTAGAAGAGAGATGAATCAAAATACAAAGGTATGATTGAACATATATATTAAAGATATATGCATTTAATAGATAAATACTGTCTCTGTAATATATACTTTGAGATCATTATATAATGCAATGAAGATTATCTACAGATTTGGTTTCTAGGGTTATGACAGAGTAAATATGGACAGATTGAGTTGATCAGTTTTGGTATTGATAGAGTATTAAGAGAGTTGCAGTTGAATAATATTTATCTTTGTTAATAATAATATTAGGTTTGATAAATACAAGATTAATTGTTACAGATTTATTTTGAAATAAATTAATAACAATACATTGATAGATTTGGAAGTTGAGAATGTGTTTAACATAATAAAACAAGTTGGTGCATGTACTATAGGGATGAAGGGAGGAGCTAGGGAGACTAATAGTCTCATTGCAAGTTGATGTTTGTATTCAGGTAGTAGAACCTACCTTTAAGTAGGTGATAAAGACAAAGAGGTAGTAGCCTCATCTGGGGAGTTACTCAAACAAAATAAGATGTAACTGAAGTTATCTACTTTCTTTACATCCATAAGAAGAAGAGGTTTTTCCCCTTTATGGGTTTCCTCATAAATATTTTTTTGTCTCTGTCCATTTCATGTGATTGTTGGTTATTGATTTATGAGGCAAAATAATTATTAGGTTTTAAGTTGCATTAAAGAAGTAATATGTGTTAAATCAAGAAAAATTAAAAATTTGTATGCAACTAATTCATCCCCCCCCCCTCTCAGTTTCCTAACTTGTCCAACAATTGGTATCAGAGCGAGTTACTCCAGAACTCAATTTAGTCACTAGAAGTGTGGTATTTTATGATGGATAAGAAATATGAATTTTAAAACATGGATTACCTCTATTTGATGGACATAACTATGCCTTTTGTGTTGGAGACATTTACCAAACATGCAGACTTAATTTGGTCAATTTGGCCTTGTTAAACCACTATCCTAAGTTTAATTAACTTAATCAACATCAGATGAGCACAATATGACATCAGCATGAGCACACCCATGCCTACCTTCAGTCAAGGAGGCCAACTAATCCCCCTCCTTCATTTGGGGACGCTAACTGGGCTTTCTCCTTCAATCGGGGAGCCATTCTGGGGTGATCTGAGTGTCATAAATGCACCTAATTACTAACTGATTGTTACAATTAGTTAAGAAAAGTGGTGAAGGCACCTCCATTCATTTATTTGATTATTTTTATTATTATTTATGAACTAGAGACAACTAGGGTGCCTTCGACCACTTTTGATGACCAGTTTGACTTCAGTTAACCTCATCAGGTTTCATTGGAGTTAATGATGTGCTACCACTTGTAGATTGGCATGCAATGACATGTGTTTGAGCTACTTTCATTTAGACTCAGTCATCCATTGCACTCCTATTTAGTTAGGACTTAGTGTGAGAGTCAGTTATTGATTAGCTCAGTGGTTAACTATGTGTACTGATTGTGGTTGGCAATCAGTTAAGCTACACCCATTCATTAAATTCGAATGACCTCCATAGGAATTATAATTGTCTTGGAATTCATGCATCCTACATGATCATTGTATTGTATTACTCATTCTTTATTGATTATATAGAGCTACTACTCCTATTGTAGCACCATTATGCCATTTTCATGTTTAATTGTCTGAAATCTCTTATGAGATTGTGTTTTAGTCCCTAGATTACTGTGACAGATTAATATGGTATCATATCTCATGGCAGGACGAAGCTCAGATCTCTCAAAAACATGGTTTTTGATAGATCTTGCATGAAAAATTGAGCAAAAGCTCAAAATTCCAGCACTGCACCAGAATCCAAGGCTTACCACTTAATACCCCAAGTAAAGGAATTGTTGATCAAGCTTGCTTGATTAATTATGCTAGGTGTGATGAAAGCCTAAAATTTGCAGGTTGTCTGACCTTACGGTGCCCCTTTTGTTGTGATTTTCATGTTTTAACAGGTGAAAAGCCTTCACTACAGTAGTTTAAGACAGCTTCTTCCGTCGAACTCTTGACTTCGTTCAATTTCCATTCATGGAAAGGAGATATGGAGATCTAGCTACATGCTAGAGGATTCTAGTGGGTCACTATGGACACTGAAGAATAGCCTACTCACGTGATTGATAAATCTATATTCTTGAACAAGAAAGATGAAGCATTTGGTTTCTTATGCTTCTCTATTTCCAAGGATCCTCTTTTCCACCTCTCGAGATTGAAGACTCCAAAAGAAAATTTGGGACAAATTGGACACCCTGTATGGAAAACAGGATGATTTGAGAGTTTATCATCTTGAAAATGAGTTGATGTCTCTCTAACCTTCCAATTTCGAGACCTTAAATGATTTTTTCACAAAGTTCAAGCACATTGTCTTACTATTGAAGCAGTGTAAGGTGGAGAAGCAGGATGATCAGCTCATCCTCACCATTCTCTCCAAACATGGAGCTGATTATTCGTTGTTTGTCTCTACATTCCATGTGGGGAATCTCACAACCCCTGGATGGAATATTCCTTCACTCAATGCCTTCATTGAGTTCCTAACAAGTGAACATGATAAGCTTGTCCAAATGGGGATCATCATATCCTCCCATGACCAAGCCCTCTATGCTTCGGGGCCCAAATATCTGAAGGGTAAAGGAAATCACAAAAGAACCCAAAAACCAAATTTGAAGCTCCTAAGCCTAAAGTTGAAAACTAGCAGCATGAAGAGCCTTTCGGCTCAAAGAAGAACAAAAAAAAGGGCATAATGGAAAAATAAAAAGTCAAGTGTTCATACTACGGGAAGGGATTCCACCCTGAACATTCCTACATGAAAATAAAACTTGATGAAGCTACTTCTCTTCTTGAGAAAAATCACATCAATCTTCCAAAAATATTTTGGAGGAGATATCAGCAAGATCGGGAACCACAACATGAAAGAGGTCATGCTCTCATGGCAAGCACTTCGAAGTCCAAAGCTATTTTGATAGATTTTGGATCTTTGGATCACATGATGGCTGAAATAGACTCTTTCTCATCCTTGGATACTAGAAAATCCATTCCCATCCACATGGGAGATGACTCCACATTCATATCCGAAGGACAAGGTACTGTAAATCTTGAGCATGGTTATTTTTCCAATGTTCTATATTTACCATCTCTTGCATCAAACCTCCTAAGTGTTTATCAAATGACACATACGGGAGTGCCCAAGAGAGTCTCCTTTATCCCAGATGATGTAGAGATCATAGAAATTGCATCCGGAAAACTTGTAGCAAAAGGCCTTGCAAACCATCATGAAAAAGCCTACGAGTTCTCCCATTTTGTGGCGGATGCAAAGCCCACCGCATTGCTGACTCATGGAAATGAGGTTAGTAGACTGTGGCATGAGAGTTTCAGCCACCTAAACTTTAATTACTTGCAGCAATTACAAAATAATTCCATGGTTGAAGGCCTCTCGGTCATCAAAGCTACCACCGGAATTTGCCAGGGCTGTGTTGTTGGAAAGCACCCTGAGCATAAGTTTGATCAGGGGAAGGCAAGCTGAGCATCATGCATCTTGGGGCTGATACATTCTGATATCAGTGGACCCATGCCTACCACATCCATGAATTTATCAAGGTACATTCTCACTTTCATTGATGACTTTTCCAGATACACATGGTTTTTTTTATCAAAAAGGAGTCAGAAGTCTTGGAAAAATTCACTGATTTGAAGGCACTAATTGAGAATGCACCTAGAAAAAAGATCAATATTTTGAGATCTGACAATTGTGGGGAATATATCAGTAATTATTTTCTTCATATATGTTCCCAAATTGGTATTTAGATCCAACATTCAGTCCCCTACACTCCCCAGTAGAACGATGTAGCGGAGAGGAAGAATTGGTCTCTCAAGGAGATGACCACTTACATGCTGGAATCAAAGAAGTTGGCTGCAAATTTGTGGGCTGAAGACATGAATTCTGCAGCATATATTCAGAACAGAGTGCCACACTCATCCATGAAAGGGAAGAACCCTTTCAAATCCTACTTCGGACACAAGCTGGATGTGTCGAATCTCAGAGTGTTTGGGTCCACTGGATGGGCCCAAATTCTGCATGATAAAAGGATGGATTTGCAACTGCAAAGCATCGAATGCTTGTTTATTGGATATCCTTATGAATCTAAAGGATTCAAGCTGCTGGATATCAAAACAAAAAATTCATCATTGAAAGGAATGTCCTGTTCGATGAGCCTCTTCAGGAGGTAGAACTAGTGAAGGAGAAAACTGTTGAATTTCCTTCCTATTCTACTGAATATTTGGATGATGGAATTTTTTATGTATTTGTAACTTTGGAATGTATTCAATTGTATATCTTATGTACTATACCCCAATGTTTATTCCGGGAAGTATCTATAATGTAATTGAGTCATGTCATGCCCCGATGTTTCGATCAGGAGATTCAATAATGTAAACAAGTCATGTAAAGTAAATGAGGTTAACCCTCCATTGTAAGTCGGGGAAATAGTCCCCACAATTGTGTCAAGGTTAACCCTCCTTGTTGATTGGAGGGAAAAGTCCCCACAGTTATGGGGCACTAGGGTTATTAGACTCTCCTAGAGATGTTGGCCCTAGTAAGTAATTGTTAAGTGGGGCCAACATGTTGAAGTGGACATTAAGCGAACGAAAGAACATAAATAGAGAGTGAGCCTCTCTATTTATCACACGCACACTCACTCATTGGGGCGCATGAGTGAGAGAGGAGAAGCTCTCTCAAGTGAGAGAGAGAGAACAAGATGTTGGAGATCATCTTTATGTTTTTGGGTTTTACTACTGCCATTGGTGCTCATTCTATCTCTGAGGAAGTTGCAGGGTTTTCTCCTTTATGGTTTCCCCAAGGAAAATTCTTTGTGTCTCTTGTGTTTATTGTTGTGCATGTTATTCTCTCAGATAAGATCCTAAGATCATATTGCTTAAATGATAAAAATATAATAGGAGTTGGGGGTGATGACCCTGATTTGGATCCTTTGGTTTCTGATATTAGTGAACAGCAAACATCAAATGCTGAATTAGAACCTGAAGTACAAAATCATCTTCCAACTTGGGCCCGACAGACACTCTCCTCCACAGGTGATAACATTGGAAATCTAGATGATCCAAGGAGAACCTGGTTTGATTTCCAAAGAGCAGGTATTGCGCTCTCTTTTCCAGATTATTTGTTGTACGAATATTGTTATTTAATGATAAGTTCAGATCCTAAGTCTTACTACCATGCTCAGAAGGATCCGAGATGGCAAGTTGCCATGGATGAAGAGATGAATTCTCTTCAGAAAAACACTACTTGGGAGCTAGTTTCTCTTCCTCCGGGGAGAAAAATGGTTCAATGCAAGTGGGTGTTTCAGACTAAGGTTGCTGCTGATGGAAAAGCCTAAAAATATAAGGCAAGGCTGGTAGCAAAAGGCTTCTCCCAGGTCTAAGGTGTGGACTACCATGAGACTGTTTTGACAATTTCTGCATCTAAGCACTGGGAAGTGCATCATATGGATGTTAAGACTGCCTTTCTGCATGGAGATCTTCATGATGAGATATACATGAAGTAGACCGAGGGCTGCATTTCTTATCCATATTTGTTTTGCAAACAAAAGAAGTCACTATACGGGTTAAAACAGGCCCCATGAGAGTGGTATTCCAAGATGGATTCCTTCCTTCTCTCGCAAAACTTCCAAAGGTGTAAATCAGATCCGAATGTGTATATACAGCAGTATGATGGTCATTTTCTTATTCTTGTTTTATATGTTGATGAATTACTGATTACAAGTAGCACAATTTCTTCTATTTCAGTCATAAAAACTGCTCTCCACAATGCATTTGAAATGAGCGATTTGGGGCTCTTGTAGCAATTTCTGGGGCTCGAAATTGAGAAAAATATTGATGGGATAATGGTCACTCAGTCCAAATACATATCAGACCTGTTAGTTAAGTTTAACATGACTGAATGTAAGGATTCTCCATTCCCTTTCCTTTTAGGGATCATCCTTAAAGAAGGAAAAAGCACGCCTCCCATGGACTGCACTATTTATCGACAACTGATTGGTAGCTTGCTTTACTTGACTCATTATCGACCTGATATATGTTATGTCTTGAATGCTGTGTCAAGATACATGCAGAAGCCTCATGATATTCATTGGAAGGCATCTAAGAGGATCCTCCAGTATATTCAGGGAACCAGGACCTACGACATTCACTATACTGCAGACTCCAAGCTAGAGCTGGTTGGTTACACAAATTCCAATTGGGCAGGTGATTCTATTGATCGAAAGTCTACTTACAGATATGTCTTCATGTTTTGTGGTGGACCCATTTGATGGTGTAGAAAAAAGCAGGCTGCCATAACATCATCTTCAGTAGAGGCCGAGTACCGAGGAGCGGTGAATGCTTGCATCCAAGATGTTTGGTTGCAAGGAATTATTTAAGAGTTTGATCTTGGTAGTAATTTGTCCACTATTGTCTTTTGTGACAATCAAAGTGATATTAAGATATCCAAAGATCTAGTTACCAGGCAGAGGACCAAGCATGTAGAGATACACATGCACTATATCAGGGAATTGGTGCATGACAAGACCAACATTCTGCAATACTGCCCTACTAATGAGCAGATTGTAGACACCTTTACCAAGAGATTTTTAGAAAATAAGTTCACTTACCTTCGTTCATTGTTGGGAGTGAGTCCATCAAGGCGATTAGACTACTTTCAGTGTTCAGCTTGAGGGGGGGTTTTCCCACAGGGTTTTCCCTCTTTCCTCACTTAGATTTATTTTTTAGCATTGTTTGAGTTACATTATGTAACACCCCAGTTTTGACCCCGTTGCATTAGATGTATATGATGTATACATTGTAAATAATCATGGTGAGGAGCTAAAGGCCAAGGCCCCACCATTGATTGGTTATGCTATGTTTCGGATTTAAATTGTCACCGATGGTATATCGGGGCATGCGGCATACATATTGTGTTTTGTCATCATGTAAATATGTAGAAATTCTAACCAGCAATAGATTAATTTCACTCACAACAAATTACAATTGATCATGCAAAATTGTCAACAATGGAGACTGAAAATGGAGCTGTAACACAAAATTATATTAACTCAGTGTACAATAGCCAACCCTGTAATAACATAGGTTGCTGAATATATAGAATACATCAAGAGATTGAATGCATAAGTAGGCATCCAAAACTAGCATAAAGCAGGCTTACCCAAAATAGGCAAATCCCCCATAGGTGTAAAAAGCTGATCCCAAATCTGTCATGAGGCTCCCGAATTGGCAAGGGCACATGGGAAAGCTAATGAGTGGTGGAATGGCAGCTCATACATGCTTTTGCATGTAGGAAAGAGTGGAGGATGAAAGGGCAAGAAAACAAGTTCACCTCACCTAGTCTTGCTTTCCTATGTGCCTTAAAACACTGAAAAAGCAGTCAATAAAGCAGAAAAAGAAGAAGGGCGCCTAGGAGGCCAGGAATAAAGCAGATTTGATTCCTAAGGCTTTACCAAGTGCTACATGAGTCAAAGATGGCAATTTTTACCTCTATGGATAGGCAATTAGCAGCTTGTACATGGTGGGACTCATGGACTAGGCAAATAAGACAAAAATAAATGAATTAATGTTTAAGTGGGTAATACTATGGGTTTGATTATTCTAACAAAATATGCATCTTTAATTAAATAACCTGACCAACTACATTCGCGGCAACTAAATTGAGAAGGGGCATGATTTTCACAAGGATAAGGGTGGGGAAATTGTCAAACCTTGAACCATGAGGAAAAAACCCATGTGTCACCACCTTGTCTTACCCAACCACCTCCATTAAGAATTGCTGTTGGTAGTTGGGTAAGTTATGGTTGAGAGTGGAGTGTGGCAGGACTGTCAGTCCTTGCCCACATGCACACTCCACCCACGGTTGACTTCACAATGGCAAAAGAAACAACTGCCATCACCCCCGCAGATATTCTACTCTCTCCACGACGGTACTGAAACTCTCTTGCACTCCCCACTCACGACTCTCCATTGTCTGTTCATTATTCTCATGCACATGAATTTTTCCTGGTTTTGACTCACACAGCGAGCTGGGAGCAGTGCTCTTTCATCCACGATTTCCTGTGAAGGGCCATTCACGTTTTCGGCTGTATGATCTCCTTACAGACTGGTATGGCTGTGTAATTTATTATCATTTTAATGTTGAGATTGGAGCTATTGTTCTTCCTGTGAGTTATGGTCGTCGATGTTCTCCTCAAGATTTGTTGTGATTGTTGTGTTCTTCCTTATATTTTGGGGACGGGAGTCTGTTCATTTCACGCATAGAACAGGAGATTGTATTTACTCTCCAGCGTGGTCTGGGTAAGTCTCCCTGGTGGCTTCGTTGCCCAAGGACGGGTTGTTGTTTCCCCATGTTGTGAGATGTGCTCACTGATACATTTCGGGACGATTGTTTTCCCCATGCCATGAGCCGTGTTTGCTGTTACACTTTGAGGCTGCTACGGATTGTTTGGAGTCGTCTTCCCTGTTTAAGCTGTAATAGCTGATTAATTGCATGTGTGCAATGGTTGGTCTTCGGACTGTGTTGGGAGCAGGGATGGGGGCTTGGTTTGCTTGATAAACCTCGTGGCTGGAAACCACACAGACAGAGCTAGAGGGCTATCTTTCTTCTCCACAACCCTTGAATAGCACTGGAAGGGAATGCAGGGCCTGAGGGACTGTGTAGCAGAGAAGGGACTAATTCCTTGTGTTGGGTGTGTGTGGGTGTCTTAGAAGCCAGGCTAGTTCTAGTGTAGGTGTTCCTGGCTATGTAATGAGCTCACCAGCTTAGCATTTAGCCTTTCCCAACTCCTAGATGGCCTGATAAACCCAACTGTGTTGGCTTGGCTATGTTTTGTGGCTATGTGTAAGCCTGCTTGTTCCCTTATTCCTTGGAGAATCATGCCCATCTCGAGGGTGGCAGCGCTGCTGAGAGATTAAGGAGCATGCTGGCCTATGGTTGGGTGGAGTGTTGTAGCGACATAGCTAGTTGCGGAATGAGTTATTCATAAGATAAGTAATCTTGCCAATTTTACTGCTATAACCATATTTTCTATTAATGAATGTGATGAACATGTTGAATGAATGCTTGTATGAATGTATGTTGCTTCCGTTATGCATGATAAATGTTCATGTGTGCATGTTCTAGTTCAAATCATTTGTTTCAGCATTTCAATTTTTCAGCAATTTTATGAATTCACATGCTCATGGGGCTGGTAGCCTGGATGGTTAGCGCCATGGTAGAGTCCTCCTCGCCGGTCGGAGGGTTGGGGATGCTACACATTATTGTACAGGGTGACCTATGGCCTTTGTTTCTGGGGCCCTAGAATTTCATGCACTTTATTTTTACTTCTCATGAGTATGGCTTAAGGGGGGGTGTTGGAGACAGTTACCCAACATGCACACTTAATTTGGTCAATTTGGCCTTGTTAAACCACTATATTAAGTTTAATTGACTTAATCGGCATCAGATGAGCACACTATGACATCAGCATGAGCACAACCATGCCTACCTTCAATCAAGGAGGCCAAATAATCCTTCTCCTTCATTTGGGGAGGCTAACTGGGCTTTCTCCTTCAATCGGGGAGCCATTCTGGGGTGATCTGAGTGTCATAAATGCACCTAATTTCTAACTGATTGTTACAATTAGTTAAGACAAGTAATGAAGGCACCTCCATTCATTTATTTGATTATTTTTATTATTATTTATGAACTGGAGACAACTAGGGCGCCTCCAACCACTTCTGATGACAAGTTTGACTTCAGTTAACCTCATCGGGGTTCATTGGAGTTAATGATGCACTACTACTTGTTGATTGGCATGAAGTGACATGTGTCTGAGATACTTTTAGTTAGACTCAGTCATCCATTGCATTCTGATTCAGTTAGGACTTAGTGTGAGAGTCAGTTATTGATTAGCTCAATGGTTAACTATGTGTGCTGATTGTAGCTAACATTCAGTTAAGCTACACCCATTCATTCAATTCGAATGACCTCCTTGGGAATTCGAATTGTCTTGGAATTCATGCGTCCTCCATGATCATTGCATTGTATTGATCATTACTTATTTATTATACAGAGCTGCTACTCCTATTGCAACACCATTATGCCATTTTTCATGCTTAATTGTCTGAAATCTCTTATCAAACTATTCTTTAGTCCCTAGATTACTGTGACAGATTAATATTTTGGAGTATTAGGATGAAATTATTTTTGTAGACTCAATGAGTATATGTTTGGCAAGCTGTGTTGAATGAATATAGTGTTCTAGAAAGCATTCCAATAGATGTCGCAGGTAAGAAACTTTATGAAAGAAATTCCAAAGCTATGTATGCAATACTTGGAGGTTTAGCAGGGTTAGAATTTGTTAAGGTTATGCACTGTGAGTCAGCAAAGGAATTATGGGACAAACTGAAATTTTTTTATGAAGGAGATACTAAGGTGAAAAATGGTAAGTTACAGTCATATAAGAGTCAATTTGAAAGTTTAAAATTGGAAGAGTCTAAAGATATACTAAAATTATTTTCTTCATACTGATGAAGTAGTTAATACCATGAGAGGTCTAGGAGAAAAAATTAAAGATGTTGATATTGTGAAAAAGCTACTTAGATCTCTACCTATAAGATTTAATTCAAAAATATATTCTTTGGAAGAAAGAGCTGATATTGCTGCTTTAGAAATGTATGAATTACATGGAATACTGATAGCATATGAGATGAGGAACTCTGGTGAGGATTCTTTTAGGAAAGAAGCAGCTTTCAAGGAAGCTAAGAGGGACAAGAAAAAGGTTGAAGAAGAAAATACCAACCATGAGGATTTAGAAGAAGATAAGGAAGAAGCTAATTTTGTCAAAAATCTAAAAAAGGGTACTGGAAATTACAAAGGTAAGCTTCCTCTTAAATGTTTTGGTTGTGGTATAATAGGGCATTTTCCCTCCAAGTGTCTCTACAATAAGCACTCTGATAATGAAGAAGAAATCAATAGAAAGAGTAAAGAATACAAGAAAAAGTATAATAAGTCTTTTCAAAGAAACTCATATAAAAAGAAAATTATATTTATTAAAGATGATAGTGATTCTTCAGAAACATATGAAAGTGATGTTAGCTCAGATATAAGAATTTTTATGGCTATATAAAATCAGAATGATAAATTTAGTGAAGAAGAAGAAGGTGAATTTGATTTGGAAGTTGAGCTTGTAAGTGCCTTGACTGAACTTACAAAGGTAAGAAGAGAGTGTAAACATTTAAAAGAAGAAATTAAGAATCTTGAAAATGAGCTACAAAAATATAACAAGATGACAGAAAGCACTGAAATTATGATCATTAATTTAAAGCTCAAAACAGAAGAGGCTAGAGTAACTGAAGAAGCACTAAACAATTTGCTTGTAGAAAAAATATAAGGAAAATGAAGATCTGAAACTTGAAGTTGTTTCATTAAGAAAGAAGGTACAAGAAAATAACATGAGTGATAGCTCAAATATTTTATCACTTATTATTAGTAATCAAAGACCAACAAATGACAAAACTAGAATTGGTTATAAATCTGAGGTTACTAATTCAAGTACTAGAACAAGTTTTGAAAAAGCAAGTAGATGACATACAAATATGAAAAACACTAGCAATCAGATGGAATTAGTAAAGCAAGAAGGAAATCAGACTTCAACAGTACATAGAATAAGTTATGAGAGGTACCTGAACAGGTTTGATGGCTATTGTTTATTTTGTTATAAGTATGGACATAAAGCTTCTTTTTGTAATTCCTTTTCAAGAAACGCAATTGCACATAACAACCATGACAAATATAGGTTTGAATATGGAAGAAGGCATGATAGAACCGTTCTTAACAATGTGAACAATTCCTATAACAGATTTGATGTCTTAATTTTTGAAGTTAAATGTCATCGGTGTAATAATTTCGGACATGTGTCAAGAAACCGTCTAATGAACTTTCAGAAATCTGCTGAACCTAATTACACCAATCTAAAAACTAGATGTTGGAAAAAGAAAAGTGACCATCTAGAATATGAAAAATGAAATATAGCTTTACAAGATGATCATAAAGTAAAATGGTGTGTAGATAGTGGATGTTCAAAACATATGACAAGCAAAAAACAAAATTGTGTTACATTGGATGAAGGAAAATAAGGTACGGTTTCTTTTGGTAATGAACAATCAACTAAGATAATTGGAAGAGGTACTATGTGTCTGAATAACAAAAATATCATGGCTGAAAATGTTTTATTGGTTGAGGATATGGAACATAATTTATTGAGTGTAAGTCAAATTCGTGATAAAGGGAATTATATGATTTTTTGTTCTAAAAATTGTAAAATTAGAGATGTCAAAACTAATCAATTAGTTGGAACAGCTACAAGGAAACCGAGCAACATTTACATACTAGATGAGAAAAAGGAAAATTGTTATCTTGGGAATGAAGATGAAAGTTGGTTGTGGCATAAAAGGCTTGGGAATATTAACTTTGAAAATGTGATTCAGTTAAACTAAAAGGAAGCAATAAGAGATTTACCTGTCATAAAGAATCTTACCAGTTCTATTTGCAAACATTGTCAACATGGTAAACAAACTAGAGTTAAATTTAAAACCAAAGAACAGTCTACAACAAAACTTTTGGAAATCGTACATGCTGATGTTTGTGGACCTATGAAGACAACATGATTAAATGGTGAAATATATTTTCTGTTATTTGTGGATGATTTTAATCGGATGACTTGGGTGTTTCTGTTGAAAAAGAATTCTTAAACATTCAATTGTTTTCAAATTTTCAAATAGTTGATTGAAAATGGAATTGACATGAAAATTAAATGCTTAAGATTAGACAATGGGAGAGAATTTGTTTCTAAAGAATTCAATAAGTATTATGATGATAATGGTATAAAAAGATATTTTTTTATGTGATTGAAACAGCTCAACAAAATTGTGTTGCTGAAAGAAAAAATAGGACTGTTATGGAGATGGAAAGAACAATGAAAAATGAATCTAAACTAAGTAACATACTTTGGCCTCAAGTTGTTCATACTGTTGTTCACATTCTGAATAGAAGCTTGTTGAGAAATAATTATTACAAAACACCTTATCAGTTATGGAAAGGTAGACCAGCAAGTCTGAAACACTTTAGAATTTTTGGTAGTAAGTGTTACATAAAGAGAGTTGATAAAAATATGGGAAAGTTGGATTCTAGAACTGATGAAGGTATTTTAGTTGAATATTCATGCTCAAGAAATATAATCCATAGATGTTAAATTGAAAATAAAGATCATCAGATATATGAAATATATGACAAACTGAAAATGGAAGAAGAATCAAGTGATATAAAGAAAACTAAATCAGCAAACAGATAAAATCTGATTCCTACTTTGTTGCAAGGTTCAACTCCATCTAAGACTCCAAGCAAAAGGATACCTAACAATGAAAATATGACTCCTACTTTGTTGCAGGGGTCAACTTCATTTAAGACTCCAAGAAAAAGGATATAAAGATATCATCGGCCTGAAGAGAAAATCATTGGTGATATAAATGCGGGTGTTGAAACTAGAAGAAAAAGGCAAGAATCTACTTCAAATCAAGAACATGTATCATCACTCTCTCTGTTTGAACCCAAGAATGTTGAAGAAGCAATTAATGATGAATACTGGATGAAAGCAATGAAAGAAGAAATAAGTCAAATAGAAAAGAATGATACATGGGAATTGGTTCCTAAACCTTTAAATAAGAATTTTATTGGGGATAAATGGGTTTTCATAAATAAGTTGGATGAAGCAGGAAAGGTGACTAGAAATAAATCTAGACTGGTTTGTGAAGGGTATGCAGAGCCGGTAGAAGGCATAGATTATGGAGAAACTATTGCTCCTGTTGCAAGAATGGAATCCATTAGGATGATTTTGGCTTATGCTAGTTCTAAGCACATTAAAGTTTATCAAATGGATGTAAAATATGCATTTTAAATGGTGAATTAGAGGAAGAAGTATACATGGAACAACTAGATGGGTTTTAGGTGCAAGAAACAAAATTATATTTATAGGTTGAAAAAGTCTTTGTATGGGATAAAGCAAGCTCCAAGAACTTGGTATTCCAATCTTGATAAATACTTAACGCAGCAAGGATACAGAAAATGTAACACTGACAGTAATATTTATATTAAAGAAGAACATTGTAGCTTGGTCATTGTTGAGATTTATGTATATGATATCATTTTTTACAGTGATAATGATCAACTTAACCAATAGTTTGCTGACAGTATGCAGAATGAGTTTGAGATGTCCATGCTTGGTGAAATTAATTTTTTCTTAGGTCTTCAAATCACTCAATATGAAAAGGTATTTTCATTTCTCAAAATAAATATATCAATGAAATGCTCAAGAATTTCCAAATGTAGGATTGTAAACCAGTTTGCACTCCCATGGTTACTGGATGTAAGTTAAGTCAAACTGATGATTCTGAAAATGTTGAGAAGAAAATGTACAAATATATGATTGGTAGTCCTCTATATGTTACAACTACAATACCCGATGTTATGAATGTAGTGTGTCAAGCTGCTAGGTTTCAGGTCTCTCCCAAAGCTTCTCATTTACTTGTAGTTAAGATAATTCTCAAATATCTTAAGGGCACAACAGAGTATGGTTTATGGTATCCTAAAGGTAATCATCTTGCTTTGTATGCTTTCACTGATGATGATTGGGAAGGTTGTGTTGATGACAAGAAGAGTACTAGTGGAGTAGCATTCTATGTTGGAGGATGTCTAGTGAGTTGGTCTAGCAAGAAACAATCAGCAGTTTCCCTTTCTATTGCTGAGGTAGAATACATTGTAGCTGCAAATTGTTGCACTCAAATCCTTTGGATGCAATAGATGTTAGCAGATATACATATTCAATATGATGCTCCTATTCCTATCTTCTGTGACAATACTATTTCCATTAGTATTTCAAAAAATCCAGTTATGCATTCCAAAACGAAACATATTTCTATTAAATTTCATTTTCTCCGAGAGCAGGTTTTAAGTAATACCATTAAGCTAGAATATGTTGGTACAAAAAAAATAGATTGATGGCATCTTTACTAAGTATTTACCTAAAATGAAATTTGAGAGTCTCATAAATCAGTTGGGGGTTTCCCCTCTGTAATTATTTTTCATTATACTCAGGATTGTAGATTTCCATGGTGCATATTTCATCTTTGTTATCATATTTTTTTATCATATACAATACTTCTCCTTGTTGGTTACAGCTTGCATAGGTTCATGTCTTTTTTATAGGGGGATTTGCCATTGTTTCAGTTGTTGTACAAATGATCTTTCTTGGTATTTTGACAGGGGGAGCACGATTGATCCTTTGTCATCGATGACAAAAGGGGGAGAACATATTTAAGTTTTCCATCTATGCCAAAGGGGGAGTTTTTGGCCAGTTGCACAGCACAGGACAGGGTTAATGGTTATTGCCATTGATGTTAAAATTATGTCAAACTTGTCACACTTAATGAACTTGGGTTGTCATGGTTACTGGTTTGAAGACTGGAATTTTATATAGCATATATATTGGTCTTTACATTAAACAAAGGTTTTTAAGCAATGTTTTAATGTTTGGCTCAATCATTGGTGGAGGTCCCATGGCTTCTCTCTTGTAACTTGTTTAAACATTGTCGTATCACTTATAAAGCATTTCCAAGTCACATGATAAACTTTAAGTCTACAAGCACTTGTAACTTGTTTAACCATTGTCATAGCTCACCATTTCTGTAGTAGTTGAAAAGCGTTGGTAAGATCCTCATGTCTGCAGTAAGCATTTAACCTTTTCCATAAGACCTCACTTATGAAGCGTTTGGATTTAAATCTAGGTCATATGATGATTTTTAAGTCTGAAAGTAAAATGCCAGTGCACTCTCATCAAAAAACCTTTAGTTAGATATGATTCCTTTTCTAAAAACGTTTTTGAAGAAATCGTTTTGTGTACAAAGTTACAGTAAAAGTTGTAACTATTTTATGATTGATTTCAACTATGAGCATTAGAGGAAATTTGAGGTCTAAAATGGGCCTCCTAAAGAAAATAATAAAATAATAGTTAAAATAAAAATAATAGTTATTAATTTTGGAGGACGAATGAAAAAAACTACTTTTTGTGTTCGTATTTTCGACATATCTCCCTGTGTTTTTACAAAAATACTGAGTGGGAGAGCTCGTTGGATGCATAATTTAATTCTACGTCCAACGAGTACCCACACTGCATACTTTTGATGGACCATGCTACCCCAAAAACAAGAAATACCTGAAAAAACGTGATGATGATGCCATCATCACATTTTTCAGTTATTTATTATTTTTGGGGTAGCGAGGTCCGTTAAAAGTATGCAGTGTGGGTACTCATTGGATGTGGAATTAAATTCCACTCCCAATGAGCTCTCCCACTTGAAATTTGAGTAAAAACACAGGGATATATGTTGAAAATATGAACAAAAGAAGTAGTTTTCTTTTATGAAAAATATGTCAATTCAACCATTATGGTTGACTCATTTTATTTAAATTCTATTGGTTCTTGAATTCCAACTCACAAAATTTATTGTTGGCATATTTCCTTATAAGGCCCATTTTAGACCCCAAATTTCCTCTAATGAAAGTCGATTAGGATTGAGATATATAGATATGGTAGTTGGATTAATGTTTTTTGGATATAATGGTGATTCTCAAACTCTGTTAAAACTTCTACTTGAATGGAAAAATGTAGAGGTAAACTGGATTGAAAGGAGAGCTCTAATACTTGAGTTGAATTTATTCTTAAATGAGATATACGCAGAGGTGGATGGTTTTGAAATAGAGGTATGGAACTCTATTCAAAATGTTTTAATGAGATATACTATGAGATGAAAGGGTAATGAATTTGAATTTAAAGATTGAAAAAGTTGGATTCCAGAATGATTATACAAGGAATAAAAAAGTTGATAGAGCTCTAGAACAAAGATGAATCAAAATACATAGGTATGATTGAATAGATATATTAAAGATATATGGATTTAATAGATAAAGACTGTCTCTGTAATATATACTTTGATATCATTATATAATGCAATGAATATTATCTACAAATTTGGTTTCTAGGGTTATGACAGAGTAAATATGGACAGATTGAGTTGATCAGTTTTGGTATTGATAGAGTATTAACAGAGTTGTAGTTGAATGATATTTATCTTGGTTAATAATAATAACAGGTTTGATAAATACGGGATTGATTGTTACAGATTGATTTTGAAATAAATTAATAACAAGACATTGACAGATTTGGAAGTTGAGAATGTGTTTAGCAGAATAAAATAGGTTGGTTCTTGTACTATAGGGAGGAAGGGAGGAGCTACGGAGACTAATAATCTCATTGCAAGTTGATGTTTGTATTCAAGTAGTAGAAGCTACCTTTCAGTAGGTGTTGAAGACAAAGAGGTAGTAGCCTCATATGAGTAGTTTCTCAGACAAAATAAGATGTAAATGAAGCTGTGTGCTTGCTTTACATCCATAATAAGAAGCCGTTTTTTCCCTTTATGAGTTTCCTCATAAATACTTTGTCTCTGTCCATTTCATGTGATTGATGGTTATTGATTTAGGAGACAAAATAATTATTAGGTTTTAAGCTGCATTAAAGAAGTAATATGTGTTAAAGCAAGAAAAATTATAAATTTGTACACAATTGATTCACCCCTGCCCCTCTTAGTTTTCTGACTTGTCCAACACAATTTCACATGTTATTTTGTATATAAATTTGTCAATAATGAAAAATATGCCAATCCAACATGTAATTAGCAAGTGAATCGACAATCGAATCAAAATATATTATAACATGTTGCTAAGAAATAGACTCAAATGATCTCTCAAGTAAACGCACCCTTTGAAAAAGATGAAGAATTAATGGGTTTCAAACGGAATACATGTGGTTCAACTGAGAAACCACTACTTGAGAGCCCAAAAAGACGACCAAGTGATCAATATCACGAGAAGAAGCTTCGGTTAACAACCCTATCACCACATGATATTTAGTGGTATTGTTGGTAGCAGGACCTAGGAAAAATCCCCATGAACTAACTAAGTCATGGGCATGTGAATAAAGTACCCATGATGTTGAAGTGAGATTCAAAATATTGCGGCTAGCACCATAGGAAAAATCATAGTAAAGAGTCATCTGCATAGTTTAAAACATAACATGGAATAATCAGTGTTGGATAAGACCCAAAACCATACTAAAATAATAAAACCACACTAAAAAGTCAAATATACATAAATGTACAAGGTACCGATGCAATATGTTATAGGCATAGTACCTAGTCAGGTACATCGCATTGTGAGGCTCCCCGAAAGGTATTCCATCATAATCCACTAATTCATAGGCCCATTTCTCTAAGACTTTACTAACGACATAGGGACCATACCACATTAATTCAAGTTTCCCCTTTCCTAATTTATCATGTTTATGATCGTACGTCAGAAAAAGGTATTCTTCGTTGAAGACACGAGGTTGAACTAATTTATCATATTGGGCCTTGATATGTTCTTTTATGTGATTCATTGGCTAAATCAGCATCTCATCGTGTTTCGTCAAGGTTCGTAAGATAAAGGAAACATTCTTCCTCGATCGAGGTATTAGGTAGAAGCTCGACAGCTAATTTTAATAATGGAATTTTGCATTCAATAGGTAAAACAACTTCCAGTCCATAGACTAATTGGAAAGGTGTGAAACCGATCGTTGTTTTAACATAAGTTCTATAGGCTCAAACTATCGAAAATAGAGTTAAATGACAATTTTATTTATGTTCTCCAACCATCCTACGATGCATGCTCTTAAGGACTTTGTTAATGGATTCAACTTAGCCATTAGCTTGTGGATAGTAGGGGGTTGAGTTTTCATGACAAAAACCAAACTTGGTGCTTAGCTCGACCATAATCTAATTACGGAAATGAGATCTATGATCATTCACTATAGCTTGAGAAACCCCAAACCTATCAATGACATGGTTAAATAGGAAGAGGGCGGCAATATTACCATCATCTACAGATGTAGGCATTTCCTCGGCCGATATTGTAAAATAATCAATAGCTACAATGATGTAACCATGCCCCCCGGATCAGGTAGGATTAAAATTCATAAAATCCATCTCCCATTTGGTGAAAGGGCCAACAGCAATGACAAACTATAGTGGAGGAGGGTGGGTGCGCTTTTTTGGATAAAAGAGTTGGTAGGGTGGGAATTTTTTTACCACTTCATGACAATATTTGAAAATCAAGGGCCAAAAGTAACCAATGCAAAGGATTTTATGAGTTGTATCCATCCCAGAAAGATGATTGCTACATGCTCCATAGTGACAATCATTCAAAACTTGTTCAGCCTTGTCGTGTGTTAAACATCGTCAGATAATAGAATGAATACCACGTCAATATAGGGTATCATTGATGATTAATAATAATTACTGTGATTTTGAATGCATCGGAAATCATTGTGTGATAAATTAGGATGAAAACATTGATTTTGGAGATATATCATCAAATCTCCATACCATGGGTCGGTCGTGATAATTAGGAATGATAACTCATCAATCAATGATTCATTGGGCTCAGTTTCCATGATAGCACGAGGAAGATCACACATCAAATCCACAAAAACTAATGATTTATTGGAAGAAGTATTAGCAAAATCAAGGTCAAATTCTTGCAGGATAACAATCCAACGAGAATATTTCCCCCCCAGTACCTAACGGGTCAGGATGTAATACATGGGATTTTGATCCGCGAGAATGGTAGTGGTGTGAAGTAGGATGTAGTGATGAAAACGTTGTACAGCAATGACCATAGCCAAAGTTAACTTCTCCACATGTGAGTATTGAGTTTTGGAGTCCAAAAGACTCTTACTAAGATAGTAAATCACATGTTCTTGTTTGTTCAAATCGTCCTCCACTAGAACCATACCAATGGTAGTAGTGGAGGCGGTAATATAAAGCAGAAAATATTTTGAGTAATTAGGGGGGTGTAACATAGGTGAGTGTGTTATGGCATGTTTCTAATTATCAAAATCTCATTGATATTGATCATCCCAGATGAAGGGAGTGTTCTTTCTGAAAAATGCATATAGCGATGCATTGTTTCTGCAAAATTTCACATGAAACAGCAAATAAAGTTTTCCTTCCCTTGCAAACTTTAGAGTTTTGTGATGTCGGTTGAGGGGGTGAGGCCACGATTGTAGCAATTTTCAAAGGATAAATATGAACACCATCCTTGGAAACAACAAAGCCAAGAAGACGTCCAGTTCTACACAAAATACGCACTTATGTGGATTAATCTAAATATGATAATAATGGCATCTAAGAAAAATGTCCCTAAGATCCACCCTTCGTTGTGAATGAGTAGGAATTTAGTTCAAGTAGGGTTCCATTATGTTCATGATATCATCAAAGGAATAGGACATGGCTCATTGGAACGTAGTTCTAGTGTTTTTCAAACCAAAAGGAAACATACGATAAGAAAAGATTCCCCATGGGAAAATAAATGTCATTTTATGTTGATTGAAGGGTAATATTTCGATCTGATTATAGCCATAAAAGTCATCGATAAAAGAGAAGATGACACTTCCAGCATAGTTGTTGATGATTTGATCTATGTAGGGGGTAGGAAAGTTTTCTTTCGAACAAGGGTTGTTTAAGTCCCTAAAATCTATGCAAACCCTAATAGTGTTAGGATATTGAGACACTTAGGAGTTAGTTAAGATCAACTTGTGTAATATATCCATTAGGTAAAAGTGTGTTTCCTTAGTATGCATTAGTATGCATTTGTAAATATTCTAATCTGACGGTCATGATATGTTCTAGACATAGAGTGACGGTTCAACTTCTCTTAGATCATACCTACCATTGATCCGTGGCTTAACACCCGATTGGTCTATGATCTCTATTTAAAGAGTATAGAGGGTCCTTGGCTAGTTGATTGATTATAAGAAGCTCATGTAACTTTCTTTCTTTTGCATAATAAATTGCTCCAAGTAGCTATTTGGCTGGGGCCATGGACTGTTTCCCTATCGAGGGTTTTAACCACATGACAAACATTGGTGTGTTGATCTGTGATATATTTGTACGAAGCAGTTTCTCAAGGTGTTCGGCCTTCTAGGAGTACCCTATGTACTCAAAAAAATAGTGCCCTGCTTCTTGGAAACAAGAAAAATATTAGATACCCACTCTGTCAATGGAACAGGATAAATGAAACCATCTTTCAAAAGCTTTTTGACTTCATCTTTTAGCACTGCAGCTTTCCTCGAGTGGACTTGATGGAGTTTCTACCTAACAGGTTTTGTTGTCGTGTAAGTCTTGATCTCATGTACTATAATGGATGGATCAATCCCAGGAATTTCATCATAACTCTAGGTAAAACATCTCGGAATTCTTTGAAAAGAGCTTGGTATTCTTCAATTTTTGTTGCTAAACAGTTCTAGCATACATGAACATGTTCAAAAGCTTTGGGATTCACCGATATTTTTATGGGCATTATTTGAGTAATGTTACACAAATTACCTTCAGAATCAAAACCTTGTAATAGTACATGTGTATGAGGATTTTCAACAATATCAGAACTGATAAGAGACACAAAATCAGAATCTACCAAATTGACATTAGGAAGGAAAGAGGATCTGTGATAATGATCTTCCCATGAATATTTGTTCGTACTCATAATCTCCATTATAGACTCATCTGATGGAAAATATTGTAAGAGATAATATAGAGTTGGGAGAGGGGAACCTAGACAATAAGGAAGATGGTAAGGATCCGATGCTACCAAATGTTGATCATCGACATACACATCCGAAGTAGATTGAATAGCATTGTAGATGGCTTTGTGAGGACCTAGAGAAGGTGTTTCAACAATCTCTTTGCCTTTGGACGTGCCATCAGTAGTCGATGATATCATGTTCACCGTAGAAATTTTTGTACTAGGAGGGGAACCAGTAGATGGAGAGACCCCCATAAGGGATGAATCTTTCAAAAGTTCGACCCCTATGGATTGATAAGGATGGGGGAGTTGCCATAATGTAGGAATGTTATTTGTTGTGGTAGTAGTGACACTAAGTGAACAATACTCGATATGATCGATGGTTACAATAGTCCCAAGGTGAGGAAATTGGAGAATGTGAAATAATGATGAAGTGAATGTCGTCATAGCATAAAACCAATTTCTCCTCAAAAACAAGTTGTAATCCAACAAAGTGTCGACCACTTCTACCTGGATAGAAATATTCTTACCCCTATCTCGATAGATAGTGCTGGTAAATGGCCATGAGGCTGGAAACCTCGTCCGTCAAAATATTTCAAAGTGGTTGGTGACTGGTTGAGTTCAGGAGAACCAATGGATCTCCAACAATACAAATAAAATTGAGGTGGAAGCTCCTTCGTCCAATACAGTATGATGAACTTTTCTACCAATCACCTTAGTCATGATTTGAAATGTGATCTTATGGGATAGCGTCAATTTATAATTCTCCACATTAAAAGTAATTGTATTATAATTTTTGGGATCTAAGGCCCCTAAGGATAACAACAAGTTTTTATACATCATAGGGAAAATTTGGAGTACCTCCAGAGTAGACATATCACAAGGTTCCTGAGCTAAATATTCAACAATGTTATTAAATTGGGAAGCTCGAGCGCTGGGATTAAATAATGAATTCTGAATCGTACTCTTGGGAGGGTGTAAAATTGTGTCAATACTAGGTTTTTCAATCGTTAAAGGGCCATTAGAAGGAGGTGGAGGGGAAGGACTAGTAGAAGGAGTCTTCTTAGGAGAATTACCTTCATATTTCTTCTCGGTAGGTTTATCATATGTTTTTTCTCGTGTGGTCATCCCAACAGTTTCGGTGGACATCATTCAAATCTCCTCCATGGAGGAAGAGGGGCCATGTAAAGATGTATGATCAATTACTTGTTGTTCATAAGGGAAAGGAATAGTTAGAACTGTCAGTGTAGGATTACTTTTCAAAAATTTATTGATCTCTTTAAACTCAGGACATTCCTTGGTGAAGTGATCATATCCACATAACAGATAGGGGTACTTAGCATTTCATTTTGGTTTCACTCATTCTCTGGAGTCGTAGGATTAGGATCCTCCTGGTAGTTTCCTGATTTTTTAGATTTACCTTTACCTTTATTCATATTACCAGGTGATTGTAAAGATTGAATAATATTCACCTCAATGGAAATAGTAGGATTCGAGGAAGTACCAAGAGAAAAACACTACTACTTGGTAGGTTTCGATGTGGATGGAGGTTGGATTGAACCTACAACGCCATCTATAGGGGTTTTATCAGGTGGCTTGGTAGGATCCATGTTGGGACGAGGGTAATTAGGGATCAAATCATATGATGTTCTAGACTAAGAATAAACTAAGTCTAAATACTTATCCCAACTAATATCTTGTTCCTATGTAATAGCACCACCCATAGCCGCATCTCCGGAAATAGGAGGCAACGATGACTTGATAAACCAATCAACTAGTAGTTGATCTGGAATAGGATCCTTGAACAACCTTCTACGTATTATCCACTAATGAATGTGATTAGATATGTGAGTGGAAGTAGTTTTCCACAGAGTTCAAAATATCTATACCAGTCTCATAACGGATTGGTAGCTAGAAATGGGTAAGGAATATAGTTGCCAATGAATTAAAATCCACAAATGAATGTTGTGGAAGTTCAATATACCACTTGGTAGTCATACCAGTCAAAATTCTCTATAATAGCCTCAAACTGATTGAGTCATCCATCAAGGAGTTGGAATAACACCACGAATGGAAGGTCATGACATGGTTTTTTGGATCTTCACCTTGCTTTCCATCAAATTTCAGGATATCTAATGGTAACTTGATCGAAATTGTTGGCCAAAAAGGGTCATGAAGGATGGGATAATTAATCAATTTGAACAAGTCATGTAAATCCAATGTTGCTAAAAATGGGAGTTACCTATTAGGTTGTGGGTAGTTGTAATTTTGATAAGGTAAGGCTACCCCAGTAGGACCATATTTCGGCTGAGGTTGACCGTAGTAACCTACAAATTTTGGGTGGTGGGGAGTGTCTTTCCCCATAAATGATTGTCCTTGATTAGGCCCAGATTGAGGTCCATACATAGGTTGAGTCCACTGATTGGTAACGTCTGTGGGATAAGGGACGCATAATGGATTATTGTATAGCACCCTGCTAAGGGATTGGTTACCAATGTTGGGCTATTGAGGTGGGACCCAAAAATATATGGGAAGTTGTGAAATAGGACCAATAGTACCATAACTAGAAGGTCCACCAGATCCTACAGTTGGAGGAGTAGTATTTGAAACATTATGCAAAACAAGTACATCAGGTCCTCCAACTGCATGGGAGGTGGGGGGTAAAAAAAGACTTCCAAGATTCGGAAAACCCATGGAAGGAATAGGAGCACTTCTCAATGAAGGGTTTGGCATAGGATTTGGAGCAGACCGTGACACTCTTGCATGAGTGGTGTCTCTAGTGACCATTGGAGAGGGTGGAGCATTAGCTAGAATTGAACTAGAAGGGATATTTAAAGATCTACCCAAAATATCACTTGGTAGAAGATAAGGTAAATAAATTCTAGGGCTTGGAGTTATCTCCATAGAAGAAACATTCATGGAACTAGTAGAACCAAATTGGGAGCTAGCTTGTCCTAAGGCGATTTCCCAAAATAGGTCATTAGGCCCAAATATGGGAGCAATTGTATCATCAGGCTAGAACTAATTGAGCCTAGATCCTATAGGATTTTGGATGGAAAAATATGGATCTCGAGAGGAGGGTTATTCCACTATAGGTGGTACTCGTTAATCAGTAATGGGAACATTGGCAGGAGGGGAGAATTCACCTCTCTCTTTTGTAACTGGAACTCCTTCCAATGCAGGCATGGATACACTAAATGTTTCAGAATTTGTGTCCATATCTCACTCCATGAGAGGATGAACTGTAGGATTTAAAGGATACTAAGGTGATAATCCTTGTATATGATGGGACTCTATCCAAGGGAAATCATCCATTTTGAATAGGTCAAACTGATATCAAAATAAACCTCTAATCTAAACAAGAAAAAAAACACTAGCCACACTAAAGCAACAATCAAAACTATGACAAGAGTGGATTGAAATTATGGATTCTCACAGGGATATCAAATCACCACAACTCATGATATACCACAGGGTCTAACAATAAAAAGTGACAAGGAGGATTGGGACCATACCCTTGCCTGGATATCTGACTACCTGGACGGCACATGTGTAGCAATCTCCCCGAGTTTTTTTCTCGATGTATTGTGGTGATAAGATTGTCAAAGGGATTTTCTCAGTTGGTATAAGGATCCCTACAAGTGTATCTTTTTATATACAAGGTACGTGGGAGCTCAACCTTGTAGTAGTGTTTTCTAATGCACAACCGTTCAAAAGGGGCCTTTCTATATATTGTTGAGTACATGAAGTACCTTTCGATATACCATAAGGGTACATGAAAGGTCATTCAATATACCAGCAATTACATGGAAGAACCACATGATCCCTGGGATGTAGTGCAGGAAATGAACGACAACTCCTACATTTATAGACGTCAGGACACGTCTTCTAACCTATCACACCTTGCTAAATATTTTAACCTAGAGCAATGCTTAATTTTATCTTGTATGGTTAAGTGAATGCATGAGGTAAAAAAAAAATGTAAAACCATGCAGGTATGCACATGAATGTCTTTCACTTTAACTTTTTGGGATATGCCCTAGTTAAAGGAAGGATAGAGGTTTGGTTCTTCTTTTTCTAAAACTCAAATAGATCCCAAGAAATCAATATCAAACTATATGTTCCAGTCCTATTGCAAGCACGCAAATATTTCTAATGAAAACCTTGAAAAGAAAAAGAAAGATATCTCTTTTAAAAAGAAAATACTATTACTACTTTGCACACTAAAAAAATTCAATTCTTCAAATGAAAGAAAGATTCAAAAGAAAAAACATTTTGTTCTTTTTCTTGAGAAGAAAACATACAAGAAGCACCACACCATGAATACCTGAAAGTTGATGAGACTAATCAAGTAATCAGGAGTCAATTCTTATGCTAATATATATGATCAATTTTCTCTCAATTTTTTCAATAACAAGTATACAGAAAATATTTTGACAATCTATGTAGAAAACAAAATAAATTATTACTTTCCTTTCTATTGATTTAGAAAACACTTAGAGATCTAAACAAATAATTTATTTCAAATACTTTCACTTTCAAACCAAAGACAAATGAACAAGAATCCTCAAAGGAAAAAATCAATCAACATTCTTGAAAATAAAAGAAATCAAGCAAATCAAGCCTACATACATTTTCCAGATCTTGTTTAATGATTACGACTACCAACATGAAACTTAGAAACACTCAAAAACCAAAATTCATAGGAAATATTTTGGAAAACAAATAGGGATTGAAAAACCTACCTGGCACCGTTCTTTGACATCTCAATACAGAGCGTTGCAGGTCAAGCATCGCGCTTTGTGAATAGGTACATAGCGGTGGCACCGCTTCTTGTACACAGGAAATATGAAGCGGCACCGCTATTTTCCTCAAGGAAAGGTGTGGTGGCCTCTCCTTTTACTCTACCCAGGCACGATGGCCCAAAAATATTTTGAAATCACAAAGAGGAGAGAACAAGACAGTGTTAGAGATTATATACTGCATCCAAAAAACATATAAAGACGGGAATATGAAGAATAAGAGGAAAATAGAGGTTTATTTAACAATTTCAAATCAAGTATTACAAATTCACAAGAAGATATGATCTATGTACTGAAATTGAAATAAAATCCAAAACCAAGAACCTGATCTCTCCCCAATGGCTTCACCACTTATTTTCTAGGAAATTATTAGTCAGTGCTAATAGAGGTTGTTTCCCTAGATTGAAACACTCAACACTAGAACAAAACAAGTACAGATAAATAAACCCCCCCCGGGATTGAATGAACTTCTTGAATTAACTTCTCTTCTTACCTTCCATAGGATACAAAGGTCGAATCCTTGAAGTGTTTGATCTATGTAAATAACCTGCAAGAGACACAACAAAAAACAAACCAAGTAAGAGTAACAAGATAGTTTATAATCCTATGTAAAATATCGAGTTAAACAATAAACACAACATGATAATCAGATATACAAATGATTATGGGAAAGAAACTATATTTGCATTAAAATATTAAGAAGGAGAGTATACAACCAATGCCTTGGTGTTGAGAACTCTTCTCAAAGGATCCTTGCCTCAAAGCCTTTAACTTTCCTACTAATCACTCAAGAGTCTGACGGAATTTGGAAAGAATTTGGGTGCAATCACACATTCTTCCTCCCTCTTCCCATGAGGGGTGAGCTAGTATATAAAGGATTGAGAGGATAGGATAAGTTGAGTATTCTATGGGAGAGGTGGAGGGATGATCCTAGGATGGGATATCTTGAGCTCCAGGTGTCCTAAAACATAGGGATGAGGCTCCACAAAGGCTAGCTTCAAGAAACCTCTTGAGCCTTCCTTCTTTGCATTCATAAGTTGAGAACCATTCCTTGCTCAAGGAGAAAAGGTGGTATTAAGGGGGAACTGCACCTTGTAAATGGGAAGCGGGTGGTGACACTGCTCTTTGCAAATAGAAAAAAATTGTTGTTGAGATGGGTACCACAGCTTGCTCACGGGTAAAGTGCGGAGGTGGAATTATAAACTATTAAATTATTCATCCTTGCTCATTTTCAACTTCAACCTTTGAGGAATTCAAGGAAAATACTAATACAGTTTATCCCTCAACATGTTGTTGATGAGAATTAGGTGTAACACGTACCTTACCCATTCCAACAACTTTACATGTTTCATCATCCCCCAATAAAACATGTCCAAAATCACCTGGAACATAATTATAAAAGAATTTCCTATGGGTTGTAGCATGACATGAAACCCTTAAATCTACTACCCAGTAATCACTAGTATTATCTAATGCAAGAGTCAAATAATATTGTAACACAACACCTGCTACATTATCTTCCTAAGTAGTCTCATTATTACCATCTCTTTTCTTCTTTGGATCTCTACAATATTTCTTCAAATGTCCTCTCTTACCATAGTTCCACCACTCTATCCTTCCTAGTATGTACTTGGATCTTCCCTTTCTAAACTTTCTATGATTACCTAGTATCCTTCCTCTCTCCCTTTGACTTCACATGCTCTCCATGGTAAAAGCATTACCTTATGTTTCACCTGTGCTTTTTCTTCTCATTTCCTCGCTAAGAAAAACAACAACAACATCATCAAATTTAAGAGTGTTTGAACCATAGACATAGTTACTTATAGCCGAGCAAGCTATTCCATCTTGCTGGAAATGAGCACAAGATTAGAAGATCCTAGCCTCATCATCGAATTTCACTCCTACAAAACTTAGTTGATTAGTAACCGTATTAAATTCTTTTAAATGGTCAGCAACAAATCCACCTTACATATTCATATCAAATAAATGCTTCATTATAAATACCTTATTGGAAGTCGATGGTTTTTCATAGAACTAAGCTAATGCACTCATCACACCTTCTGTTGTCTTTTATTTTGAAATATAGTGAAATCCACCGACAAAGCTAGGTATAGTTGTATTGTTCCTGGTTCCTTTATGTCAAGAACCTCCCATTCTTCGTCCTGCATAGTTGTTGTGTGTTTTTATTTTCCACCCAATGGTAGGTACAAATCCTTCTGGTACAAATAGTCCTCCATTTTCATCTTTCATAACTGGTAGTTTTGACCATTAGATTTCCCAACCCTAAGCTTTCCTTCTTCTGCCATTTCTCCCACTCAAACCAAGAACCCTTCTTTCCTGCAAGTTTTCGAGCTAAATAGACCTTTTTGGATCAGATACCAATTGTTAGAAAATGAGATCACACATCAATAATAATAAACAAGATGCAAATATGAAAACACATTACAAGAGAGACACAGATATACTGTGGTTCACCCAAGATGGGCTATGTCCACACATAAATTTCCAGTCCTGTACTATTATATCGTCCAACAAAATGAAGGGATACAACCTGAAGCAACCCCTCTGTAATTCCTCTTAACTCTCTCAATCACAGAGATCGCTTTTACAATGATACAATACAATACACAACGGTATTGCAATGCCTTCCTTTTATAAAGGGAATACCATGGGAAAATACCACGGGTTTCCCAAAACCATGGGCCCATAAATTACCTATTATTGACAAGTAATGAATCTGAAATTACAACATTTTACAAGGAATTTTTTCCTAAATTTTCTCTGCAGTGGCGCTGCTCCTGAACTCCCGTAGGGGGGCTCCCAAAATAGTCTTCATCTCCCCACACCACCCTGCCATGTGTTGGGATCCAAACATGGCTGAAATAACATCTTTAAATCAGGAAGATCGGGATCCATAACCAAGTAATGAATGATGTTATACTACTCTTTCCTTTTAACAGCAAGGATTCAAATTCAGGTTTCAAATATTTGGGTATCTTAAACCCAATTCTTTCAGATTCATGGATTAGATCTGGTTATATAAAATAATTGAAACATGCATTTATCTATGCGTAAATATATTACTATCTATAGGGGGTGTTAGCACTCATATTTTACCCCCGGTTGTAAAAGGATAAACCCCAAGGTAACCACGAAACCAAGCTATAGGAAAGAAAGTTGGCTTCTTTCTCTCTAGAGAGGGATCTCTCAGTATGTTTTCTCATAGGCCAGATATATATAAACAAAGACAAATTTTAAGATTGTTGGTGGTTGAAACAAATGTACATTGGACATGGAATCGTAATGTGGAGCAACAATATTAACAGTGTTGTTGCATGGGAAACTTTAACAGAGGAAAGTTAGCAATCTCATTACAGTCAAAATGATTTTTTGTAGTGATATGGAGGAATTTAGAAACAATCCATTAATGTGGGAATCAAATTGGGACGAATCCAACATTAAATTTAGATGAACAAGTTTTGTGAATTTTTGAAAGTAATAGAACATAGCATATGATTATGAATTATGAACTACTGTAAACTCATTCAAACATGAAAGGGAAAACACAATGGAAGCAATAAACAAGAAGCATATGCACATAAAGGAAAGGAAATGCACACTATAATAAAGACAACATAGGAATCTCTAAAAAGGCCATCTTTGGATCTATAATTTAATTAATCTCTGGAATAACAATTACAATCAAAATCTCACGGGTTCCAACCATTGTTCTCTTACAAAAACTTGTTTAAATAGAAAATATCGCTCCATGAGATGAATAACTAACTTTAAAAATAGGCAATAACTGTCCTTTTACATATGTCATCTATATTTCCTAACTAATAAATTCTCTTGAAAATAAACAAAAACTCTGAGTTAACTAGTCTTTAAAAATTGGTCTTTGATAGTCTTCGACAAATATTCAATAGATGCTCATCTGCGTAGCCTGTACTTTTTTCTTCCATACTTCTCAACTTTACTCCATTGGTCGACAATTGGAAGCTCCAAATTTTCCATTTATTTTTCCAACACTCCTAGTTCTACGTGGTCCCTGTATGAAATTTGAGGAAGCAGTGAACAGGTGGCTCTGAAGGCATATAACATTTCAAAATATTCTATCAACTTAGCCACTATAGTTTTTCTAGCCAAGGGTTGTTGCATATCCTTGAAATTTTTATGATCAAGTATACACCTTACAAAGTGAGCATGGTACTCTATTTGGGAAAACATCCCACCTTTTCTTCCCAGAAGAAAGGCATCCCCTTTTTAAACAAAGGTGTAAACAATTCAATAAACATTTTAAATTGATGGGTCATGATATCAATCATTGCTTGTACAATGTACAGATGTTGGTGCTTTCTCACGATCTTCCTGGCCCATGTAATGAATGAAATCATATATCTTTGATATTTTTTCTCTTCATATCATCTTTAGGCAAACCATTAAAAAAACTTATTGTGTTGTTAGCAGTGTCTATTGGATTTTTATTTAGCACTTCTTTGACTACTGCAACACTCTGTCTGGTAGCCTGGACAACAATATCCTTATCCAAAATATAATCCAAATATGGTCTAAGCTTTTTTTCTTCAACTATGATCATATCCCATTTGATATGTTTATATCCCTTCATAGGTAGCTTCCCGGTCACTTGTTTCATGAGATTGTCATTTTTATCTGAAAGGTATTTGCATTTATTTTCCCAAGCTTTTATTTCTTCTTCCTTCTTCAAAGCAGGATTTTCTAAGTTCTTATCCTGATTTTTTAAACCAACTATCTCCAAATCCCTCAGGATAACCTGAGACATAGATTTTACAATAGAATCTTCACTTGCTTGTGCAGGAGGTGAAACAATTTGTACATCGAGATCTTTTTCATTTTCATTTAATTCTTTCTCCAATTATGCTTGTTTTTCCTTTAGAGCCTTCTCATTTTCAATCAAAATACCTTTGTCTTTTTCCCAATGCTTCTTCTCTTCAACAAACTTTAGAAGCTTTTCTTTATAGTCATTCGGTTCATCATTCAATGTTTCCTTTTATTTCTCCAAATCTATAAGATCTATAGATTGTATGAGCTGAGTAGCTGGAATATTCAACTTCTTTTTCAACAACTGAATGGTGTTCTCTTTTTGATTTAGCAACTTATGAGTTGCTGCTCCTTTATCAGTTTCATTATCAGCAGTCATCAAATCACCTTGAAGATTTTTAATTTGTTGCTGATGAGATTTGTTTTCAACTCTTTCCTGACTTAGTTGATTTTCAACTTCACTTTTAGCAGACTTCAATATAGACACCTTCAAAGTGGCCTTGAGTAGGTCACTATATATCAATTCTCCAATTTTTTTATGGAGATGAATCATATCAAGTATAGGAATATTCTCCAAATTCATCCTCATCTCTGCAACCTTGTTCTTGGTTGTTATTTCTAAGTTCATAGTGTTCTAAACATGATCTTTGACAGTAACCAAAGCCGCATCTTTACTGGAAATTTTTCTACCATCAACATACAATTTAAGAGACTCATCTATTGACACCTCTTTATCCTCCCAATATCTATCAAATAACTTAGCCCTGGTTTTGAACTAAGATTTAGAATCCTTGTGTGTCTCTAAGAAAGCATATTCTTTAATTTCAAAGAACGGTCATTTGACTTTCATCTGGTTTTCCTTTGGTATCTGCTACCTATATCATCTAGCCCACCTCTTCAATTTTTTGTTTCTTGGAAGTTTGGGCACTGTCTTCTTCTTTTGTTTCCATGACATCAGAGAATATTCTCTTGTTAGTCATCTATGAATGAATAAAAATGGGATATATCCTCTTAGCAACCGGAACAACAACCAAAGAATCAGGTTGTGTGACATTATCATATTTTGGTGGAGAAGTAGATCCCTGTTGCATATCCTCCTCGCCTAGAGTCACCTGAGGATAATCTAACCAATTGGAACTCTCAGACATCCCTTCAACTTATTGATGCTCAAATTGTTTGTTTTTATTCATCTATCTCCTTATTGAGATGACATGGTGAGGATCATAGTTGATAGCTGCAACAGTCTGAAACCTCATCTCCTTCAGCAAAATCTCCACTACATGCAAAGCAACTTTAATCTGTATAATGAATGGGCCAACTAACCATGAAAACTTGATTTCTGATGACTTTTTGAAATTGATAAAATGCTCATTTTCAACAATGAGATTCTTTCTAATCATCTCTAAGGTATATATCATGGGAGTTAAGAAAGCAGGTAAAATTATGGATGATGGACAAATCTATACACTATGATAACAGTACCTTCTTCCATCAAGAACCAATCGCCAATCTTCTCTCAGGTGAAAATTGTAACATTTCTTTCATGAGAGGTAGCAATATGGGAAACTTTTGCTAGAAAAGTACCTTGTACACTACATACATAAGAAATTTCATGAATTTACCAAAAAAAATTCTAATTTCATCAATGAGAACCACCTCTGGAAAGTGTAGGTTCTCCTCATTGAAAAATAGGAACATTTTTACCAGATAAGACTGGAATTTGAAAAATATTGTGTTGTGGAAGTTCATTAGCTGTGATTGGATACTCTCTGCTAAGAACTCATCAAATTTAAGGAAACAAGACTGACTCGACTCAACTTGAACAGTACTGATTTTAAATAGCAGACTCATTAAGGACTCAATGACATACCTGTCAGTGTCTAGACCTAGAAACTGACTCATAAGGGAAATAAAAGACTAAGTTTCATCATTGAATAGACTTGAATCTACAAGAAAATCTTGGTTCTGTAAGGATATATTAGGCTTAAAATAGGTGTTAAAGAAGGCTTGTTTTTGTTCGAATGTAGCTTCTTTGAATAGCTGAATTAGACTCTCTTCATTAAACTCTTCAGATAAATAGGTGAAAGTAGAAAGAATAGAAAATGTATCTTGGACAATCAGTGGAATGATAGGACAAAGGATTTTGGACTTAGCTACGCCCATAATTACCCTCTCGAAAGAGGAATAATTACAGGCGTACCAGTCAATAAATTCGAGAAAGCTTAGGGTTTGTTCGACATAGAAAAACTGAAAATAAGACTGGAAGAATCCATGGACATCTATTCCTTGATCTTTAAGGACTTTTCATTTAGTTCTAAATAGGTATAGTGAACCAATTGACAGTATTGTGTCAAAAACCTCACAATCTTTGTCCTTAAAAACTCTTCTATCTTCTGGTACTCCAATTCCCGAGCTTCCACTTCCTCTACACTGTCCATTTTAAATATATTTTGGTGAGAGGAAAATGGCCTACCTGGATACTTGACAAGTGGACAAGAAATTCATCTGAGTTGGATTCTTTTGCATAGTCCTGACATCTCGATTTCCAATGCATAAACAGACAAATGGTCCCTATCCACATGCTTTTGCTTTTATATTATTTTTCCCACTATTGGCCATGCATATTAATCAGTTGAATATTTTCATGTCTATAGATACAGTGTATTTCATTCTAAGTCATTGATCTTGATCACTATTTAACCATGTATCCTCATTCCTTCTATATTTCCATCCTTATCCCTCCTATAACTTCCAGTAGTGGAACTAATCACAACCATAGATCTAACTCTGATTCATTTTCCATTGTATATATTTTTCATATTTTAACATCACCTGTTCACATCATACCTAGACTGCACTTTACCTCAGCGGATTAGAAATTGTCCATTACCTTGTGTAAATCTCCATTTTTGATCAATTTCCCCTTTTAATATTTCACTCAGATTGGGATTTACAAAGAGTATGCATCTTCTCCCAGCAGAGTGATTCTCCATTGTAGATCTGGACTTTCATCAATATCAACCTTTGATTTTTCCTTCCCTTTAATCAATTTCGATGGGGCTCCATGCAATTTTATTCATGCATGTTGATTCAGCAGTATGATCCTGGACCGTAGATCTTTCTCCCATCAAATATGCACCCTTGATTGTGCAGGACCTTTAACCAATTCTGATAATTCACAAACTTTCTTTACCCATGCATCTTCCATCAGCGGAATAAGTATGATCCCTTCATTTCGATCAACCTCAATCTCGATTGTTGAAAGATGTATCCTGTACCACATTCCACTGATTTCAAAACTTGTTTTCTCCACGCATGTTCATCCAGTGGAATGAATTCCAACCGTTGATCATTCCTCCATCCAGATATCTACCATTGATTTGTGTCGAATGTAACTTTTTCCGCTGAATGGGAAAGTTCATCCCTATGTGCATGTCCCATCGACAAAATATTTCCTTACTATAGATCTGCCTCCCCCATTTCATCAAACCGTATATTTTTGCTACCTTTTAATCCATTTCGCTAGCAACCCAATTTTTTCCTGCATTGTGAATTTTCCCAATGGACTTATCCATGGCTGTAGATCATTTCTGCTACATATATACACCATCAAATATTACCACGAAATAACATGGGGGTGTATTTTTCATTTGAAACTTATTTCTATGGTTAAGCTGATATTTTTCTTCAAATATATGATTTTCAAGCTAATAAATAAGCCCCTTCCATTATTTTAAATCCCCTTTCTACATACCTTCAGGTCACATGATCAAATTTGTATCTCTTACCTTATACCTTCTCAAGCTTGCCCCCTTTCCAACTGTTAACCAAAAATGGTGCTAATAGTGGGACATCTCATCCTTATCAAGTCATTCTTGGAGAGTATACCAGCATATTGGAACTCCATTTCCAATGTCCCTAAGGGTATCCTTTCTAAAATCCACAATAAGTCTTTCCAATATTTGTGTTTGGGAAATTGATCCTCTTATGGAATCCATATAGTGAATTGGAACATGATTTTGATGCCTATCTAAATAAAATATTCTTATTCATTCCTCCTCTCATTGAAAAAATCCTTTGAAGTCTCGCTCATAATTATTCTATGTGGGGAAGAGTTTCGGTATCAAAGTATCTCACAGGAAAATCAATGGAAAAATAGTATAGTGATCCAAGGAAGTTATCAAGAAATGAATCCATTGTATAGAAGGAATTGGTGGGGGATTTACCTCTTGTTGAAAATTAGACATCTTGAAAAGTAGGAGAAGGTAGGAAATTTAGAATCGGTGAATATCCTTAGATATGATTCGAAGATGGTTTTTGTATTTTAGTAAACTTGATTCAAGCTCTTCATAATGCTAGTATTTTATCCCTCTACGATGCAAAATCTTAATCCCCCCAACAATGGGGAGGTATATGTTTGAAATATGATGTATAAATTGGTCTTAGCGATCAAGAAGATGTTGAGTGGCATATTTATGTGAGCACCCTCTATTCTAGTTTTTCAGCTTATCATGTGAGGATGAGGATTCTTTGTGTTGGTCTAAGAATCCATCCATATGTGAATACACTTCCAAATTGTGCTAAGGCCCAAACAATCTCTTTGTTCTCAGGTGAAAAGAAATGGTGGTGGGTCTATGTGTGGAAGCATCATGGAACATTAAAGTGAAAATTAACTCTCCATATGACATTGCAAAATAAAGTTATAACATGGAATAATGGGATCAAGATGTTGAACATTGGTGTTTTCATTGATGTCAAACAAAAGCATGAAGCCTTGAAGACTGTTGAACTTAGGTATTACATTTAATGATGTCTAGAAAGAGTCCAGTTTGAAGACATATATACAAATGTGTATGGAAGCCTCAACAATGTGAAATATCCATCATGTAATGATTTTCTATATAAGTAAAGGCACTTTGAATAAGTATAGAGAGAATAAGTTTGCAAGATTTGGATGTGTACAAATCCCATAAAGACACGGAACCCATATGCATAAATACCACCAATTCATTAGACTCAAGTGCACAAAATCCAAAAAGGATGAATTATCAAAAAATATACACCGACGAAAGATAGAATAAGGTGGTTATCTTGACCAAGATGTAGGGAAGAAGGGGAATCACTGATTCAAAGTAACCTCAACTTGTGGACACACCTCTTGAGAAAAAATTGTATAAATAAGAAAGATATGGAAATGTTGATGTAAGCTTGAAGATGAAGAAGATGTGATATTTTTATTTGGAAAGCTTCGAATTACTCAGGTATCAATGGCCCATTGATTCAATAGAAGCATATACAACATAGAGATGAATGTGCAAAAGCATGAAGAAGAGTTGCAGACAGTGTGCAAATTAGAGAGATACTCAAAACTAATATGTGTGAAGGAGACATACAATAAGAGAATATCTTAGAAGACGTATATCACAGAAGTTGTTGAGGTTTGAAGATCATAGATCACAAATTATTGAAATAATAAATATAAAAGGGATTGAGATCCTCTCAGTTTTGTTACCGAATTCAACAAATTGGTGCTTGCACTGAGGATAGGAGACCTTATAGGTTGGTTCCTGTAATCAATAAGTCGATGCTTGTTTGTGGGATTGATGTCTCAATTAGGTTGGTTCCTGAGTGAGTTGGTACTCACATTTTGGAGATTGGTGTCTCCCTTTGTAAATAGTAAATTTTACACATATTTTCATATGGGAAAATATCTCTTATACTCTCTTGGCAAGTATACATGAATGGACATCAACAACCCCTGAGAGGGATAATCATAGTAAAAGGCTCACCAGCCTAATATTTCATTACACACAAGGGCTACCAAGGTGCAAATTCCCCTAGTGATATTCGAACCCGGGTGGGTAGTGCAACAACCAAATCTCCCAACCACCCAAGCTACACCCCATGGAAAAATTTTACATATATATATACAAATTATTTGCGCACTGGTGTCTCTTATTGTTTTGAATGGAATGGAAATTGTTGCATAATTTGTTTAAAGTAAAAATTAGTATAATTTGAAATTTATACTGATTCATCCCCCCTCTTAGTATATATAAGAATTCTAGCAATTGGTATCAAAGCAGGTGTATTTAGTAACAATTTTACTATTGGAAGATAGATCTTTATGTAGATATGGACATACAGGAAGGCCTTTCTACTAGCAAAGAACCAAGATTTGATGGGTCAAATTACACTTTTTAGAGAATAAGAATGGAAGTGTATGTACAACCACTTGGAGTCGATGTTTGGAAGTCTATGTAAAATGGTTACAATGGTCCCAAAATTGTGCATGTTGATGCAGTTGACCAAAGATAGTATGAGGATAATTCAAGGGCTAGAAATGCATTACTATGTGGATTAGCATATTCTGAGTTTACCAAGGTCATGCAGTGTACAACAACAAAAGAAGGTTGGGATAAAATCAAGAACATATATGAAGCAGATTAAAAATCAAGAAGGATAATTTGCAAACTTATTAAGGACAAATTAAAACCATGAAGATGAAATAAGAAGAAAACATAACATTATATCTCCTCTGAGTTGATGAAATTGTTAACTCTATCAGAGGCCTTGGAGTGGAAAGTAATGAAAAAGAGGTAGTCCAAAATGTATTGATATCTTTAACATCAATATTTGAATCCAAAGTATCAATCTTATAAGATAGAACTGATTTGGAAAATTTAACAAAGGATGAGATTCACGGGATTCTCACAACATATGAGAGGAGGACTGAAAAGGAGAATACATCTAGGAAAGAAGCAGCGTTCAAAGCCACCAAGAAGATAAAATACATCGAACATGAGCATAACAAGAATGAATCTGATATATCCGAAGAAGAGGAATCCAAATTTGTGAAGAAATTGAAAAGGGTACGTGGAAAATACAAAGGCTAGTTACCCTTCAAATGTTTTGCTTATTGTGTAGTAGGTCATTTTTCCTCAAAATGTCCTTTTAAAGAAACTAGAGACAGTGATAATGAAGGTAATTCCAATAACAAAGAATGAAGGATGACACGTCAATAGGATAGGTCTGAAATAAAAGGAATTTCCTTAAACAGTGAAAGAGATTATAATCTAAGGAAGACAACGGTTCATTAGAGGAAGATAATAGTGATGATAATTCAAGGGAAGTTATTTTCATGGAATTTGTAGAATATGGAGATTCGGAAGAAAAATATAATTGTTTTTCTTTCATCAAGAAAGAATCATCAAAAGAGAAGACTCATGAAGACCAACCAAAAACATTGAGTAATTATTTTTACAATGAGGTCTATGTTCACCTTCAAAATCTAATGCAAAAATTGGATCAGGCAGTCTTCTTGATATGAGTAAGAGTGAATAAGAAACTGTAGAATTTGACCTGGAAGGTGAACTAATTAGTGTGGTGTAAGAACCAGAGAAGCTAAGAAATAGTAACAAATCCATAAAGGAACAGTTGTTATAGGTTGAAGAAAAATTCAAGGAGGAAGAGGATTTTCAAGAAACATTGGAAAAACAGATGAGTAAGAAGGAAAAGGATCTTGAAAAACAATTAGACTATGCACTAAATGAAGTAAAAAAGATGGAAGAAAAGAATTTTGTCTTGGAAGCATCACTAGAAGAAACAAGAAAGAAAAATGAGTTGCTAAAATATTGTCTTATGCAAAAAGATATAGATATTTCTCACTTTAAGAGTAAAGTGGATGAAATAAGAAGAGAAAATCAATCCAAGGATAAAATACCAGATTGTGCAAATCCAAAATAAGACAAGGTTTATTTTGGCGTATAAATTAAGAACAAGTTTGATAATAGCACATCAATCTTGGAAAAGATATTAAATAGCCAGAGATCACCAACAGACAAGTCAAGGATTGGTTTTGATAAGATTTCTGAAAATATATGCGATATCAAATGTATTTTAGATACAAATCAAATGAAGTTTGAAAAGAAAGTCCAACCCATGTATGATAGTTCTTTAAATAATTACAATTCTCCCAGTTACACTAGTAAAAGAAGGATTAATACATTGAAGTGTTCAAGGTGTAATTATTTTGTTCACATTGCAAAATATTGTCATACAATGAGATGATATGCTTGTAATAGTTTTGGGAATAAGGCTAAATATTGTCTAAGAATAGTGAAACAACCAGAAAGAAATGTTTCATATAACATTGAAAGAAAAATATGTAGGGAAAAGGAAAGCAGGATTGGACAATATAAGAAAGGATGTGTGCACATTAAAAAATGAATAAAGAAATTTTCTCATTCATGTACAGCTTGTTAATAATGAAAACTAAACAAATGTGTTTATGGGAAGTTTTTCATAACGGGCATATATGGCAATGGTTTTACTAATGTAACTTATTTCATGAAGTATATAGTGCATGGTTGTGATACATAGTGTAATGGTAGTCAGATAGGTTGAAGGCATGTAATGTAATCTCCTTAACATTTATTAATGAGATCCAATACTTTGCATGCGTGGATGTTTATCCTTATGTGGTTTTACCACATTAAAATGTTTGTCTATGATGGTGTTTCTTCTTAGATTTTGTATATGAAGTTATAACAAGTGGTATCATAGCCATGAGTAAAGAGAGACTCTATGCTAAACCAAGTATCACCATTGCTAGAGTTGTTACTTCCAAATGTGTGGTGAAGAGTGGATAGTGTTGGATGTGAAGGAAATGTTGGATCTATTGCTCATTGTTGGACCGTGGAGAAGGCATGGAGGAAGAACCCACTTGTATGCATCTATTTCTCATTGTTGGAACATGAAGAAGGTGTGGAGGAAGAAGTTACTGTTAAGCTCACCGGAGAGATCCACCATTCTATAGAAGAGAAGAGAGAGTATTCCTAGAGAAATTCCCCACTGTCGCACCCACGCGTGGAGAGAGCCTTCCTAGAGATCGTGATGCTACGGACCATGGATTACTAGCTGGAAAAGGGGTGAAGAGAAATAGTGAAGAGGAGAAAGTGGAGAATCCTAGCTGCATGAATAGGAGGAAAAAATTTCGGTTATAGAGAGCCTGCGCATGGAGAAGAGGAGAGGTCTCAGCTGGTGGAGGATCCAGTGTTGAGGAGAACATTGGTGAATCCTGACTACTATTGTTTCAAATGGATATTGACGGCTATTATTGTTGATCCTGCAGCCACTGTAGAGAGTGGTGATCCCATCTATGAAGAAGCCAAGGATCATGGAGAAGGGAAGCCTGCGATGTTGCTAAAGGACCATGAGAGATTGTGAGCCTACAACCACCATGTAGCCACTGTAGAGAGAGGTGAGCCTATTTGGGTAGAATTAAAGCCAACAAACTTCTTGTTGGTACTATTGGAGATAAACCGTGGTAAAGAAGAAAACCTCTGTTATTTTGTTTGGAAGTGTGTGTGTGTGTGTGTGTGTGTGTATAATTTACAACATTGAAGTATAAACTTTGAGCCAGGACTAATGTTTTTTGTTAGGGAGAATATATTTTTGTTTGTTTGGGAGTATCTTGTTTGGGAAAATATATATTTAAAAAAAAAAATCACAACAATGTCTAGCGAAAAGTTTGAAATTGAAAAGTTTAATGGTAAAAATAATTTTGAACTATGGAAATTAAAGATGTGGGATCTATTAGTACAGCAAGTGTTACATAAATCCTTAGATGGTAAGAGAAAGATACCTCTAACTATGATAGATGATGAATGGGAGGAATTAGATGTCAGAGTTCTTAGCACAATTCGATTATGTCTTGTGGATAATGTGTTGTTTAACATTGTTGGAGAAAAGTCGGCAGCAAGCCTATGGAGCAAGTTAGAGAGTATATATATGACCAAATATTTGAACACAAGTTTACTTGAAGCAACAACTATATGGTATGAGAATGAAAGAAGGTATGAAGATAGAAAATCATTTGAATGTTTTTAATACTCTTATTTTCCAGTTGAATAGTATGGATGTTAAAATTGATGATGAAGATAAAGCAATCAATCTTTTATGTACTTCACCTTAATCTTGGGGTCAATTAGTTTCTTTAATTAGCCTTAGTACAACTGATACCTTAGAATTTGATAATGTGGTTGGAGAATTATTTTCTGAGGAATTAAGGAAGAAATCTTGTCTTGAAACCTCTTCTCCAAAATCTTTGGTTGTTAGAGATCGATCCAAAGAGAAACTAAGAAAATTCAAGAGGTACTTACATGTCTAAATCAAAGGGAAGAAAGAGAAAATTAAAATACCAGTACTATAACAAGACTGGTCATCTCAAGAAGGACTGTTGGAAAAGACAAGAATCCAAGAAACATGACTCCAAATCAGAGGCAAATTCAGTTAAGTGTGATTCAGGTATGATCGATGAGGTTTTGTCTATTTGTAATGTTTCTGAATATAATGAAGAATGACTATTAGATTCTTGTGCTTCGCACCATATATGTGCTCATAAATATTGGTATGATTCCTATCAAATAGTTAATGATGGAATAGTTCTTTTAGGAGACAATCATTCATGTAAGACTGTTAGGGTTGGAAGTGTTAAAATTAAAATGTTTAATGGAGTTATAAGAACACTTACAAATGTTAGACATGTACCTGAATTAAAGAAAAAATTAATTTATTTGGGAGAATTGGATTCTTGTGGTCATAAGTTTATAGGTTTAAGTGCAATACTAAAAGTATCTAAGGGTGCTTTAGTGTTCATGAAAGCACAGAAAATAGGAAACCTTTACAAACTGGTTGAAAGAACTCAAGTTAATGATACAGTATTGGTATCTGAAGAGGAGTCATTATCCACTCAATTATGGCATCAACATCTTGGTAATATAAGTTAGAAAGGAATTTAGGTATTAATGAATCGCAAATTTCTTCCAAATATGAAAACTCTGAATTTGATGTTTTGTAGATATTGTATATTTGGAAAGCAATGTAAGCAAAAATTCAAAGCAGATGGTCCTATTAGTAAAGGTGTTCTCAACTACATTCATTCTGATTTGTGGGGTTTGTCTCCTACCATTTCCTATGGGAGAGCATCATATTATGTATTGTTTATAGATGATTTTTCAAGGAAATATTGGTTCTATGTCTTAAAAAGAAAAGTTTATGTGTTTAACACGTTTTGAACAATTTAGATTTATCATGGAAAAATGAAATGGTAGGACAATCAAGTGTTTAAGGACGGATAATGGAGGTGAATTTACTTCTTTAGAGTTTGAAAAGTATTGCAAAGAAGAAGGGATCGTAAGACATGAAACAAATGTATACACTCCTCAACAAAATGGCATTGCAGAGCGAATGAATGGAATCTTCTAGAGAGAGCAAGGAGCATGCTCAGTAATGCTATTTTGGGGCAAGAGTTGTGGGTATAAGCATTTTTAGCTGTTAGTTATCTAATAAATCGATCTCCATCAATGGCAATAAATTGTAAAATTATGGAAGAAGTATGGACTGGTCATCTTTGTGATTATTCAAATTTGAAAATTTTTGGTTGTGAAGCCTATGCACTTACTCTTAAAAATCAGCATTCTAAGTTAGACCCTAGATCAAAAAAGTGCATTTTTTGTTGGATATGATGATGTAAAAAAAGGATACAGTGTTCGGGTACATAGGGTACTCCCAAAAGACCGAACACCTTCAACAACCGCTTCACACAAATAGATCACAGATCAACACACCGATGTTTGTCACGTGGTTAAAACCCTCAAGAGGGAAACAGTCCACGGCCCTAGCCAAATATCTAATTGGAGCAATTTATTATGCAAAATAAAAAAAGTTACATGAGCTTCTCATAATCGATCAACTAGCCAAGGACCCTCTATGCTCTTTAAATAGAGATCATAGACCAATCGGGTGTTAAGCCACAGATCAATGGTAGGTATGATCTAAGAGAAGTTGAACTGTCGGATCACTCTATGTCTAGAACATATCATGACCGTCGGATTAGAATATTTACAAATGCATACTAATGCATACTAAAGAAACACACTTTTACCTAACATATATATTACACAAGTTTATCTTAACTAACTCCTAAGTGTCTAAATATCCTAACATCCCCCCTTAAGAACAACATGGGATAGGATTGAAGGATTTACAAAAATGACACTATTAGGAGAAGGAAGGAGGTCTTTTACGTACCTTTTAAACTTAGCTCACTTGGTCCAAAGTTGCTTTACACCTTGATAAGTCTTGACTTCAAGTCTTATCAAGCTACTTTTTAGTGCATGCAATTTCTATTTTCAAGTTACTTTATTGTAAAAGTGCATCTCACATAAATAAAATAAAATAAAAGTGAGTCACTTAAGTCTTTTAATTTATTGCCGCATTATTTAAAAGTCACATTATTGTAAAAGTGAACATCATTTATTCTACAAAAGTGATTCACTTCAAAGCAACTTTATTGTAAAAGTGATTGTCAAAGGTTGATCTTGGGAAGAAGGGGCTTCTTTTTTTTAGTTGGTCAAGTTAATATCTGCCACGTCACTATTGGAGACATCTTCAACATTTTCTTTGATTAAGCATAACTTCATCATCCGGACTCAGTTTTAAGTGTCTTTTTTTTTAAAACCACATATTTTTTTGATCTCTTTGCATCCATACAGTTAGTTTCTATTCTTTCAGTCATTATTTTATAGTATGGCCGCCCCTTGTGATATTATACTTACAAGTTCTAACTATTTCTCATGGAAATCTCGTATGGAGGATGTTCTACGAAGTAGGGGACTTTTCAGGATAACCTCAAGGAAAGAAACAGAACCCACTAATGATGATAAGAAAATTAAATGGGCAAATTGATGTGATGAAGCTCGTGGATTGATTGGGATGTCAATCTCTACTAATTTGCGATTCCACATATCTGGAATTGATGAACCTAATCTCGCTTGGGAAAAGTTGGAATCTGTGTTTGGTAAACAAAATGAAATTCAGGGTCATCAACTTGAGAATGAGTTGCTTTCCTTGAATCCAAATTATTTTGCATGCATTCAAGACTATTTATCTAAGTATAAAACTCTTAGACTATTATGTGTCGAATGCAGGATTAAGAAAGAAGACAAACAATGTATTTATCATATTCTTTCAAAACTTGGACCTGCATATTCTATTTTTGTATCTACATTCTACTCCATGAAAGAATCATTGATTGCAACTGGCTATCAAGAGCCTAGCCTTCAATTATTTTGTGATTCCTTAATTAGAGAGCAAGATAAGCTCATTCATCTTGGAATAATTAATAATGCAGATACATCTGGGAAAGCCTTATTGTCCCAACAGAAAGGAAATTCCAAGCCTCCCAAGAAATGAAATTTTCACAATAATAAGCCAAACAACAAGGGTCCCAAATCATCTTAGTCACCTCCTCCTTTAAAAAATGACAAAGGATCCAAGCAAAAAGGAAAGAAGACTGAGCGTCATTGCAATTTTTGTGGGAAAGATAATCATGATGAATCTAAATGTTGAAAGAAGATGGCAGCCTTGGAAGCAACAATGAAGAAGCACCACATCAGCCTAGATTCATCTTCAGAATCTAACTCTCATGGACAAGCACTTTGTGCTTCTGGTTACTCTTATACTACATCTTTTTCTACTTCAAATGAATGGCTCATTGATTCGAGAGCATCTTATCATATGGCTAAGGATCAAGCCATCTTTTCTATTATGCATGAATGTAACACCAAAAAAATATTTTTTGGTGATGATAGATATCTAAGTGTTGTAGGATCTGGAACAGTTTCAGTAGAAAATGGTCATTTCAGTGATGTACTATGTGTTCCAAAAATTTCCTGTAATTTGTTATCAGTCTATCAAATCACTCATTCAGGTCAAGGTAAAACTGTGACTTTTACACCTCACCAAGTTGTAATCAAGGATTTTAAAAATCCTCAAAATGTCCTTGCTACTGGAACTGTTGATGATATTACCAGGTTGTACAAATTTAACAACTTTGGGTCATCACCTTTTCCTTCAATTTTTGTTGCTCATAGTGATAACTTGAGAAAACTTTGGCATGAGCGATTTGGTCACTTAAATTATCGCTCATTACAACAACTATGTAAAGACAATATGGTGACTGGTATTCTAATGGTATCTTGCAAGGATGGTGTTTGTTCCGGTTGTGTACTCAGAAAACATCACTGGGATAGTTTTGATAAACATGCCTCTTGGCACGCCTCGGTTCCTTTGGAGCTTGTGCATAGTGACTTGTGTGGTCCGATTCCATCTTCTTCCTTTTCTAGTTTCAAATATTTCTTAACTTTCATTGATGACTACTCTAGATGCACTTGGATTTACTTCCTAAAACTTAAGAGCAAAGTATTTAACATGTTCTTGGCCTACAAGGCCCTTGTTGAAAAACAATCTGGTCATCAAATTATTAAGTTAAGATCTGACAATGGAGGAGAATATGTTAACAACAAGTTCACTACTTTCTGCACTGAACAAGGAATCCAACAACAACACATTGTTCCATATACACCTCAACAAAATGGTGTAGCTGAACGGAAGAACCGCAGTTTAAAAGAAATGGCTAATTGTATAGTCCAATCTAAGGGACTAAGTCTTCAATATTGGGTTGAGGCCATAAATTGTGCAAATTACATATTTAATCGCACACCCACTAAAGTTTTACAAGGTATAACACTAAAATAAGCATGGAGTAAAATTAAACCAGATGTAAGTCACTTTCATGTGTTTGGTTGTGAAGCATGGGCTCACATTCCAGATGAAAAATGGAAAGCATTTCAACCTAAAAGTGAAAAGTGCATATTTGTTGGATATCCTGAAGATGTAAAAGGTTATAGACTTCTTCAGCCACATTCTCATGATATAATCATTAGAAGAGATGTTAAATTTGATGAAAATCTCTTGGCAAGTGTTCCATCTTTGGCCTGCGAGCCTGATTCGGCGATTGTGCCTTCTTCTTCTTCTTCTTCCAGCTTCCTTGACAGGTTTCCAACTCTAGTTTCTGATGATGACAGTGAGGATGAAAATCCACCTCCGCCTGCTCATGTTCCTCCAATTGCACCAGCACCAATACTTCCTCGATGGGTCTGTTCAACATGTGAAGCAGCTAATGATCTTGCCAATGATCCTAGAGATCAACGTTGAACACATTCTCAGTTTCAGTGAGCCTCTTCTCTTTTGGCTCAAGTTTCAGAGAATCATGATCCAGAAACTTTTGCAGAAGCTTCAGGAAATCTAGATTGGGATGCAGCTATGAATGAAGAATATCCTTCTTNTGAGCCTCTTCTCTTTTGGCTCAAGTTTCAGAGAATCATGATCCAGAAACTTTTGCAGAAGCTTCAGGAAATCTAGATTGGGATGCAGCTATGAATGAAGAATATCGTTCTTTAATGGCGAACAATACTTGGGATCTTGTTCCTATTCCAAAAGGAAGAAAACTTGTCAGATGTAAATGGGTCTATAGAACTAAGTATGAATCAGATGGAAGTGTTGAAAGACTTAAGGCAAGGTTAGTTGCCAAAGGTTTTTCCCAAGTTGAAGGGATTGACTACAATGAAACCTTTTCCCTTGTAGCAAAAATGAACTCCATCCGCCTTGTTCTTTCCCTTGCAGCCTTACATAACTGGGAAGTCCATCAAATGGATGTTAAGTCTTCCTTCTTACATGGTGATTTACATGAGGAAATTTACATGGAACAACCTCTCGGATATGTTCAGAATAACTCTAGCCTTGTTTGTCTCCTTAAGAAATCCTTATATGGCCTTAAGCAAGCTCCTAGAGCTTGGTATGCCAAAATGGATAGCTTTCTCCTTGACATTGGTTTTTCTAGATGCCATTCTGACCCCAATGTCTATACCAAGAAAGCAGGAAACCATCTCATCATACTTGTTCTTTATGTTGATGATCTTATCCTTACTGGTAGTGACCCTAAACTTATAACCCATGTGAAATCCAGTCTTAAGCAAAATTTTGAAATGTCAGACTTAAGAACAACTTGAGATAGGATTGAAGGATTTACAAAAGTGACACTATTAGGAGAAGGAAGGAGGCATTAGAGCCTATCCCCCCTTAAGGACACATTCCTGAACTCCTAACATAGACTGAAGTTTAGAAAACTTCGCTTCTGTAAGAGACTTGGTGAAGATGTACGCAACTTGATCATTTGTAGGGCAATAGAGAACTTCAATAACACTATCATGAATAAGATTTCTAATGAAGTGCATGTGTAGCTAAATTTTTTTGCTGCACTGATGTAGAACTGGATCTTTGGCAAGCTTGATGGCACTTTGATTGTCGCACCAAAGTGGAGTAGGCTGCTGTTGCTCGAATCCAAACTCTAAAAGGATCTGTCAAAGCCATAAAGCTTCCTGAATGGCATTAAATACGGCTCAATATTCTGCTTCTATTGAAGAAAGAGCAAGAGCTTGTTGTTTCTTACAAGCCCAAGTGACAGGTCCAGATCCCAGACTGAAAACATAACCTGTAGTACTCTTTCGATCATCAGGATTGCCGGCCTAATCTGAATCAGTGAAACCAACCAACAAAGGTTTCCCCCCTGTACTGTAATGAATCCCAAACTGAATTGTACCTCGAATATATCGAAGTATTCTTTTTGTTGCTTTCCAGTGACTTTCATGAGGAGTTTGCATATAACGGGCAACATGAAAAATGGCAAAGGAAAGGTCAGGACGGGAATGAGCCAAGTATAAAATACTACCAACAAGCTGACGATACAAGGTGGCATCTACGTCAAGGGAAGTACAAATGGCAAAAAGTTTGACTCCAGACTGGAAGAGAGAAGGGGCTGGTTTACAATATTCCATGCAGAAGCGATGAAGAAGGTCACAAGCATACTTAGACCGAGAAAGAAATATTCCTTCTTTGGTTTGCAAGACTTGGAGGCCAAGAAAATAATGCAAATGTCCTAAGTCTGACATTTCAAAATTTTTCTTAAGACTGGATTTCACATGGGTTATAAGTTTAGGGTCACTACCAGTAAAGATAAGATCATCAACATAAAGAACAAGTATGATGAGAGGGTTTCCTACTTTCTTGGTATAGACATTGGGGTCAGAATGGCATCTAGAAAAACA